>AP027107.1:55873120-56473120 GCA_028142955.1 Pinctada fucata
GATAGCAGAAGGTCTCGGGTTCGATTCACGGTCCGGTCACATCTTTTCCTCTCCTGTTACAGAATTGGCGCCAAACTAAATGACTCAAGGTGAAGTGGTGTTTTGTGTGAGGTTTCCAGTGCATGGAAACCTAAAAAATTAGTGGAGAGGAGTGTGGCAGGAACGGGCAATGTGCCCAGATAGCTCAGTTAGTAAGAGCGTCTGCCCTGATAGCAGAAGATCTCGGGTTCGATTCCCGGTCCAGTCACATCTCTCCCTCTCCTGTTACAAATTTAACTTCTATAATTAATACTAAATTTGGAATTTTGCAAAATAAAACTTACACAAGCACCTTTCATTTGGCAATGTGAAGGATGCATTATTGCTATTTTATTTGATAAAATGATCAATCTTTGTGATTCTGGTGTTTCCATGTATCAGAAAGCACAGCTCAAGTCCGTGATCACTTAGGACATTCTACTCTTGCAACAAAAAGTCTCACTACTCTCCCCAAAAATCTTACACCTTAAACAATTAAAAAATAAGTAAGAAATACATGCATTTTGATTGTTTGTTATCTTTCTTGCACTGTATAAACATAATAGAAAAGATTTTCAAGTTGATTGATTGATCAGAGGAAATTCCGAAACTATCCCCTAGTGTTTCTATAGAATTGAAGATAAAATCCTGGGTCAGGTCCCAAATAAAATATGAGAAAAACTAAATTTCAGACTCATCTATGATAATATTGTAAAATGGCAATAAAGGAAGATTTTGGTAGAAGTTTTCCTGGGTTGAAATATTTTTGTATGAGTTGGCTTTTACAAATGAATTTTTTTAGTATTTTATTTTATTTTTTTCAATTTGATTAACACATAGTAGATATGCCTATAAGGCATCTCTTGTTATATCATCTTCTATTAAAACATGTGTCACTTGCTTTAATGTAAACATTATGAAAATTTTATCAAACCACACAGTTTTACATCCCATTGGGGGTGGTACTCCTTTATAAGAAGAAAGAAAGATGTAAGAGTTACCTCCCCCCTCTCCTCCCCCCCCCCCCAAAAAAAAAAAAACTTACACAAGCACAATAATATTCCTTTCACTTGGCAATGTGAAGGATGCATTATTGTTATTTTATTTGATAAAATGATCAATCTTTGTGATTCTGGTGTCTGGTGTCTAGTTCCATTTAACAGTCTGTGATCACTTAGGACATTCTAGTTACCTCCCCCCTTCCCCCCCCCCCCCCCCAGAAAAAAAAACTTACACAAGCACAATATTCCTTTCATTTGGCAATGTGAAGGATGCATTATTGCTATTTTATTTGACAAAATGACCAATCTTTGTGATTCTGGTGTTCCCATTTAACAGAAAGCACAGCTCAAGTCTGTGATCACTTAGGACATTCTACTCTTGCAACAAAAAGTCTCACTACTCTCCCCAAAAATCTTACACCTTAAACATGTTAAACAAATAAAAAATAAGTGAGAAATACATGAATTTTGACTATTTGATATCTTTCTTGCACTGTATAAACACTATACAAAAGATTTTCATGTTGATTGATTGATCAGAGGAAATTCCGAAACTATCCCCTAGCGTTTCTATAGAATTGAAGATAAAATCCTGGGTCAGGTCCCAAATAAAATATGAGAAAAACTAAATTACAGACTCATCTATGATAATATTGTAAAATGGCAATATCTTTGTTTATTTATAGTTTCTGTCACTTATATACTCTAAATGCATGTAGATAGGGTAAGAGAAAATAGCCATATACCCATTTTCCAGAATCCTAGGGAACAGGGACTCAAGTAAAATACTGTAATGACATCTAAACTGCAAACCGATAATATTTTGGAATAAATCAATTCATTATTATCCATAAATTCTGGGGAATTAGCTATCATGAGATCACATGTAGTTTAATAGAGAGAAAACAACCACACCCATTTTCTAAGACCCTTGGGGTCAGAGACTCAAACAAAATATCAGGTGAACAACGAGATTACAGACCCATCATATTGCATAAAGAATTTAGTCTCCATTATTTATAGTGTCAGCGCTGTAAACATAACATTATATGGAAATGGCCACACCCTTTTCTAAGACCCTGGGGGTCATTGGCTCAAACAAAATATCAGGTGCACAACTAGACTACAGACCCATCATATTGCAAAAATAATTATGTCTCTATCATTTATAGTGATAGAAGAGCTGTCCGGACAAAATTACATAGAATTTAATGACCACGCCCATTTTCTAAGACCCTGGGAGTCAGGGACTGAAACTAAATGTCAGGTGCACAACTAGACCATGGACCAAGTAAAATACAAAAAGAATTAAGTTTCTATCCCTGACAGTTTCAGAGGAGTTGTCCGGACAAGAATTGTTTACGGACAGACGGACAGACAGACAGACGGACAGACGGACGGACAGACGGACGGACGCCGGACAAAGGGTGATCGCATAAGCTCGACTGGTCTGAGACCAGTAGAGCTAAAAACTAACTGTACATACATCTTTCATCTGAGATTTCTTCTACACTCCATACAGCCTTAGGTTCTCTCAGGTTTGGGTTACATGTTGCCTCCATCTGCTCCCAGCCCCTAAATCACACAATGCACAATGATCTCAGAAATTGCAGTTTACAAGTATTGCATTTAAGTAAGTATCTATATGTATCTCCAAACTCATACAGTGAACTAAAATGTATATAAAATAAATGCCCTGCTGCAGCAGTTAAACTCTTTCAACAACAATCAATGAAAGGAAAAATGACCTTAACTTTTGCTCTATTAGCCGTAAAATCATTCAAGACAATACACAGACACTCAGTTTTACAAATTTTCGGCCCTTGGCCTTTATCAAGTGTTAAAAACGACAATGTATGTGTCATAAACACTGTTGTTTTTTGGACTTGATAAAGGCAAAATTTGTGTTACTAAGTGTCTGTATTTTTATTCATTCAAATCAAAAAATTTCTTTCCCTCCTGATAAGTCAAATTATTATATGTATATGCTCATAGTATAGTATGCATTAATCGTGAGTTCAATGGCTGCACTATATGATGATCAGGTGACAAAACCTAACATCCAAACATAGATACATGTATATGTATATCAGCTATTCCTCATCTAATGACATATCTAGGGGACATATCTCCATCCTCGGTACAAAAAAACAAAAACAAAAATCTTCAATAAATATGCATTCTAGTGAAGTTTTCACCTGCCTGCCAAGAGTGATTACTCTCATACAAGGTCAAGGTGCCATTGTCACAAGTGACAAAAGTTCATGAAGATAAAAAAATCAAAATGCACCTTACCATTCAGAAAATGCAAGTCAAATTTTATATCCTCTGAAATATGGCACTAACACTAGTCCCTCAAAACAGTTTTAACAACATCAAAAGGTTAAAACTGGAGAAATCACATTTTATCACAAAGTCTTTGTGTGTAAAAAATAGTGTCTGACTTGCTCATGCACGTGTATATGAGCACATCTGTTCCCAAAAATTACCTTCCGGATCAATAACCTGGATTTCCGGATTATCAGATCAGTTTTTCACTGTGCATGTTTGTTCCCTGGAAAATCATCCTGAGAAGCGAAATTTCTGGAGTGGTGAATTCCAGACTATGGAATCCTGACTGTAGACATGTTATGTACTTACCATTTAGGTAGTTTCTTATCATGGGAATACAGAGCACATCTGACATGGTAGTGTATAAACTTGAGTTTGGATCTAGCTGTTTGTATAGGCGTACCTAGAGGATATCCCACCACCTCTACAATCCACACATCATTGGCGTCTCCTGTACCGTTCTGTAAAAGTAGATTTGTAGAATGTGACTTGAAATGCTTAATATACGTTCAATCGTCATTGTGATAAAAGTATCACATGCTGAAAGTGGGCATGATTGTGTTGTCTTATAAAGATTTGAAAAGGAACAGACTTTGAAGAATCCATCGACACTAAATGTAAAATATAATTACATGTATGGTATAACTGTACATGTACAGATACAGGTCCAAAATTCAGCTATAAATCTAATTCAACTGTCGATTTCTTCAGAAATCAAGAATTCTTTTTAAATGAGCATTTCTAAAATTTAATCTTTTTGGGCATTATATGCCTTATCACCTCTTTTTACAGTAAGAATATGAAATGAATCATTTTTAGCATTATCATATCACACATTAGGAAATCTACTTACAGTACCGTAACCAGACACCTGGTAGTGTTTCTTGGATAATGGAGCTTGTTCTGCGTGACTGTGTAGATTTCTTCTTGTTCTGGGAAAAAATTACAATTAACCCATAAATAACACAGCCTGGCATAACATACCTGTACCATTTATAAATCATTGAACAAGTTAATCAAATTTGTATTCTAAACATGAATTCATTTAGAGTGAAAAAACAAACAAAATACCTCAATCACAAAAAAAAGAAGTATGAGACATTATTCAAACTTTATAAACATCAACATAATGGAATGCATAAATATTCGGAAAAAAAGATTATAAAGTGTAAGTCAGAATCTGTACTGTAAATAAAAATTACAAACATGTTTTAATTAAATTTTTTCTGTGTATCAAGTAACTTACACAACATGTTCAAGCCGTACAAGGTCACCACTAACAATAAGCTGGGCGGTTTCGTTCTCCTCTGCTTCCCTGTCAGCCATCTTGATTTTCCAGTAATTGTTATAATCCTTATGTGCATATGTAGTAATCTATAGCAACAACAAAAAAAATAAATAAATAAATAAAAAATTCAAAACAAAATACAAGTGTTCACTGAGAATTACAGAGTATACAGGCTTTACATATGCGCAAGTACATGTAGATATAAAGAAACATATTAAACTTATAAACCCTAGAAGTACAAGGTAAATATGAATCCCCCTAGAATTAGTACACATACAATAGAACTAGATAGACATTACACATTTATTGCACAGCTGGGAGGCAGCATGAAGATTTGTTCGACCCATCATCACCCTCGGGAGATATGATTTTTCTAGGTTGAACAAATCTTCATGTTTCCCTCCAAACTGGAGCCAAAGCTGAAAAAAATACTAAAGCCATTCTGGAACATACACTGTATTTAAATGTAGCCTGCAGAAGTCACCGTAACAATAGTGGCAACTCTTATTCAGCATAGAATATTTAGAAGCAAGCGTAATATAAGTTCTTGATGCTAAATCCTGACCTTTTTCTGTATGTTAATTCTGATCTGAACTTGTTTCTTGCATAAATGTTGTTTGAATCAACCTAGAATATGGGATTCCAAGTGAAAGGAGACCTCACCGTGAGACATGACGTTTCAGGAGGGGGCTTGAAGATTTGTCTCCAAAAATGTGACTTCTCGAGACCAAATGGATTTTTTTTATTTGGCATATCAAAAATATGAGCCATTATAATATTGTTTATACATGCCGACAAATATCACAGACCTGCTGTTGTCTGGGTGGGTGATCCTCAGGGTAGAGGTGCCAGTGGGAGTGTAAATAGGCTCCGCCCGTTCTTCTCTGCTTCAATGTTATTATACTACCAAATGCTATGTCTGAAAACAATAATAATGTTGTATTTTAGGAGAATCAATTCAAAGAACTAATGTAATAATATGTAAAACATCCATTGGCACTGATTCAGAATTACATGTATTTCTGTGATTAACAAACTGAATGTCTGATTGAAGAAAACATTTACAGCAAGCAAATAAACTTTTTCTTGATAAAGAATTTTTATTGAACCTTTGACAGAGCTATGGGTAAAATCTATCATTTTTGTATTAAATAGACATTCATACACACTGTGAATTGGCTGATTTACATCTCAATTCTTATGGTTATATCATATAGTTGTTAAACATTTATTTTCTGGCATTTAAAAAAAAGTACAAAAACTTTTTTATCATATGATGTATTCAGTTATGAAATTCTATTTCCAAATTTTTCTATACATTTGCTTAATGAAGCTTATGTTGGTACATCCAAATTTCATACATGCAGTAAATTAGCTAGCATATGTTAAATACTTACTTTCTGGCATACTGACATTATATAATTTATTTCCTATGAGTTGTGACTGGAAAGCAGAACTGTAAAACCCATCCCCATTACCACTGTGAAAATGTGAAGAAACATGGCTAACAAGTCTTAAATCTATTTTTTAAGCAAGCTCTATCAGAAATGGAGAATATTTATAAACATTTTCCATTTGCACATCAAAACAAAATCAGGTAATTTACAACATAATCTATGGCATTTTTTAAAATTCATGTTACGTAAAAGGTTTTTACTCCATAATGAACACCTTACTATTTTCCATTCAAATTACTTAAAAGGGCCTTTTTCTAAATAGTACAAGTTATATTATCATTAATGCAGTTTAGTCTTGTATTACGTTGTACATGTATTTACATTGTTAATTGCCTTCTTCAATATCTTCTTTGTGTATATTCCTATATTTTACATACATGTATTTATTTCAGATTTGTTTTCTATCCTCTTTATGTAATACTCTTACCTATGGTTTAAAACTTTGAAATGCACAGCAAATATAATCATGTACACTACTATAGGAATCAATATGAGACACACTGCTCTGGCTACAAAGTGCTTTATAATATCAGTCTGCGGAAAAAAAAAAGAAACCGATTTATAGATAATAATGTATAGTAATACTAGTATAAGATTTATGTTTTCTCAAATTTAAGTTTTACACCAATCTTTTTTTTACCCAAATGAACAAGTATGTTAAAACATACAATGCTCAAGTAATTTGAATATGTTCTAGAAGGAGATTACTCTCTATTTTTTAATCTTTAAAGTATCAACACAATTGTGTATGTGTTCGACTCTTACAACATGTACAAAGAGGAGAAGTCCATCATCCAAATTCATAAAGTACAGACAATAAAGTTTCCTAGTATACATCATTATCTGCATACATGAGAATATACATATTTATGTTAAGTAAATAATTAAATATATGTTACCATGGCAAGAAAATGGTTTCCTAGGAGATTCCATAAATCTGAGACAGTTGTAAGTCCTATCAGTAGAATGATAAATAACCCAACAAATTTTACTCTGAAAAAAAAGTCAGATTTACACATTACATAAAAATATGAAAAATACAGAAATGCTCTAAGATAAAGGATCTTGGTTATAAGCCATGATACAACCATAGGTCTTGGACAACAATTTGGTGGAATGATATTCAAATCTATCCAGTGTTTAAAATGTTAAGGCATAACTGGGTAAACAGAAGATAGATTGACAGAGACATGATGAACGATTCCATTGCATCCCCCAACTTACTTTTTTGTAATGGTAATTGAGAATATGTGGGGTACCTGCAAAATGTCTGTCCTTAAATTTGATCTTAACTTTCTTAAATGACAGTTTGCTAGAATTTTTTTAATTAAAAACTACATCATGCATTGAGAGGAAAGCCCTGAAGTTTGAAAAAAAAGTTTCTTTCTACATATTTACAGATTACATCTGTCTGGCTTACCTATTTTACTTATACTCAAGATACTCAAAAGTGATGATTGAAAGAGAGACAAGCAGTCTAACTTAAACTTTAGATCAATTTAATAACTATATGTCATTGCTTTTTCTTAATTCATTTAAACAATAGAAATCTTGATAGCACACAAATATTTAGATTCCTCTAAAGCAATCAAAAAGTTTTCTGCTTCAATGTATGAAATTCTTTAAATAGAAAAGAAGATAATTCAATTTGTAAAACGTGGAAAATTTGTTTACCCAATGGAAGCAGAAATAAATACACCAGTCATGGCAAGCCAAAACCACCAGCCAACGGAAAATGGACTGAAAATATGTAAAACACTTGATCTAAACTAATACAATAAATACATGTATAAATGAGAATATTAAAGTTTTTATAGATTTTACATGAAGTTAATGGGTACCTGTAAAGTGCGAAACGAAACAAAAAGGAAACGAAACAAATCGAAACGAAACGAAACAAATCGAAACGAAACGAAACAAATCGAAACGAAACGAAACAGATCGAAACGAAACGAAACGAAACAGATCGAAACGAAACGAAACAAAACATAAAACTTAAAGAAAATGAGAAAAAGAGGAAAAATCGCCGAAAACGAATATTTCAAGACAAGATCTTATTGAAGGGTTAGGGGGTACCACTCTCCTCCTGCCGCCTCCCCCCTGACCGTGGGGATGGGGTCTTGGGCGGTCAAGACAAATGTTTAAACTTTAAAGTGTAAATTGGTGCAATAGTGAAGTTATTTTGGGTTATTTCCTTTTTTAAACCCTGAAAAAAGAAATAGACCTGTTTAGATGAAAAACTAAGGTGAGCGAAGCGAGCCTGAAGTATTTGAAAAATGAATTGAAAATTGCGGCGAGAGAAGCGATCAGGAAAAATTTTTAAGGTATATATAGATGAATTTCGTGGTAATTTTTAAAATTGAAATTATGTACATGAACGCATAAGAGCAAGATTATTTATATTAGAAGTAATTTCCTATTTTTTTTGGGTTACTGTTGCCCTCCCAATCATCTGTCCCTCCTCTCGCCCCCTTTCCTCTCCTCCCGCCCCCTTCCTCCCTCCTCCCGCCCCCTTTCTCTCCCCTCCCTTTGTCCCTGTCCACCCCCTCATTATTGCCTTCAACCGTTAGTTCTTGTGGTCTCAGACCAGTCGAGCTTATGCGATCACCCTTTGTCCGGCGTCCGTCCGTTTGTCCGTCTGTCTGTCTGTCCGTAAACAATTCTTGTCCGGACAGATCTCTGAAACTGTGAGACATAGATAGTTAATTCTTTTTGCATTTTACTTGGACCATGGTCTAGTTGTGCACCTGACATTTAGTTTCAGTCCCTGACCCCCAGGGTCTTATAAAATGGGCGTGGTCATTAAATTCTATGTAATCTTGTCCGGACAACTCCTCTGACACTATAAATGATGGAGACTTAATTCTTTTTGCAATATGATGGGTCTGTGGTCTTGTTGTGCACCTGATATTTTGTTTGAGCCCCTGACCCCCAGGGTCATAGAAATTTTCTCCTATATAACTCTATGTAATCTTGTGCTCACAACTCCTCTGACACTATTAATGATGGAGACTAAATTCTTATTGCAATATTATAGGTCTCTGGTCTAGTTGTGCACCTGATATTATGTTTGAGCCCCTGACCCTTAGGGTCTCAGAAATGTGGTCATTTTCTCCTATATAAGTTAATGTAATCTTGTGCTTGCAACTCCTCTGACACTATAAATGATGTAGAATTAATTCTTGTTGCAATGATTGGTCTGTGGCATAGTTGTGCACCTGATATTTTTGTTTTAGCCCTATACCCCCAGGGTCTTTGAAAATGGGTGTGGTAATTTTTCCTACATAGTTGTGCTCTCTACTCGTTTAAAGCTATTAATGATGGGGAGTTAATTCTTTATCCAATATTATGGATCTGTAGTCTTGATGTGTCATTGATAGTTCATTTGAGCTAGCAGCCCTTGGCCCCTAGGATCTTGGAAAATGGGTGTGACATTCTTTATAGAAATACTTTATCTCGGATATTATGAATTATATGAGTGCTATTATAGTTGCAGTATAATGGATATGTAGTTTTGTCATGCTACTTATAATTTGTTAGAGCGCCTGCTCCCTATGGTCTTGGTTAAAAAAAGGAAATTGATGTTTCAGAAAAAACAACCAGGAGAGCTACAGTCTCGTCAGAGACTTCTGGTTAAAGAATCAAAGTTGACGATTAAAACATAATATATACGGCATATAGCACAATTGCATTTTAAAGGAGAGTGATTGGGATGAAAAACCTCGTCACAGACGGAAAAATATTATTTAGCAGGGAGGAGTCTAGCGCAGAGGAAACGGAACTGTTCCGTTATGTGTATTTGAAAATTTTATCAGAAAAATGAGAACAATTAAAAACTGAAGGGGGGGGGGGGGGGGGTAGCACATTTCGTTTGAAAAAGGATAAGATTTTTTTCCCTTAAATGTGCCCCCACCCCGTTTTATGATCTCATTACGGTGTCATAGCGTGGTTTTCTATCCCCTCCCTTTTATTCCTCTTAAATACATGAATGGCATTTGACATTTACTTTTCTTAATTGTCAACTTTGACTCTTTCAAGAAACACTCTCGGCACTAGTTACAAATGTAGAACTCTTTAATTAATGCAATATTACATGCTGATCTTGTCTTGAAATATTCATTTTCGGCGATTTTTCCTCTTTTTCTCATTTTCTTTAAGTTTTATGTTTTGTTTCGTTTCGTTTCGATCTGTTTCGTTTCGTTTCGATCTGTTTCGTTTCGTTTTGTTTCGTTTCGTTTCGATTTGTTTCGTTTCGTTTCGATTTGTTTCGTTTCGTTTCGATTTGTTTTGTTTCGTTTCGTTTCGTTTTTGTTTCGTTTCGCACTTTACAGGTACCCGAAGTTAATAATATTCATAGTAATACATGTATATGTAATTTTTGTATCATCAGTATGACACATTCAAGTTAAATAAAAAGTATCGGAGTTATAATTTTGAAAGGATGAATGGATGTATTGCTAAAGAGTAATTTATTTCCATTGTCAACTCTATTTTTCATATATATATTTTTTTTTTTTTTTGATAGATTTGAAAAGAGACAAGCATGCTATAATAATCTAACAAGAGAAGGATTAATACATACACTTTTAAAATTCATTTCAATTACGTACATTAAAATAAAAGAATGAAAGACACATTACTACATGCATTTAGCATACAATGTACATACGTTTGGTTATATGAAGAGAACTTGAGTTGACAATATGTTGCCATCATAATGAAGAACATTAATATAGGATCTAACAGTATGTGTCTGGATAGAGTCAATGTACCAACGTCTGAAAAACAAAGCAATTATCTATAGGTCAACATTAATATAGGATCTAACAGTTTGTGTCTGGATAGAGTCAATGTACCAACGTCTGAAAGACAAAGCAATTATCTATAGGTCAACATTAATATAGGATCTAACAGTATGTGTCTGGACAGAGTCAATGTACCAACGTCTGAAAGACAAAGCAATTATCTATAGGTCAACATTAATATAGGATCTAACAGTATGTGTCTGGATAGAGTCAATGTACCAACGTCTGAAAAACAAAGCAATTACCTATAGGTCAACATTAATATAGGATCTAACAGTATGTGTCTAGATAGAGTCAATGTGCCTATGTCTGAAAGACAAAGCAATCATCTATAGGTCAACATTAATATAGGATCTAACAGTATTGTCTGGATAGAGTCAATGTACCAACGTCTGAAAAACAAAGCAATTATCTATAGGTCAACATTAATATAGGATCTAACAGTATGTGTCTAGATAGAGTCAATGTGCCTATGTCTGAAAGACAAAGCAATTATCTATAGGTCAACATTAATATAGGATCTAACAGTATGTGTCTAGATAGAGTCAATGTGCCTATGTCTGAAAGACAAAGCAATCATCTATAGGTCAACATTAATATAGGATCTAAAAGTATTGTCTGGATAGAGTCAATGTGCCTATGTCTGAAAGACAAAGCAATTATCTATAGGTCAACGTTAATATAGGATCTAACAGTGTGTGTCTTGATAAAGTCAAGGTACTAACATCTGAAAGACAAAGCAATTATCTATAGGTCAACATTAAATAGAAAATTAGTATAGCACATGAACTTAAACTGAATACAAATCTTCATTTACTCATCAATACATGCATTGATTAAAATCATTTTTATAGTGCCCTCATATAATAAAAGATGGGGGTTCGTCAATGTCTCTTTCATCTTTAGAGGCATACATATAAACAATATTATTGTTTTGATACCATAACCATTGCTCCTATGATTTTGATTTTCACTGGGAGGAGTGGGGATGGGCTAGGGAGTTATAATTTTTTTAATGATTTTAATGAATTATACCATCAGCTTCTATCCTAATAGAGGACGCAGTCCGCGCCGCAGGCGCGGACGTAGTCCTCATCAAGGTAACACGTGTATATATATAGGAAAAATCGTATTTTTCAATTGAATTCTATGCTATACCTATAGGTTCCAAAACCGTGGTCAATGACGTCATTCTCCCCATTGCCCATTTTTGACAATGTCACTTGACGACAGAATAAAACCCATCGATGACCAAGATTTCTCGATCTCCTTTGAATATTCTTCGTTTGGCTTACTCCTCCAGTGTCCCAATGTATGATTTGTACTTTGCTTCACGTAATACTGACATTGCACCATCATTTCCAACATATATCATGCTTAGTCCGAATATCCTCTTTGAAAATTACAATGTGACGTCAAGATGCGACGCGACGTCAGCATACAACTTTGTTTCGCGGACTTTCTTTCATCGACAGCTCCCTCAGAAAAATCCATGGATAAACTCATAATGCTGGGAAAAAAACAAACAAAAAAATATCAGCGCGATCAGCGACTTACCGAACTTCATTCTGCATTCTGCTTTCGAGGATGATTGCAGCTGATGTTTTGATAACTGTAGATCGAATAATGTGGTTTCTCTCCACATATATAAGATCTACAAGTACTAGAATATACAGGAAATCTATGCAGTGTAAATCCCAACACAAACTTCTAAATGTCTACTGCCTTTGGTTCTGTTTACAACGCGTCACAACTTACGTCATCATTTACAGTTTTAGTACAAATAGGTCAACACAGCTGGGGCTCTGTTCAAAGCATGAAGTATATTTTTTCTGTCAGAAATGAGGCTGGGTATTTTTTTCCCTTGGAGGTAAATCATAAGCGGATCCAAAGTAGAGGGATGAAGGCTTCAGATTTTTTTAGAAAGGGGGGGGGGGGGTTTGATTGTATTCAAGGGGGGGGGGAGGGGGGGGGCGGACAGGGGGTAGAATTTCTACTAACTTCTATCCTTCTCTCCCCCGTCCCGCTCCCTTCTCCCACCTCCTAACCTCTCCCTCCCTCCAGCTGCCTCCTTCCTCCCCTCCCATTCAACCTTGCATTTTATGGGGCCGGGGAGCAGACAAGGGGTACCCGCTCTCTCCGCCCCCTTATCTCCTCTCCCACACCCTTCCTTCTTCCCCTCCCTCTCCCCTCTCTCCTTCCTCCCGCCCCTCCCTTTCACCCTCTCTTAAAGTAAAGGAATGTGCAAGAATTCAAGTCTTCAGATATTACGTAGGAAAATCATTTACAATATTTAGAAGGGAAAATCCTGTAATACTAATGTTATACTGTACTTAATTTGTAAGTTTTAACCCCTTCTCCAGATCATCCCATAAAACAATATATTGCTGATAACACTATAGACGGCGCCGAAAAGGAAGTTTTCTCTCTCTTCTACATTTTGAATGCTAATTTTTCCGGTGAAAGTAAAAGGGGAGGGGGTGGGTGGGTGCAAGGGAGGATACATATTCCTGATACGACAACTGACATTTCATCACCCAATGAAAGGACCAGAGCCACGAACGGCAAAATCGGCCTAATTTGCCACAACGTTCATCTTTTATATTTTGATAATACCATATTTCAGCACTTCAGAACTGGCCAACTTTGTGATTTACGACCTTGCTGAAGCAAAATATTTTAATGTGAATTGAGGGTATGGTATATCGTTTGCGACGTCATTTGACGTCATTTTCACATATGACGTCGCATAATGTCAGGACAAGTACCATGAATTACTAAGTATTAGAAATGATAAGAGATATTTCTACATTGAGAAAATGTGTGAAATATTAATTTAAAGGAAACATATTTTGAAAATTTCTATAAATACAATATGTGTACAATCTATTATGTACAATCCGTGTTTGTTTTGCCTTTGCTCGAAATCACAGGCTGAAAATGTTCGTCCTGGAACTACAGTATGCATGTCTTCAATGTAATACTTTTACTTTTTGTATTCGTTTAAATTGCGTAAGATGTAAGCTGCATCGATCCACAAGAAATTGATGTCATTATTTATGATTATATGAAAAAAAAAACAAAAAAACAAAGAAAGACTTCATGTTTACCATCTTCGTGAATCACGGATCCGATACGTTCAAACTGTCCTAGAAGAGTGTTCGGATGTATCAGATCAGACAAAGGAATACCATGTATGCTTCTTCATTTTTTCCGAAAATTTCTGAAATACCGTTAAATTCAAAGATTTTCTCGTAATAAAGTTGTCAGAATATCTCCAATCAAAAGTGAATACCCCTGTACAACATCAAAACACGGTTCTATATCTGCTGCAGATCTAGATAATTAAAGCATCCACTTAATTTTGCCGTAGATACACCACTGTCAGCGATGTATGAAGATGAACATTGATGTGACTCAATTTGACATCTATAAGTACTTCAAATTTGTTCCTATAAACTAGTAGGCTCAAATTACACGTATCAGTTTTAATCCAATTTCGCGGTCAGTTGCTGGACTAAACAGAGATAGTGAAAACCCCTTCCGTACACTTCGGTGCATATGAGTCAATGACTCAATATAAATAAGTACAGATAAAACTCGAGCTGAAAAAATGATAAAAATAATGTCTTAATTCATTGCATGATTTTCGTTCTTAAATCAGTGTGTAATACCATTTTGCAGAGGTTGAGGCGGATACAGGAATTAGGGGGCGGGATATTTCTAACATAAAAGCGAAGGGTCCCATTCGGGTCAATGGTAGCGGACTTTGAACATAGAGAAAAAACGATGGTTGCATTTTGAATATTTCGTATTTTAAATTACTTTTCATGCTCCCGTTCTTATCATGACATATATAATTATTGATTAGAGAAATACGTGTGACTCTTCTCACATGTATGTGCTAGTACTAGTATAAGTGTTGGGCAATCGGATGTTAAATCATAATCGATAAGCGGAAATAATCGGATGGGTATAACCCATTATTACTATAATCGGAAAATTCAAAACATTTCTTTTCTTCATTTTGCAACCAACAATGAATTGAAATAAACACCAAATCATTATTTCTTTGAATAAAATTGTTTTATTGAGTAAAGCACTTTCGATCACAACTACTATGAATACCCTATCAATTCGTTCAAGCTTCTTTTTCTTGAATACCATGCAATAGAAAATGTCATACACTAGTATGTACTTTGAAGTACAAGGAAAAAAATAATAGTATAAAAGGGAAATGCACGAATTTATCAAAACCAAGATACTAAATCGGACAATCCGGTAATCAGCGATGTCGGCGACAATCGCGTTTGATTTTCAACATCGATTAGTAATGTTCATCGCTGGCCATTCAACGACCGACAATCGATCGTCAGCGATAATCGTTCCATAACTAAACTAGAATCCGTTGCCATGACTCCCATTCTGATACATTTTTAGTGTCATTTTGTGTGAAGAGAAAACATTTTTCAAAGAGGTGTAGATCTATTCACTCCGATTAATCGATTCTCAGAGATAGAATCGATAGTCGGCGAGTTGGAT
Organism: Pinctada fucata; assembly: GCA_028142955.1. Lineage (NCBI taxonomy): Eukaryota > Metazoa > Mollusca > Bivalvia > Pterioida > Pteriidae > Pinctada > Pinctada fucata. The sequence continues at coordinate 55,888,563 of AP027107.1, forward strand.
ATTTTAGAGACGATAGCGACGATGGCTGCGACTATCGTTACAATAATACAGCGTGTATTAATGTGATCAAGATAGAGATCGAGGTATGGAATACGAATACATGTAGGTAATGATTCGCGCTTAGAGGAATGAAAACTTAGGTACGTTACACGAATAAGAAAACCACTGATCCAAATCTGCCAGAACAGTACCATGAATGTGACAAAATGATGTCATAGATGCACAACATTATTAATTTCTGGATCGATGGACTGTAGCAAAGATGATTAATGTTCGAATGTTATGAATTGCAGCGTTCGCGTACTTTTTAAGAATCAAAATTTTTCTCTCACATTTTATTGGCGAATCTAAAGGGAGGGATAAGGCTAGGGCGAGAAGGGGAGCATGTTCTAGACTCTCCCCTTTTTGCGGTCAACATTTGATGTGATTTTTGTTTTCAGAACTTGATGATAAAGCTTTTATAACAGTACGGTGTCCTTGAAAATTAATTAATTTTACAAAATCTTTAAATGCAAAATCTTTCTTTTCATATGAAAGTTTACGTTCTCATTTGTATAAATTCAAATTTTCAGGCGAATCTAACGCATACATTCACTGCTATAGCCGTTTGAAAACGTCATTTTTAATTTGGGGTGCGCAGCTCTTATTCATTTCGCTGGCGCCACCTACAATGTATTGTGTTTTTATAACGGAGGTATATGGAGATTTAATTTTACAAATTCGACAATATTATGGTCGTTACTGCATATTTTCAAATAAAACTTTCTTTGTCTCTTTTTTTTTTCTCAACCCAGACCCGTCGGAATAATTTTACGTTTTCAATAAAATTTATTTTCAGGAAAATGGTATCTTTGAATAAATTATTATATCACGGTCTCCTATCCCGTTATCCATTATATTGGGCGCTGGACTTTATATTACATCAAAATAAACGGACAGAGAATTGATCCAGCATAGTCTGAACCTCAATCAAAATTCGCTGGTTCGATATCGTTCGTCAATCATTTATTTCAAATTAATCATTTGATTTCAAGTTTTCTATCTTTTTTATTTTTTGTCTTCAAAAATCCCCACCTCCTCTTTAAAAGAATTAGATCATAAATGTTTCTTCCTGGGTGTCGATCTATTTTGCTTCTTTATGCTGCATTCATATAACGTTTTTCTTTTATGTTTCGAATTCTCATTATTTCAATCACGTTTTCTACCCCTTATCTTCTAATTTCTCTTACTATCGTATGGGATAATTCGCCTATCGCCAATTCCCAGATAAGCTCCGCCCATATTACCAAATACGCTGGATCCCGCTAGCTCAGACAAAAACCAGCTAAGGCAGATGTAAACAGTACATGTTCTATAGGAAAATCGGCAACAAAATATGCCATTTCAACTGATTTTCGTAATTATTTTTCCATGAAATATATTATGGTTAATGTACTTTATCTCTAAAATCAACATAACAAGAGTATAATATTTTTGTGAAAGTTATTTCGAGGGCGTCCAACACAAATATGTTTCAAGTCGGGTCTGGTAGGGGTTAAATATGAAACACCGTCCGCGGGTACAGCCCGGGGTGTGAGCATTTTTTTTATAACACGTGAATATATATTATTACGATAATTGATTTTATTGATTTTTTTTTTTTTTTTTGGTGGGGGGGGGGGGGGAGGTCATTTATAATATTTGATATTTTTTTAAACTAAGATTTAAATTGCGAGTGTAATAAGCCTGACAATTTAGGAAATTAATGAATAAGTGTATAGGATCACTGATAACATAAAATCAAAATTTTATTTTTTCATTTAAAACAAAAAAAAAAAGAAGAAGAAGAAGAAGAAGAAGAAAAATGGGAGCGATGCGAACCGGAGTTTTTTTAATATTTTTTTTTTCTAAATTCTAGGGAATGGCATGTTCAAATATTTTGAGCATAATTTAAAACCGTAGCTTTTTTCTTTACTTCTAGGCCTCCATTTCTTTTTTTATTCCCTTTGCCTTAACATCATTTTGTGCTTGTGCTATCATTGATCTTTTTAGGGTACAACCAAAGGAGTAGGGGGCAACCCTCTGTCCATCTAGCTGGATTCTCCTATATGGGCTTTATGCTATTTAAATGATTCTTTTTGATTTTACAACAAAAGTACTTAAGAATGATAGTATGAAATGAATTAATGTCAAAATAATATCAATATGATTTCATCTTAGGCAAATCAAATGGTAACATTCATTCAAAAACGCCCCCCCCCCCCCCTCCTCCCTCTCTTGCCTATTCTTTACTCTCGACTTTTATACAGCTTGTAATGGGTTTTAATTTGGGTATATTCATGTATGTTTGAACTTCTCAAAATCGGTCTTTTAATCTTTATGAGATGCGCATATAATATATTTGATCAACTGTATACGCAAATTATGTATTTCGTGTTATCAGTTGATGACCGTGCCGATTTTTGTATATTTTAAGCACTTTTTATGTATTTGATCTGAGTAAAATATTACCCCGATGTCTGTCATCATCACTACTACTTGTACTATGTGCACATCTTTCAACCATTTTAATAAATCAAGAAAATTATGAAAATCTATGTGCTAAATGCTCATGTTATCTTACATTTCTATACTAAAGTTATGAGGATAACGCGTTAGTTTGTCTGAGCTCCCAGCACGTGCAGGGCAGAGGCTATTATTAGCATGCCTGTAACGATATGAGATAATATCATTGGTATTGCGGCAGCCGGAGGAGGAGTTGGCGATAGGTCAATTGTAGAAAGCCGATGCATTTTTTGTTTACATATTTTATTCCCGTTTTAGGAACATTTTAGGAAATAACATACATATATATAACAAACAAATGAACCGAAACCCCCAAAATCCCACATACATTATATATGCCTTCTTTAAAAGATTTTAAAATTATTCTCTTATTTTTTCCTCTTAGCATCACGTGTATACATGCCGATATATACAGGGAAGACATAGAGTGGTTCAAAAGATTTAAGTATAACGAAAATATGTATCGTAACTACTCGAGTGCACAACTTGACATTTCAGGAAATTCATAAACGTCAATTTTGATGACGTCATTGGTATAAATGACGTCACAAACATTATATACTATGGAGCAGTTTTCTGAAGGATTGGAATAATTTGAAATAGGTGTAAAAGTAATCAACAGCCAAATTTATAAAATTTTACATAATTTTAAAAGCTTACAGATCATCTACTACCTATCTTGAAATACAACTTCTCATTTTCATCGTCTGGGAAGTCTTTTTCATGACGTTCTAACCATCTTTGATGAACAATTTGTCAAGAAATGTGCCAACAGAGAACTCATAAAAGTTTAATTTTCGACTACGACCGGACCTTCTACCAAAAAATTCTTCATCGAAATAATCACAGGTATAATCAAAGAATATTTAAATATAATTATTTTTTTGGTAGAATGTCCGGCCCTATACGAAATTATCGATCAAATTTCATGATATCTCACAAAAATACCGGAAATGCCCATCCTGGCTTGGTTTTGGGCTCTATATCTTCTTAAGACATGTCCGGAATCTCGTAACTTCGCACGTTTTCGAAAGACAAAATGTTCTCCTTTCCTTTTGTTGATAATTTAGAAACATTGTCTGTGTTTGAAAATATACGAAAACTTTAGGCCGATATTGCCGTTCGTGGCTCTGGTCCTTTAAAAAGTAAACATTTAAAAGTTTAATTGAATACATTGAATAATCAAGATACATGTTAATCTTATATATATATTTAAATACTTCAGAAAACAGTAAAATTCTTTTTTTCTATTTTTAATTTTAATGGTTTGTGCCCACAGTTTTCTTGTCCGAGTTCTCTTTTCCTTGGTTTTCGTCAAGGTCCAAGGAATTAAAATGTATAGATCAAGATTTTTGATCTTTTCTTACCTGTCATTTATGTTTCAAAATTAAGCATTGCGATTTCATGTTTACTGATTGTTTTGTGACATTGAGAATTGTTTCCCCGCATTTACGAGTTATGTGCATGCTGTCGATCTAGAAATTGTCTATAATATTCCCTCTTCTGTAGATGATTCTGGATTTCACGAAAAAAAACTAATGTAAGGCTGATAAAGACGGTAAAAATGATGCTGGAAAAATAACAAGAACACATATTGTATGACATATTTTATTCTTATTAACTTAGTAAAAAAATATTCAATGATGTATGGTGAAAATTGGGTATTAATTCATTGAAATTATATTTCATCTGCGTCCTCACAATGGCTTTGCCATAATTCATATTAATTTTGAAATAAGGCCATGAAAATGAAACAGAGATGAAAAGGTGTTATTATTCTGAATGCAATAAATATCAAATTCATAACTTTGAAATACCTTTCAGAGAATACAAAGTTACTCACCTAAAATGATTAGTATGGAAGAAAGGAATGAAGCCATTAAAGAATGTGTAAGGTGCCAGACACTCATAAAAGCTAAGGAAGGTATAGCGGCACCCATTAATCCACAACACTGAAAACAATTGGTCCATCAATTACTTTTATAATCAACATTCCATGTACTTATATGACATATCAATTTTTTATACAATGTACATGTATTTAGTCAAACCAGACTTGTCAGAATGACAACATAGCTCGCCGGTGGCAACCATATGTAAATTGCAACAACAACAATAAAAAAGGTCTTATCACAAGGAATGCACATGTGAAATATCAAAGCCCTATCACTTACCAATCAAAAAATATGGCCAAGGTTAAAGTTTTTCAAAAGTAGGTCAATCATCTCCAAGGTCATGGTCACAAGGTCAAAAATTTTGGTATCCATGGAAACGTCTTGTCACAAGGAATACACATGTGAAATATCAAAGCCCTATCACTTACCATTCAAAAAATATGGCCAAGGTTAAAGTTTTTCAAAAGTAGGTCAATCATCTCCAAGGTCAAGGTCACAAGGTCAAAAATTTTGGTATCCATGGAAACGTCTTGTCACAAGGAATACACATGTGAAATATCAAAGCCCTATCACTTACCAATCAAAAAATATGGCCAAGGTTAAAGTTTTTCAAAAGTAGGTCAATCATCTCCAAGGTCAAAAATTTTGGTATCCATGGAAACGTCTTGTCACAAGGAATACACATGTGAAATATCAAAGCCCTATCACTTACCATTCAAAAAATATGGCCAAGGTTAAAGTTTTTCAAAAGTAGGTCAATCTCCAAGGTCAAGGTCACAAGGTCAAAAATTTTGGTATCCATGGAAACGTCTTGTCACAAGGAATACACATGTGAAATATCAAAGCCCTATCACTTACCATTCAAAAAATATGGCCAAGGTTATAGTTTTTCAAAAGTAGGTCAATCTCCAAGGTCAAGGTCACAAGGTCAAAAATTTTGGTATCCATGGAAAGGTCTTGTCACAAGGAATGCACATGTGAAATATGAAAGCCCAATCTGTATTGGTTTAAAAGTTATAAGCAAGGTTAAAGTTTTTGTGCACGCGCACGCAGACGCCGACACCGGGGGTATGACAATAGCTCTCCGGACATTCGTCCCGGCGAGCTAAAAATACACAAACTCTGTTAAAAAAATTTATCATTAATTTTTCAAAACTGTTCCAAAAATTTAAATTACCCTTGGAAATGTGAATAATGGAAAAAAAGAAAAATGTTGTAATAAAGTACATTTTGTACTTGAATATTTACCCTGGTAAAAAATCAAAGGACTGAAGGTCCTGAGAGATACTTCTACTCAAAATTTATTGCAGCAGATATTTAGAAAATGTTGATTATTTTTTTTAACACAGGATGCATATGTGAAGCTCGTAATACTATGTTTATGTATATTATATTAACAAGAGGTATACTTTAAAACACATTTTTTTTTCTCACGACAGCTTCTCAGTGTTGACATACCGGTAAGAAAGACAACTCTATAATTTTTATGCATTTTTTTTTTAGTTATCTTTCCTAACATTGTCATAAACAATCAGCACTGAAAAGTTATATATAATTACGCCACCAACGTGCAGTGAAAACAAGAATTATAGTTGATTTTATGCGATGCATTTATTTTATATGAAATTGAAACTGTTTTCAAGATGGAGAATATTCTTGTTCTTGCATTTTGTATGTGGTCTATAGACAGCAAATTCTTGAACTAGACACAGCACTATATTTTGAGGAAGGTGCAAAGTGGTAGTATCTCAATTTACATACTGTGAAGCAGCTACCGTCAAAAATGATGAAAACGGGAAAAGAAAATGACCTTTACAATCATTATGTTTTTAATCTGGCTCATAAAACTCCTGACAAGGATTGTGGTTTATGTGGTTGGATAAACATAAACAGCTTATTATGGAAAGTTTTCTAGCAACATGCACTCATAGAACTTCATGAACTGAGCGGTTATATGGGAAGAAAGAGATTAAAAAAATAATATAAATGTAATTGTAATTCCTACCATCCTCATTCCCACGTAATTCGTATCACCATATTCGTCTCCAGGTTTATCGAATGGAAACTGTCCGTCATACCCGGTCATCACACCAAACAATCCAATTAGCATCTATAGTAAAGAAAATTAGATTTTTATGTTAATAAATGTACTATATGAACAGTATATTTTGACACAATTTTCAAGGTCAAAACAATATTTTTGTAATTACCTATCTTACATAGAGCATAATCATAATATCATGACTGGTTCAGAAGAGATATTACTTTTCAAAACATACATATCATTATGGTACAAACAATAATTATATAATCAATATCATATTTCCCCATATACATCAAATATATCTCAATAGCTAATTTTCCAGTAGATTCATAGGGCGGTCTGACATCAGACATCACAAAATTTGGCGATATTTTCATTGTGACGTCACAATAGAAAACACGACAACACATAAAGTCGGTGCAATCAAATACCGGTATGGCATCACAATTAAAAATGTTGACAAATGATGTGATGTCTGGTGTCTGTGCATTTAAAATCAAGGTTTAAAACGGTCATAAAAATTTTCTGGAAAATGGACTATTTATGAGGCATTAATATTATGCAAATGTATAATAAGAACATACATTTTTCTCTCATATCATTGGTCAAATCATAATTATGATAAACTGACTATATATCATTACCTTGCCGAGCGGAGGATGTACATCAAAGAAAAATTCTCTTTTAATATACCAGCTTCCCATCTTTCCAAAGTGAGTTTCATCCCAACTGAAAACAAAAAGATCTCCATTACTCAATTTATTTAAATACAATGTAGATATAAAAACATACATTTTTTTATTCATTTATTGGATTGTTCAAGAAAATATATGTTACCTGTCACACGTATATGTTACCTGTCACATGTATATGTTACCTGTATCATGTATATGTTACCTGTCACATGTATATGTTACCTGTCACATGTATATGTTACCTGTCACATGTATATGTTACATTTTGTACCTGTCACATGTATATGTTACCTGTCACATGTATATGTTACCTGTCACATGTATATGTTACCTGTCACATGTATATGTTACCTGTCACATGTATATGTTACCTGTCACATGTATATGTTACCTGTCACATGTATATGTTACCAGTCACATGTATTTGTTACCTATCACATGTATATGTTACCTGTCACACGTATATGTTACCTGTCACATGTATATGTTACCTGTATCATGTATATGTTACCTGTCACGTGTATATGTTACCTGTCACATGAATATGTTACCTGTCACATGTATATGTCACCTGTCACACATATAATCCTGTGACCTTGACCTTGAAGGTGACCTTGACCAACATTTAGTGTACCAAATCTCAATATGCTTGAAAATCCCTTCAAGTTTGATGGATTTGCAATTCATATCAAGTACATATCAGTTTAAGATACTAGAATATAATATATGAGAAAAATGTTATTACTAGACAGTTGGATGTACAAAGTGACACCTAATTTAAATGTTTGGCTCTTTTGCTGTCACTAGCATAGAAATGATCCATAAATGAGGCTGATTGAGAACAAAATATTTATCGGAACATATCAAAGCTTCAAAGAGAGAACATACGGTATGTACTGCACTTTTCAATATTCTAGCACTACATGTATAAATCTGACTCATCTCAAATAAAGCAATAATGAAATGGCCTGAAATACAATGGGTAAATGTACAATGTAATACTATCAATCAAATGGCTATTATGAGTAATCAATACAAATATTTCTTTGTGTGACTCCGCGAAGAATCAAGGAAAATTTGAGGTTTTCCCTGTAGGATTTATTTTTACTAACACCCAGCCACTATCCAAAAAAAAAAACTCATGTTAAAATTGAAATAAATGAAAAGTATTATCTTCTTTATTTATGTTTTTAACAATTCTTGAGAAAATGGCCTAGTCTTCATATTAAATAATTAATTTTGGTGAGAAATCACTGTATATTGTGTAAATTGTGCAAGTTGAATAACTAAAAATTTCAGCCAATGATGGACTTTTGAATGTGCATTACACATCTTTCCATTCTGTTTGGGCATCTGGCAGAACTCTACTGGGTCAGTTGGCTGTATTGGTCCTACAGTACATATATTGCGGAGAACTCATTGACATACATGCCAGATTTTTTTCAGCAATTCTGGGACATTGATGAAAATTTTCTGGGACAAATGACACAATTCTGAGACAAAAAAATCTAAAATTCTGGAACTCATTCCGGGACATTTTCTGACTTATAAGCAAAATGTTATCATAATGTCATGTACACAATCTAGTCCCTTCACTTATTCCTTGTGTTTCACATGACAAGGACTTGTTTTATTTTCCGGGTGGGTCAAATAAGTTGGTCTTTAATTATGACACATAATGTTTGAGGAGTAGAATCGATATTTTACAGCATTAAAAATCGAAAGATTTAGGTTAGCATTAATTACAGCACTTCTCAGTCGTATGTAATGTACTCGCGGTTATTCAAGTTAGCTTACGTACATTTCTGTAGCGGTTGTTGGTGGAGACCGGTCAATTGCTACTTCTTCAGAGCATATTTGGGCACGTGGCTGAGACGTCAACTGGTACAACTGTTTGACATTATCTTTAAAAAATATTTACAATGCGTGAATAAAGTCTGGTTAGTCTGGACGTAAGTACATTCTATCTTACGCCTATCGTAAAATTACTCGTAACGTCACGTTCTTTTGTTTTTTTTTTTAATGCTGGATGCACTGTGATTACTGAAATATCTAATAGGATAACGTAATTTATTTTAAATAAATTGATACTTATAAATTTAACCAGTGATGAGGCAGGACGGATATTCTATCTGAAAAAAAAAGGCTCGTCCGTGTAAAAATTTACTAAAATCACAGCGGGGGCAGTGTCTGAGAAACAACCAATTGGCCTAAGATAATCATATGAAATAAAAACTTGTAAGCAAACAGTAATCACTATCAAAACAAGTTTTCACACCTATAATCTCAGGTGCACCATAAGTTAGATCCATTGATCAGCTGTTTATCCGACAATTACCTGACTCTCTGAACGGTGAAAGAAGAAAATGACATTGCACTGAAATATGGGACATTTCGGGACAAATTTTAATTTTACTGGAATTTTCGTGTCCCGGGGGGACAGATTTTTTAGGAGTGATTTTCCGGGACAGAAACATCTGGCATGTATGCATTGACTAACTGCCTGATGCAGAGTATCCCTTTGGGATGCAATATCATAGCCCCTTCTAAGTTTTATTATTCAAGGAGCAGAATACTGTCCCAACTGAATTGCCCACCCTTGATTTCATTGTATTTGTGGTGTTTGCATGAGGTTGCGTCATGTACAGCTTGGATTGGCTGTATTTCAAACTGCTTTTAGTTTTACAACTCTTGTGCCACTACACCTGGAAAAAACCAATCTGTCTTTCAACATTCAATCCAATCATGACCATGCAGGGTGTTGATCCCAGCTGCCATCGCCATATCCACTTGGCCATCTCTCTTATTTTAAACAACTCTAGCCGTTTTCCTATCCATAAAAATGGGCGAGACATGCAATCTATGCCTGAATCTTTCACAAATATCTTTTATTATTTACCATATGTGTTTTGGATTCTGTATTTCATAGAGACGTGTTAACCCTGACAGAAGCGTGACCAAAAGGAGCAGGGAAAAATATGTTCGCCCGTGTACATTATCCGAGGTTTTAAGGTTTTCCTCATGTTTCTCTTCTGTTAGTTTTTCTGTTTTGCTCGTTTCCATCTGCATCTTTTGTTCAACACTCTGTCTTGCGCACTGTAAGTAAGTTTTTAAATCACAGGTGTTCATCAATAATTCATATTTTCCGAATTTCCTCTTGTTTCCATAAATATAGCCTTTCTTTTGAAGCTTTTTCGTCTTTTTATTAGTTCCTACATCATAAAAAATCAATTCCTAGATTCCTGAATTAAAGAAAAATTAATGAAATAATAGTTTTTGCACTTTCGATATTGAAGGCCAACTTTCCTCTGACCAGCGAGTCACTCTCAACTTTAGCGATTTAGTTTCGTATCTGATCTTAGTAGATGTTACTTTTTTACCATTCTTTAAATTTCTTTTGTACAAGTGCTTCTTAAACTGAATATTATATAATATCATTCTCGTAATATAATGATAAAATTAAAATGTAAATCTTGCCAATCCGAAACTAAACCTTAAAGTGAAAATGGGGAAAGTAAGTAACAAGAAAGAGAAAACCCCATGATACTCGTAAACTAATTGATTTCCATCACATTCATCTAGATAGATGATATTCCTTTATTCCCCTTTTCCCGTATTTAGTAAATTCTGTCGATGACAAAATGTTTTATCTCAGTTTCTTAGTCCGACTTGCAGACCTACGACGGTGTTATATGTTTTTCGACGAAAAAACAGATAACACCGTCGTAGGTCTGCAAGTCGGACTACAGTTTCTGTACTTTAAGTGATATCTGCTATGCGGCGTATAATGCTATGTACTGTAGATTCCTGGGTTGCCAGGTGTGACAGCTGTATAAGATTTTATGCAGTTTTCAACCATATTATAAGTGACATTTCTTTCTTATAAAAAAAATTGTAGACACTAGCTATTGTACAGTGGAACCGTCTCCCACACAACATGGTCTCACTTCCTCTTGAACCCTTCAAAGGGGTAGTGAGCAACTTTGGTCAGGTCCGGGATTACTCCAGAAATGGCTATAATAGCTAAATATGGCTAAAATGGCTATAATAGCTAAATATGGCTATAATAGCTATAAATTTTGCGAAGCAAAATCCGGTCTAAGAAATGGCGAAGTCCATCTGTCCGTCAGTGCGTCAACATATTGGTTAAAGTGTTGCGTTTAAGTCTGTTGAGAGAAAACTGTTTGGAGGAGCAACTTGAAACTTGACATGGTGATAAACCATGATGAGACGAATCAAACACAGCAACAAAATTTGACCTAGTGACCTTGACCTTGGAGTTTGACCTACTTTTGAAAAACTTTAACCTTGGCCATATATAGCTTTTGAATGGTAAGTGATAGGGCTTTCATATTTTCATTGTGTATGTCTTGTGACAAGACCTTTCTATGGATACCAAAAATTTTTACCTTGTGACCTTGACCTTGGAGTTTGACCTACTTTTGAAAAACTTTAACTTGGCAATAACTTTTTTAATGTTAAATGATAGGGCTTTTATATTTCACATATGTATTCCTTGTCACAAGACCTCACCATGGATATCAAAAGTTTTGACCTTGTGACCTTGACCTTGGAGATTGACCTACTTTTAAAAATAATGAATCTGGGCTATATCTCATGGACTATAGAGGCTATGGCTTTGAAATTTCACATGCGGAATCTGTATGACCAGATCTTTCATTTGATATCATAAGTTTTGACCTAGTGACCTTGACATTGACCTTTGACCTTCTTTTGAATTATTAGAGGTAGGGTTTTGATATTTCACATATAGATTCCTCATGACAAGAACTTTAATTTAATATCATGACTTTTGACCTAGTGACCTTGACATTGACCTTTGACCTACTTTTAAACTATAAGAGGTAGAGTTTTGATATTTCACATGTAGATTCCTCGTGATCAGACCTTTCATTTGATATCATGACTTTTGATCAAATGACCTTGACATTGATCGTTGACCTACTTTTAAACTATAAGAGCTAGGGTTTAGATATTTCACATATAGATTCCTTATGACGAGATCTTTCATTTGATATCACGACTTTTGACCTAGTAACCTTGACCTTTGACCGACTTTAAAATTTAAAGAGGTAGGATTTTGATATTTCAGTTGTGGAAATCCTCATGACCAGACCTTTCATTTTATATCATGACTTTTGATCAAATGACCTTGACATTGACCTTTGACCTACTTTTGAACTATAAGGGGCAGGACTTTGATATTTCACATTTAGATTCCTTATGACCATAGCTTTTTTTTCATTGCATATTAATTTTAATCTATTAGTATCAATGACCTTTAACCTTTCTGTCTACACAAAAATGTATACGTCATCTAATACAAACACTTCACAATCCAGCCTTACCGCCTTTAGCGGTTTATGGTTTATTCATAAATGTGAGCATATTAAAACATTCACTGTCAAATTTCCACTGTTCTTGGGTAAGTAATGTCACTAATGTGGCACCTTGACGGCTTGTTTTAAAACTGTATTGGACATAAAGCATTTGTAATATATGTGCTGTGTATTGCTTGTGATAAGAGTTTACTGTTATGATACCTGAAAGTTCTATTGACAAAAATTGATTGACATCGATCTTGATTTATATTTCAATGTACAAACTATAAATAGCTAATGATGAAAGAAATATCTATGTTCTAAAGATATTTTGTTAAATTTGTAAGGATGATGCCATTCCTTTTTTAGTTAATCCTGTACTCCTACTTCCGCAGCTCTTGTACATGGAGAGTTAGAATAGGTAAGAAAATTATATCTTGTAGATAGATGCTTTCCATTTCACTCATATTTAAAATTTTAAAACTTGAACATATTTATAATTCTCTTTAAAAAATAATCAATACACTCACTATGATTACAAAGAGAGAATTCTATCTATGAGCCACAAAATTCTTATTCTTAACGTAATTGGTATACTTCACTGTAATAATATTCATGTTATAAATAAATTCTCTGTTTCAGTGATGAACTTAAAAGGGTTAGACTATGAATATTCTGCAGTAAATCTCATTAAAGATGGAGGGCAGCAGGTAAAGGTTTTGTTTTATTGTACGAAATTGCATGTATTGTTAATCCCCTTCTGGCTTAGTCACAACCTATGGTTTTCTATCTGTCTATCCATGAGACTTGTATCACTCAGCATTCAAATGTGTCATGGAAGATTTGGTTTGAAATAATTTGACATTCATTTTGACTATCCTATATGTATATGCACCATAGCTAGTTAATTGTTAGCCTTGGAAACGGCCAACGACACTTGGATATTTGGTTGGTAGGGGTGTGTTGGAAGATTTGGTTTGAAATAATTTGACATTCATTTTGACTATCCTATATGTATATGCACCATAGCTAGTTAATTGTTAGCCTTGGAAACGGCCAACGACACTTGGATATTTGGTTGGTAGGGGTGTGTTGGCCGCGGGAATCTACACACCCCTACCAACCAAATATCCAAGTGTCGTCGGCCGTTTCTGCGGCTAGTTAATTGTCAGTGATTTACACTATCTTTTGGATTAAGACATAGTGAAACTGGTGTAAGGTTTATATATATTTTTAAAATATTTATGATGATACACTAAATATCAATTTTTATTTTATCAGAAGACACATGTCTTGACTGAAAGTAAATCTGTCAATGACCTAAACTCAACAAATTTGATATCACTACATTCAAACTTTCTTAATATTGGCCATCATATAGAATGTTTACAACCTTTGTATTAATTCCAGCGCACTGACGATTATAGTGCCGTCAATCCAATGCAACAGGTTCCTGCACTGATGGTTAACGGTGAAGTTCTAACACAATCTGTGAGTACCACATGAAGGTCTTTATAATGCCTAGTTTAAGTTTCATAATAAAATATTTAAGTCTCATACCATAAAAGGTATGTAGTTTTGTTGCCAAGACAAAAATCTTGTAGTTTTTGATATGGACATTGAATTGCAGTTCTACAGGTAAAAAGGGGTATTGCTGATTAAATAAAATGCAATGCTATGCTATGTTCTGTAAAAATGAATTGCACAGTCCAAAACGTGACAGTTACAAAACTTTAAATCATAAGTATTGGTCGGGTTTCTGTTGCTCATTTTGAAATATTTATTTTATAAGCTCTTAGATAAATGTATATAGTATCTTGATGCACGTAATATCTTGAAAGAAATTATGACTGTATTTTCACGCTTATTAAACTTTGTATCTTAAATCTGTAAATTTCATGTTTTAGATTTTTTAAAATCTGTAAATTTCAATGAGTTAAAGAAGATCCTGACGATAATCTCAACAGCACTCACAATAGAGCACCAACTTGAGCATTTACGGACCCCTAGCATGCTAGAGGTGGGACCAGGTGCCTTGGAGGAGTAAGCATTTCCTGTCAGATAGCTGCACCCGCCATCGATGTTCACGCACGAAATTGAAAACAATATATAAAATACATGCACTGCATGAGGTTATGTCTATATAGAAAGTGCTATGGCGACAATGTCAGTTAAAAATTTTCAAAACACTTACTGTCAAACCCCTCGCGGGGAATTTTTTCATGAGCTTTTTCAAGTTTTAGATTTGAAGTCATTGCTATTATTTGCCATTTCTAGTCGTATCAAGAAATGCCGAAATATTATTGCTTTGTTAATTTTTTGGTCTCATTGCGTTTAGGTAGCAATCATGGAATATTTAGAAGAAAAGTATCCAGAAAATCCCATCTTACCTAAAGATTTAATTTCTAGAGCAAAGGTAAGAAATTGACCTTAAAAATTTAATTTTCTCTTTTAAATTGTTGTAGTATGTTCAAAAAATGTTACTTTGGATTGTTAAAAACTATATGAAGTAATTACTGTCCTGCAGCCTGTTTCACAAAAATACTTACGAAAAGTTTTAGGAATTTTCGTATCTTTTGATCTTGTAGTACTCCTTATTAAGTAAAAATCACGATATTTTGTTTCTGAATTTATATTTATTATGTAGAAATGATATAAGAAAGCACAATATAATCTAAATTGAAAGACATTTAAAGCTTTTATTTGATGATGAAAGTTATGAAAATTCCTGAAATTTTTCGTAAGAATTTTTGTGAAACTGGGCACTGTTCACTAAATCCAGAGCACCCTGTTTTCCTGGTTTTCTCTAAAGGACCTGTAACGTTAAGAGCCATAATCTGCCCAATTTTTACTTGCGATTCTAGCTCAACCAGCATCATTCAAAATGTGTCCTGTGCATGAAATTATTTCATTTCAAGTATCTTTAATTAAATATAGTAGTTTTATTCACATAATTATAAGAAATAAGCTATATTTTTACGTAGATGTGAGGGTGGGGTCTTTTTATGGTGTAAATAGTACGAGTGAAATGTCGAAAATTTTGTAAGAATCGGTCGCTTTTGTTGATCGAAATGTCAAAATGAACTACAATGAGAAGATTCAATAAGAAATATCATGCTAAAACATGATTTCCTCCAAATATCATATTCCGGATTTATAAGACCGTAAACACGTGGTCAGAGATATAAAATCGAACACTCACTCTCACTTATATTGCACAATTACCAATGCTGACGTTATAAAAATAAGTTTGAATTAGCCTTTTTAAGTGTTTAAACTTGAATTTCTTTTACATTTACCATTATTACATTTTCTAAAGACTTTGTGCATGTTACAGAAGAAGTTTTGAGCATTTTTCCAAGATTGGCTGTCGTCAAGGCAAATTGTTAACTTTTATTGCGAGGGGTTGTTGAATTATCAATGCCAAAAAGTAAAATGAAGGAGTTTGTTATCGAAAAAGTAAACAACGACGAATATTTTTTGTTGAAAATTGTTTAATTCGAAGCTATTATTAAAGAAGTTTATTATTTGCCGAAAGCGAGTCAAATACCAATTAGTAATTCTCAGTTCAGTTCACAGCTTTCCTTCACCCCTACCCGCCCAATCGCATTTTTGTAAATTGACTATTGTTCCCCCCTTTGGAACACAACTCCACTTTTACAGAAAAATTGTATTATGAAAATACATCTTAGGTTGAAGTGGTGTTGTGTTCCAAGGGGGGGAACGATACTCTATGAAAACTTTTCCGATTTTCATTGATTTCTATAAAAATAAGCACATTTATATTCAAATATTTCTCTATTAGAGCAATTTTATGAATTTTTTTCTCCAGAGTTTGAAGGGGTTTTCTCTTTTAAAATGTTTCACCAACTTGATTAAAGAAATGAAGTACTTTGAAATTTCATTATTTTTTGGGCAGATTTTACGCCTTATCGTTACAGGTCCTTATCATATTGTCATCTTCCCAAGAAATATCAATTTTATAGTACTCCTTTAGTAGTAGCAGAAAATACCATTGTTTTGGCTGTACATCAATTTAGTTAGAAATAGGACAGAAAATAAAAAGTCTATGGGGAGGGATTTTTTTCTATAGTAAAATCACTGAAAATGCATGACGTTGGACACTTTGACGTCACTCACGGTGACTGTTTACTATTGTTGACACAGAGAACAATCTGCCGGCGGCTTGAAATTAACTTGGAAATTTCCCGTAGACATTTTATTTTTCATATCACGGTTTGAAGGCAGCTGATAGGGTAAGTCGAAATTAATTTCCAGTTACGAGTAAAGCAGGTCAATTCTCGGAAACAATAATTAAAAGGAAAATTCTTCAGACGACAGAAAAGATCGACAAAACAGGGTGCTCTTGATTTAGTGAACAGGACAGTAGAGCCCTTGATGTATCTGTAGAAACAAAAGACCTGGACCCTATCTATAAATTATATTTTATTTTGTATGTTCATGGATTTATGGAATACTTAGCTTATATGACATTAAGCGGAGCATTAGACAGAAAAATGGATGTTTGGATCATAAAATTAGCATTTATCAATTCAAACATAATGTCAAAATCTTGTAATTCTCATTCTGATGCAGTCTCTGTTTTTTCGAATATGTGGCAAAATGTGATTTTAGCGGAGAGTATGTTCTTGTTTTACGGCCATAACTAAAAAGTGAACAACCAAAGAAATTCAATGTTGGTGATTGCATGGTTTCCTTAGAATTTGATTTTGTAAAAAGGAAAAAAGAATTAATCTTTATTTTAGGAGAATTTGTCCATTCGCACATGTGTTATTAT
The DNA here is from genome assembly GCA_028142955.1 of Pinctada fucata. NCBI lineage: Eukaryota > Metazoa > Mollusca > Bivalvia > Pterioida > Pteriidae > Pinctada > Pinctada fucata. The sequence goes on from AP027107.1 coordinate 55,905,881, forward strand.
GTGCATCCCTCTATTCTTTTAGCGTTGTGGCACATATGTACAAATCTTGAAATTCAGTTTTCATAGTTTAGGTACTTGTGCAGAAATCTTAGAAGATCATACCACATGTAGTACTAATAGAATCTATGACAACTTTGCAACTGAGACAGAGGAATCTCATCTGAGTGTAAAAGATTTGCAATCCATGACGAGGCTTTCAAAGTTTTGATAGATTTTTTTCCCACTCATCTCATTTTATCATCAATAAAATGATTTTTTAAACCAGAATCGATACAAAAAGTGCACAAATGACGTCATAATAAGTGTCACGTGGGGTGTGAGACATTGAGGAAATCTCAAACTGTCCCGTCTACATTTTTTCTTTTGTCTCAAGGTGAAAGTGAGTGAGAAATGTATATCTAAAATTGGAACTTACAAGAGGTGATAGGTACTGGTGAAGAATATATGTCAGCAAAATACACAAAGGGCTTGTTCAGGTATGCTTACATGTACAAATGTATCTGATATTCTGAGTCCTGCATTGTTCATACATGAAGGTATATTTAACGTTTTAGAAATTTAGAGATTGATATATGTAAATTCAGCTTGCTTATATATACTATCTGCTTCACAGGTCAGACAGATAGCTGAGACTATTGCCGGCGGAATCCAGCCATTGCAAAATCTTGTTGTTTTACAGAAAATAGGAGATGAAAATAAGGCGGAATGGGCCAAATTCTGGATTGACAAAGGTTTTGTAGGTTAGTTTCCATAAATTTATGGCAGTTTTAATTCTTCATTTTTGGAAAAAATATTGTTTTAGGTGAGGGAAATAGCTCAAGTCATCTGCAGTGGCATTCAGCCTATGCAAAATCGCACTGTGCTTAGTAAAGTTGGCACTGAGGAAGAGGCCAGGATTTGGACCCAATTCTTCATTCATAAGGGATTTGTCGGTATTTATAAAACCCTCCCAGCTTGAAGATCATAGACATGAAAAAAGTTCCATGATAATTATATGCAGTCACTGTCACCCATGTTTTCTATCTTTTCACCTTGCAAATAAGCTTAAACCTTTATAATTTATCAAGTACATATATTGACCCTACAGATTTTGGATCGAAGTGCTGAATTTCATGACGTCACAATGTTACACCTTGGTTTTCACCTCAAAACTCTGTCAAGCATAAAAAACATGAATTTTATTTAAAAAAAAAGTTCATGCAATCAAAAGGTTAAGGTTGTAAACCCATAACTGCCTACTTCCTCTCAAAATTGCGCTTTTTGCCGATGACTAATGATATGCTAATGGTATACAGATATTCGGCAATGATCGTGTAAACTTTGACATACCAACAAGCTCAGCTGTAAAATACAAATTGTTAATTTCAACATTTTTTTGCATTTTCATTATATTTTCATCTGCAGAACCACATTCTGATTCATTTGATACCAAACACGACTACAATACTCCAATTAAATGCTTAGAATTAAAGGAGCTGTTAAGCTAAGGCGTAAAATCTGTCCTGAAAAGTCGAAATTCGAAATGCAAAATTTGAGAATTTTTTTCGGTAGAAATTTCAAGTAACTTGGTCCACATATGAATCTGCTGTCAGATGGGATAATTTATTCAAAATAAGACCGATATTTGGGTCAAAATAAGCATTTTTTACACAGAAATCAATGGAAAAAGGAAAAGTTTTATACAACAGTGTTCCCCCCCCCCCCCTTGCTTTACAATGCCACTTTCGCCAAAGGTGTATATCAATAAAACACATTTTCTGGCCAAGTGGGGTTCTGAAGCAAGGGGGGGGGGGGGGAACAATGTTACCACAGGCGAAAAACGAAAAAAGGGGGGATGATGACTATTTTTAAATTTGCCCTAGAGCGATAAAGTAGGTTATATTGCCATCTTTTTCATTTTATATCGCGGAACAATCTATTCAGAGTGTGTTTCGATCAAATATTTAACCTTTTAGAGGGAAATAAACGAGAAAGTTGTCTATTTCTACACCGTGTGTATTTCGCGCCAGAAAGCTACATAAGTGGCTGAGAAGAACGAAATAAAACCTTTTTTCAGTTTCCGGATTGCAGAGTTTGCCGATTATATTGATATAATAACCTCAAAGTTAATTTCGCTTATCCAGTTTTGAAATTAAAAGTTAACAGAAACATAATAAACGTAAAAATGTGTAAAATAATGCATTTTTGTTCGATATTCGACATTTTTCGTCATCTGCACCCCTACCTCTTCAACCCGTAATCATAACATCTTTCATCAAATTTTTTAAAATAAAATACCTACTATAAATCTTATAATACTTCATATTTTTATCCTGACCAACTTTTATCTAAATTGGAAGTACAGCGCACGAGAAATAATTGAGTGATTTCAGGGCTAAATCAGGCCCTTATCTTAACAGCTCCTTGACAAAATAATCAATTTTTGTTGGTCATCAAAGTTCTTTTTTGCTAATAACTTTTTGCGTCGCCTGCAAAGCATAGCGACATTTAGGGATCATTTGTTTAAAGTATGATTTTATTGAAATGAATTTCAAAATGACCGTCTTGGAAAGACTTTTTCAAAAATATATACATTAACGAGGTTTTCTCGAAAAATAAATTTCATAAAAATTTTGATGCCAAATTTTTTGGAAATCCCCTTTTCGCACTGGCACTGGCGTCAACTTTTGTTACATCAGTGTCATCTTTTGCTACATCAATGTAACAAATTGTAATGTGATGGAAAAAGGTACTTGTACACTATTCATTCTTTAGTTTAAACATATTTATTGACTTCAAATTCAATAGAAATGACAGGTGAAAATATACAATATCAAGGATTGGAAAGAAAGCTACAAGCTTATATAAATTCCTCTCCTTATCCGTTCTTTAGTTATGGGTCGACTACCTTAAATTTAATACATGTAAAAAACATTAAAAGGCTTAGTGCTAGAACTTCATGCTCTGTTTCTCTTGTCATACTCATTTCTCTTTCATTATTCATTCATCAATATTTTAACAGAAGGTACTTCAAGGAATTAAATCATGTATAACTTTAGTGAATGTAGATAGTTTATAGAAAATATAAACAGTCCAAGCTTAAAGGATTTGAAACATTAATTACTGTAGACTCAGGTAATTGGCTTCACTGACGGTACCAAAGTAAATAAAGAAAATTACTATACACATTTAAAAATTAAGTACCTATACATGTTTTGAAGTGTGCAACACAACTCTGTTCAATATGTTTAATGGTATTACATTATGTACATGTATATATGCAAGAAAAATTAAATCAAAGAGACACAAATCTAAAATTTGAAAAATTTATTAACAATATTATATTTACTTGAATAATAAAAGTGAATATGAATTTGTACTTTTAAAAGTAATGAGAGTCCTAAATACAACATTGTCTGTCTAGTAACTAGACTTCAAATGCATACACGTCCTCATATGTCAATCCTATACCCATCTTATTGATCCTCCCTCATGCGAGACCCTAAACTTCCACTCTTGTACCTTCTTTCCAAATTTCTACCACTATTTTTTAGCTATGCAAGAATGCCTGATCTCACAGATTTAGATTTTTCTTTTGAAAATCAATTTGTTTAAGCAATATTGGATTTCAAAAACGCTCTAAAGCCTCTCTTGTTAGTATTTACCAGATACAATTAACAACCCTAAATGGACACCTTAATACACAGTCAAGGTGTGATAAATTCAATTACCTGGGTACAGTTACCGGTACAAGACCTTTATACTCATACCATAATTTTTTACCTAGTGACCTTGACCTAAATATTTGACCTACTTTTTCAAAAAATTAAGATTGGCTATATCTATTGATTGGTAAGTGATAGGGCTATGATATTTCACATGTTTATACCTTGTGACATGACCTTTATACAAATAAAATAATTTTTACCTAGTGACCTTGACCTAAATATTTGACCTACTTTTTCAAAACTTAAGATTTGCTATATATTTTGATTGGTAAGTGATAGGGCTATGATATTTCACATGTTTATTCCTTGTGACTAGACCTTTCTACACATACCATAATTTTGACCTCCTGACCTTGACCTAGATATTTGACCTACTTTTCAAAAACAATTTAAGATTTGCTGTATATTTTGATCGGTAAGTGATAGGGCTTTGATATTTCATGTGTATTCCTTGTAACAAGACCCTTTTAAACATACCATAGTTTTGAACTTTATGACCTTGACCTAGATATTTGACCTACTTTTTCACGAAATTAAGATATATATATAAGTAGACCTTTCTAAACATACCATAATTTTTGACCTTATGACAAAAGTTAAGATAACCTATATATTTTTATTGGTAAGTGATTCCTTGTAACAAGACCTTTATAAACATACCATGATTTTGAACTTTATGACCTTGACCTAAATATTTGACCTACTTTTTTCAAGAAATTAAGATATCTGATATATAAGTGGACCTTTCTAAACATACCGTAATTTTTGACCTTGTGACCTTGACATAGATATTTGACCTAGTGTTCAAAACAGTTCAGATTGGCTATATCTTTTGATTGGTAAGTGATAGGGCTTTGATATTTAACTTTTTTGTGCGAATAGCACATAGCGATTGCCTGATTTCTTCACTCATGGGAGCCCCGTCTACCGAGTATGTATAAACGATGTTACTCTGTTTACATGTACCTTGGGACTGCGTCAGCGTCATGATTGGTTTAAAGTCTGATCACTGTCTGAATCAATGAATTATATCTATATGAATCGAGCTGTCGTGTTATGTACATGCATGACCTAATGAAAAATTGCATCTGTATGTACTGAGACGAACACAGGCTGTGTGTTGGAAACCCCTTTCCATTACCAGGTCATTATCTGTTTTAGTGGACAATATATCGATAAAGATATTAAGTTGAATCATTGAAACGTAAAACCATCTTCAAGTAGGCTTATTTTGCCCCGCTTCACAAAATAAAATCTGTACACGACGGAAGAATAAGGAACTTCCATCATGAAATACGATATTAACAATTATGAAAAATAAAAGATCAAAACATTCCCGTTTAGGATGTATTATGTTTTTATATACTAAAAAAGAAGCGAATTTTCCTTCAAATTCTTAGCACACACCTAACATTGAACATGAAAGGTTAAAGAGAGAGTGGGGATCAAATTAGAAAATAAGATTCGTCTTCTTTCCTTGTATATGCTATCATCAATCGATAGTCATATTGGAGTGTTGTATTTTTAGGGGGGGGTAGATTTAATGTGATGTTATTTAATTTTCATGTTCACTGTCAGACATTATCTTTCAATTCATTACGACAACATTATGGATTTGCATTTTACTTCTGTCTTTATAAGTCCATAAACTGGCCTACGAAGGTGTTCAGGAACAAATATAACTTTGAAAACACAATATTTTGTCATACATAATAAGTGATATTATTCTGGCTATTCGCACTCAGTACCTTTAGTGCTTTGATTATTCATTGTGACTAGACCTTTCTAAACACACCATAATTTTTTATTATGTGACCTTGACTTAGATATGTAACCTTCTTTAAAAAAAAAATAAGATTTGCTATATATCTTTTGATTGGTAAGTGATAGGGCTTTGATAATTCATATGTGTATTACTAAAATTTGAGATTGACCATATCTTTTAATTGTTGAGTAAGAGGTCTGATAATTCACATGTAAATTTCATTTGACAAGACTTTCCTTCTGATCATGCCGATACCAATAAGTGACCTTGACCTACATATTTGATCTTTTTTTTTTTAAAGATAAGCCGCCTTGCAGGAGACACAAGCATTCTTTTGATTACTATTTTTGTATTATGATATGGTCAATGAAGTAACCTAGGAGAAAGTTGTTGATTGCCATTTGAATAAAATAATGCTAAACAGATATGTTTGGAGTGTCCAAGTCCTTTTTCATAGCTTTAAATAGAAGGTACATATACTCTGAATTTCTGATGATGGCATGCATAGTGTATCTTTGTTTTTTTTCTGGATCAAATTCAGTTTGGATGGCAACCTAACTCAACAAAAAAATGTCAGCACTGGTTCTGTTTTTTAGTTTAATACAATATCAGATTAAAACAGTCCTTGCTTTTGAAGACTTACATGTATCAGAGAAGAACGTGAAGAAGGTAAGCTCAGTCGTGCATCATAATATATTGTCTAACAAGTACATCCTTTTTATTGTAGCTCTGGAGTCAATGTTAGAGAAGACAGCTGGTAAATATTGCTATGGTGATAGTGTTACTATGGCTGATGTTTGCTTGGTCCCACAGGTGGGCAATGCTAACAGGTAAATTACTAATGTAAATATTGCTATGGTGACAGTGTTACTATGGCTGATGTATGCTTGGTCCCACAGGTGGGCAATGCTTACAGGTAAATTACTAATGTAAATATTGCTATGGTGATAGTGTTACTATGGCTGATGTAGGCTTGGTCCCACAGGTGGGCAATGCTTACAGGTAAATTACTAATGAAAATATTGCTATGGTGACAGTGTTCCTATTGCTGATGTATGCTTGGTCCCATTGGTGGGCAAATGCTAACAGGTAAATTACTAATGTAAATATTGCTATGGTGACAGTGTTACTATGGCTGATGCATGCTTGGTCCCACAGGTGGGCAATGCTAACAGGTAAATTACTAATTTACATAATCACATATGGCCATTATTTTAACATGTAGAGTCTTTTATTTCTTGTTTAGTTGAGAGTTTATCAAAGTTTTTTAAAGTGTTTTCAACATGAACGTATGATGTACATATACATGCCATTGTTTGACGGCACAGTCAAAAGATGTCGTTTAGTTATACAAACGACTCATGTAGGTCTTAAGTATAGCTATGTAGTAAGGTGTACCTGTAGCTACATTTCCTGTTGTAAAATCCATGAAAAATGTAAACCAGCTGGTTCTTCTTTGGCAGTTTAATAAAAGTAAACCATTTTGCATGGACAATGATTCGTTCGTCCGCCCCTACCAGTATTGAGTTATGCATTTGGTATTCAAATTCACTGAGACAAACTTTTACGGTACGAAGCTGACCTCGAAAGTAACGAAGGTTAATACACAGTGATTGATTCTACGTATACAGTATCTACATTTTGTACATGTTATGGACATGTAAACAACACTCGCAATACAAAACAACAGAACCAGAAACTGTTTTTCATGTAGAGCTACGTTTACACATTCATAACATGTATCATACATAGAAGTTGCACTAACATTTTTGAATCCACCTCTCTAATAACGTAATCAACATAAAAACATGATACTTAGAATAATTCCATGACACAAATAGATATTTTTAGACATGCCCCCTTGTATCTATAGTGCATAACAGCCACTGTGTTAGAAGTTTGCTTTACTACAAATAAGCCACTATAAGCAAACAATAGTAAGTCTTCTCGTGACATGCATTTAAAAAAATGCTTATATCTGTGTGTAAGATCATCGTTTATAGACCTATACATGAGTAGAGGTAATAATTTTGAAAAGAGTAATACCCAATGCGGGTCAAGGTTACCTTAAAGGTCAAGGTCACATATTTAGGGTCAAGCATGCAAGAGTTGACATTCTGAACAGACTAGTTAATAAGTACATATATATGGCTGGTTATAATGATATTATGTTACTTCTTCACCAGGTTCAATGTAGATATGAGTAAGTTTCCCATTATATCACGAGTGAATGAAGAGCTGGAAAAGCTTGAGGCATTTCAGAAAGCACATCCATTTGTCCAACCAGATTGTCCTGAGAATCTAAGAGGTAAATAATAATAATAGGTTCAAAAGATTATCATATTTCGTAATCATATTATCATCATGCTCTCTGAACTAGTTTCAGCCCAAAATCAAAGTACAAGTCATGTTATGTTTTACAATGGTACCAAATTAGGTCACTAAAGGAGGTGTTAAGATAAGGTGTAAAATCAGCCCTGAAAAGTGGAATTTTGAAAATTGAAATTTCAAGAACTTTTATGTGTAAAATGTATACCTATACTGCATACCATCAGAATATGAAGTAAATTTTTATCTGTTTTGCATATTATTGCTAATTTTGGGGTCAAAACTTCTCTTTTTCTCATAGAAATCAATAGAAAACGGAATTTTTTTTTTAACATTGTTCCCCCACGTGTATACAGAAAGCCACTTTTTCTGGAGATGTATATCAATGATACAATTTTTTTGGCAAAGTTGGGTTCTGTATCTCCGGGGGGGAACACAACCTCATAGATGAAAAACCAAAAATGGAAAGGGGGTGCATTTTTTAAGAATCGACCTTTTCTACCATAAAATATAACACATTTGACTATTTTCCCTCTTTAATCCATCAAAAAATGTAAACTAAATATGACTGAATGAAATATACAAGAATTAGGAATGAAATAAGCAAGAATGATGTTCATTTCTCCGCCAATGTGTATTTCGCACTAATAGGCTTACATTGTAGCCATTGAATACAAAATGAGAACGTATTTTAAGTTCCGGATTGCATTATTTACTGATTAAAGGAGATGGAACGTTCGAAATCTATTGCTGATACACATTGTAGACATATTTGATGTCTTTTAATTGATATTTATCCATTTTTGCTAAAATATTCTAAAAGTTTTATGTTTTTTGTCGATATTATCGGTTTTTCAATCTGTGCACCCCTACCTCTTTGGACCTTAATTTTAGAATCTCATGTAAAAGGTCTGCAAATACATTATATTTCAATAATGATTAATGTTTTTCTGTATACGATTCGCCATGAAGAAGAAATAAGTCACGAGATTTAGGGCTAAATAGGGCCCTTATCTTAACAGGTCCTTTTCAGGATACAAAAGCAGCCAGAAAATGTTATACATGTAAATGGGTTCTTGTTGTGATTATAACATTATAGGGCCTTAGCCTATTATAAAACAGACTAAGGGCTTAGGAGAAAGGGGGCATGTGCCCGGCACATTTCCAAGACTGAAATCCTCCATTATGAGGTCAGTTTTCATAAATTTTTTTGATTCACTACTGCTGTGTCATCTGCGAAGCATAGCAATACTTGGCGATCTCTTTGTCCGTTTTCTGGTTGCCCGTCCGTCTTTTTGTCATGCATTGGGTGTCACAGCCCATAAGCGATAGGGCTTTCAATTTCACATGTTTATTTCTCGAGACTAGACCTTGCTAAACATACCATAATTTTTGACTAAGTGACCTTGACCTAGATATTTGGCCTCCTTTTCAAAGAAATTAAGACTGGCTTAATCTTTTGATTGGTATGTAATATGGCTTAAATATTTCACACATGTATTTCTTATGACAAGACCTTCGTGTTGTTACCAAAATTTTTACGTAGTGACCTTGACCTAGATTATTGACCCTCTTTTCTGAAAATTTGAATTTGGCCTTATCTTTTAATTGGTAAGTAAGAGGTCTGATATTTAACATGTGAATTTCATTTGACAAGACTTTCCTACTGATACCAATAATTTTGAACCAAGTGACCTTGACCCAAATATTCCTTGGAGTGCTATTTTCATTCTTTCAAACAGTACAACTAATCGGATTCATTTCACATCCATATAACATTACGAATATACCAAGGCATTTGAGTATAAACTCCAAATATTACTAAAGAGGATATAGATAGCATTTTCTGACAATTTTTAAAAGTCTAATTATTCTTCTGCTCACCATTATTTATAAAATACAGGTACATTTGAACTCTACTAGACACATGAATATTATATAAATTTATATCTTCTGAACCCCCTCCCCCTTTTTTTCCCCTTTTTAGCTCACATCGACGAAGTAGAGGGGGGCTTATGCTATCGCCCCGTCGTCGGCATCGCCACCGCACTATAGGTTAAGCAAAAAGGGACAGGTCCATTTCCACCAAACTATAAGTCCTACATCAACCAAACTTGCATGGATGTATCTGAGGATGCTCACAACAATTCATGGTACGGAGGCTGCATCTGACCTACATTTCATTGTTGAGTGACAAGGTTTAGTAAAATGGGACAGGTCCATTCCTTCCTTACTTTAAGTCCTACATCAACCAAACTTGTGTTGATGATGCATCTGAGGATGCTTAATGCAATGCATGGTACAGATGCTGCATCTGACCCACATTCCATGCTTGAGCATCAGGTTAAGTAAAATGGGATAGGTCCATTTCCGGCCTATTTTAAGTCATCCCTGATCAATAAAAAAACTTGTGTGGGTGATATATCTGTGGATGCTTACTGCAATGCACAATACAGATGCTGCATCTGACCTATATTTCATGCTTGATTGACCAGGTATGGTAAAATTAGAATCTTCATTTCCAGCCTTCTTTTAATTTTTTATCAACCAAACGATGCATCTGGAAATACTTTATGCAATGTAGGTACAGATGCTGGTCATGGGACAGTGATGATGTCGGAGTGGGTGCTGTCATCTCTGATGACCCTATGGGTTTTCTTTGGAGGAGGGGGGGGGGGGGGGGTTCTAACCTTTAACTTTGATACTTTTTCACTTTGCCCAGGGAATCACTTTCACAAACACACACATTCATGTTTTAGTACATTGTGCTAACTATAATATTTCCTTATATGTATGAGAATGTACTCAGTCTTCACTAAAACTCACTTAAACCCGGTGCCCAAGGCCTCTTTTAAAAAATGTTGCTGGGCTAGCTGAACTATACAATAAAGTAGAATTGTTTGCATGAATTATATATTCAAGTATAATTGAACCATGTAATGATCTTTCTTTGTTTCTTTTATAGCTAAGCCATAGATCAGACCAGTGCATAGTTTTACCCAAGACCAAGAGAAAGCAAAATTTCAAGTCTTTATACATGTAATCATATTTCTTGAGCAGTAATGGACATAGAGTTCTCATACATTGGACTGACATATCCAGCCTTCTATAACTTTTACTAGTCAAGAATGTCACCATGGCCTTATAATCATGTAATCATGCATACATTTAATGAACAGACGACTCAAAATGTGCCTTTTCTTATATTTTATGATATAGATAAAAATTGCCAAATATATATGGAGTTCTTGTTGTCATTTTCACTCAAAATGAACAAATATTTTGTTTTGTTATTTTTTGTCTATGGTTTAGGGCTTTAGAATGTAATGTGCTTGTCTTCCCATTAGAACATCTGATAGTCATTTGTATTCTACCACTTTGTACCACAAAACACCTGCTTATACTGTACTTTAATGGGACTTTGTACCACAAAACACCTGCTGATACTGTACTTTAAAGGGACTTTTTTTACCACAATACACCTGCTTATACTGTACTTTAATGGGACTTTGTACCACAAAGCACCTGCTTATACTGTACTTTAATGGGACTTTGTACCACAATACACCTGCTTATACTGTGCTTTAATGGGACTTTGTACCACAAAACACCTGCTGATACTGTACTTTAATGGGACTTTGTACCACAATACACCTGCTTATACTGTGCTTTAATGGGACTTTGTACCACAATACACCTGCTTATACTGTGCTTTAATGGGACTTTGTACCACAAAACACCTGCTGATACTGTACTTTAATGGGACTTTGTACCACAAAACACCTGCTGATACTGTACTTTAATGGGACTTTGTACCACAAAACACCTGCTGATACTGTACTTTAATGGGACTTTGTACCACAAAACACCTGCTTATACTGTACATTAATGGGACTTTGTACCACAATACACCTGCTTATACTGTGCTTTAATGGGACTTTGTACCACAAAACACCTGCTGATACTGTACTTTAATGGGACTTTGTACCACAATACACCTGCTTATACTGTGCTTTAATGGGACTTTGTACCACAATACACCTGCTTATACTGTGCTTTAATGGGACTTTGTACCACAAAACACCTGCTGATACTGTACTTTAATGGGACTTTGTACCACAAAACACCTGCTGATACTGTACTTTAATGGGACTTTGTACCACAAAACACCTGCTGATACTGTACTTTAATGGGACTTTGTACCACAAAACACCTGCTTATACTGTACATTAATGGGACTTTGTACCACAATACACCTGCTTATACTGTGCTTTAATGGGACTTTGTACCACAAAACACCTGCTGATACTGTACTTTAATGGGACTTTGTACCACAAAACACCTGCTTATACTGTACTTTAATGAGACTTTGTACCACAAAACACCTGCTTATACTGTGCTTTAATGGGACTTTGTACCACAATACACCTGCTTATACTGTACTTTAATGAGACTTTGTTCCACAAAACGCCTGCTGATACTGTACTTTAATGGGACTCTTTTTTACCACAATACACCTGCTTATACTGTACTTTAATGGGACTTTGTACCACAATACACCTGCTGATACTGTACTTTAATGGGACTTTGTACCACAAAACACCTGCTGATACTGTACTTTAATGGGACTTTGTACCACAAAACACCTGCTGATACTGTACTTTAATGAGACTTTGTACCATAAAACACCTGCTTATACTGTACTTTAATGGGACTTTGTACCACAAAACACCTGCTTATACTGTACTTTAATGGGACTTTGTACCACAAAACACCTGCTTATACTGTACTTTAATGGGACTTTGTACCACAAAACACCTGCTGATACTGTACTTTAATGAGACTTTGTACCACAAAACACCTGCTTATACTGTACTTTAATGGGACTTTGTACCACAAAGCACCTGCTTATACTGTAGTTTAATGGGACTTTGTACCACAAAACACCTGCTCATACTGTACTTTAATGGGACTTTGTACCACAAAACACCTGCTCATACTGTACTTTAATGGGACTTTTTTTTACCACAATACACCTGCTTATACTGTACATTAATGGGACTTTGTACCACAATACACCTGCTTATACTGTACTTTAATGGGACTTTGTACCACAAAACACCTGCTGATACTGTACTTTAAAGGGACTTTTTTTTACCACAATACACCTGCTTATACTGTACTTTAATGGGACTTTGTACCACAATACACCTGCTGATACTGTACTTTAATGGGACTTTGTACCACAAAACACCTGCTTATACTGTACTTTAATGGGACTTTGTACCACAAAACACCTGCTGATACTGTACTTTAATGGGACTTTGTACCACAAAACACCTGCTTATACTGTACTTTAATGGGACTTTGTACCACAAAACACCTGCTTATACTGTACTTTAATGGGACTTTGTACCACAAAACACCTGCTGATACTGTACTTTAATGAGACTTTGTACCTCAAAACACCTGCTTATACTGTACTTTAATGGGACTTTGTACCACAAAGCACCTGCTTATATCCTATACTTTAATGGGACTTTGTACCACAAAACACCTGCTCATACTGTACTTTAATGGGACTTTGTACCACAAAACACCTGCTCATACTGTACTTTAATGGGACTTTTTTTTACCACAATACACCTGCTTATACTGTACATTAATGGGACTTTGTACCACAATACACCTGCTTATACTGTACTTTAATGGGACTTTGTACCACAATACGCCTGCTGATACTGTAATTTAATGGGACTTGATGTGGCATTCTAACATTTTATTATTCAAAGAAGATTAATCATTATGACAAGGTTAATGTACATGAAAAGCTCAAGGTCATTGTCTTAAATGGATGGACCTTTAATTTTTGTTACCAAAACTTGAAACAATTTTATCATATATAATGAAAGTTTTACATATAGAGTCATAGACCATTATTTATCAAAGAGAATTTTGCAATCTCAAGGTTGAAGGACAAGGTCAGACTTATCGAAATTTAGACTGAATATAGGCAATGCTAGTCTTTTGTATTTGGTAAGGAGGTATTGAGTTTCAAACCTTTCACTCAGCTTATTCTTCTTTTATAGTCTTAAACAGGTGAGTCAATGTCATACAATTTTCAAACAAGTGCACGCACAATTTGATATTTTCATGTTTGATATTCAAAGTTTCATATTGTGGAATGCTTGTGATCCTAACATATGATTCCAAGGATAGATCTTGGTCATGTTTATCAATTCTGCCAGCGATTGTTCTTGTCTTCAAGCCATTAGCTTTTTGTATACCTGTCTGAAGACAGGGCTTATTTTGTTATGGCACTGTGCGTCTGGTGTCTGGCGTCCATGTGGTATAAATTGTCCAGGGCATAAGTTCTTTCCCTCTGCATTGATTTCAGTTATATTGATAATATACCCAACAAAAAAAGAAACGCACCACTTAATCTTCATTCTATAAAATGAATTATGTAATCTATTGGTATTCTATTTTTTCCATCATAAATCGTAAGTATACGAGTGACTTATTCTGCCAAACGAAAGAGTCTTCATGATCAGACACAGAGCCATGATAAAGACGCTGACTTCAAAACGCAATGTCACAAAATGGCTTTTAAGAATTCCGTTCACTTTTTAGAAATGATTAAAGCTGCTAAACCTATCATATATATCAGGCATTGCGATTTGTATTTTCAATGATGATAAACAATTTTACTTGAATACATATTCATTTAATTGCTTCAAATGACGTAATCAAACAGAAACTCTAATTTTGAGAAAAACATCCCATACATCAACTCTTTTGAAAATGAAGTCCGTGGTTTGATATTTTTGCTCTTAAATGTGTCGCAAAGCACAATACCCTACTACAGCTAGTATCTGACTTTTTTTTTTTTTTTTTTTTGCAAGCAAGAAACAATACCTCGATCTTGAAAGGTCATTTTTACGTGCATTTTCAATGGTTTTGGACGTTAGTTTTAAGCTTTTCTGGTATTTCATATGATTATTTCAATGCGATGTTAAAGATAAATCTGCAACAGAATGGATGAAGACAAAATTAGTGCTCGGACCTTTGGGATCAGAATTGCAAAATATTGATATCCTTTATATTGTAAAACATACACCAATATACGGTAATTTCCACTTAGACATTTAGTTTTCAGATTTATTTGCATATTTTGTCTTCATTTGAATAGAGAAACCAGTATTCATTTATATTTTTACCAAAAATTTGCTGAAAGAGATCAAACAACAAAATTTCAGAGGGATATCAAACCTGCGGCCATGCAACAGGAGCTAGCTCAAACAACACGCTTTATTCAGCACTATCATTTTGATATGTTGCGAAAAAAATGATCGAAACGTGTTTTATTCTCGATAATTCGAGAGCTGGAAAAAGAAAACTATAATCAAATGTCTAACTAAATATTTATGATCAATTGAAAAAAAATCACTATATAATATGACGTGCGTTTCTTTTTTCGTTGGTTGTATATTTAGAATTATTGTTTCAGACCCAAGAATGTCATGACCTTCAAACAAGATCAAATGTCAAGGTCACAGTACAATGGATTAAACCTTGTACGGGCCATAACTTCTTCCCCATAGATTTCAATAATACTTCACCCAAGGATGTGTTAATTATGACCATGAACCAAGGTCATGGGTCAAAGATCAAGTTCAAAGTACACAAAATTGGTAAAATCTCCTCTTTGCCATAACTTCTTCTTTGCATGCATTTCAATAATATTTCACAGAATTGCTGCTCAAGGTTGTGTCATGACCTTGAATCAAGGTCAAAGATTAATGTCACATTACCTTGTTATGGCCAAAACTTCTTCCTCTCTCCATGGATTTCAATAACATTGAACTAGATTTGTTGCTTAAGTTATGAAGCATGGGTACGCCATGACCTTGATAAGGGTCATAGGTCAATTTGAAGACGTTAAACATTTCTACCACTTGGTGAGTGTCACTGCTGGTGGACCAGGGGGTCACCGAGGGTACATGTAGCCAAGTTCGATCAACTTCGGTTGATCGTTTCTTCAACGCATTTCGAAAATTTATGTTGTCAGTATGTTTTGAAACGTGCATGTCTGGTCCATGCTGCAAATTTATCGGTTCTTAAAATGATGCTTTTTCAATTTGAAGACGTCAAACATTTGCGCCACTTGGTGAGTGCAACTGCTGGTGGACCAGGAGTCCCCGAGGGCACGTATAGCCAAGTTCGATCAACTTCGGTTGATCGTTTCTTCAACGCATTCGATAATTTATGTTATCTTGAAATTTCTAAAACGTGGGTCATGTAGCATCATATCCCACCCATTCTGCTACGTCTTTCTGTACATTTTTGGACATAGTAACTTCCACACTTTCACACTTTTTGGCGCTATTGAATTGTTCAGATTTAGGATCACTGACGGGGGCCAAGTACCCGAAATGTGCATGTCTGGTCCATGCTGCAAATTTATCTGTTCTCAAATGATGATTTGAAGACTTTTAACATTATAAAGAGAAAGTACTCGAAGACCTGTACCAATGGCTGGTATTGGCTGACCGACAGCCGCGACGTCTGTTGATTGTCCCCTCGCAATATAGATGCGGGAGGGGGAACCGGATATATACCGTAGTACAAGTATGTTCACAAGTTGGTGTTTGTTTATGTTCATTAGGCGACAGAAATTTAATTTTCAGTTTTACGGATTGTATTTTTTTCAAAATAGGGTAGGAGGAGGGAATAAAAATAAAATAGAAATCAGTAAATTTCAACATTTCATGTTTTGTGCCACGATCACGATCTTAATTCAGCTTGTTTATCATGATTTCAAAGCCACATTCTCTAAAACACTTGCACGTTAAGATTAAGTGAGAATGAAAAGTAATAACCAGTAATTCAGATGAGCGGAAGAAAATATTGCACAATCAGTTCATTTTATTTATTTTTTTCTAATTGTGGTAAAATTAGGGTCGGCGGATCCGTAAAACTAAGAATTAAATTTCTGTCGCCTTATGTGGCTTAGTAAAATCATCATAATACAGTCTAGAGAAGCTCTGTTGTTTTTGCGCACAGGCGCTTGTTGATTTGTCCCCGTGGTTACATGTACGTACAGTAGAATATAAGTACAATATGGAGTTTAAAAAAATCTAGTACCATTGGGTTTTGTTTGTCACTTTAGTATGTTATTTTCATATTTTCTCACCTGAATCTATGGCCTATTAGAAAAGGGTTAGTAAGCGAGTGAATAACCCTGAAACATGCAGTAGTAAAATATTTTTGATTGTTTGAAATTTCGGTGAGACAAGTACGTGCTATGCTGGAAAAAAAATGGTTACTTCAACCGACAAGGACGGCACAAGCACCAAAAAAAAAAGGGGGGGGGGGGGGGGGGAGAAGTATTTTTAAAAAGCTTTCGAAAATTGAAAGCTTGAAGCCTTCATATAGGCCTCAGAGCATATGTGCATATTTGAGCTATATATCCAATATTAGATATTTGCCCATTTTCCTGGTTATTTTAAAGTATGTCTTGAACAAAATTTGTAGATGACAAAAAAAAAAAAAACAAACTTAAACGTGTAGGTTCCGATCCACGTACATGCATCATTTACATTGATTATTTGACGCGCGTACATGTTTATATTAGGTATTCGTTCATTTCTGGTAAATAGAAATTGAGATGAAAGATACATAGGGACCAATCTTCGGGCATGAAATAAACAGAAAATTCCCTCTGCGACGTACATTACAAAAACTTCGCGATTGTCTACGGTATTGAATCGATATGCGATAGAATATATATCGTATAATATTTGTAAATTTTGTTTCAAAATGGTGAATTATGGTGGACATTAAGCAATTTTTACTACGTTTACAGTAACTGGAAACGGCAAGGAGGGGGGGGGGGGGGGGGGGCGGGGGCGGGGGGTCCCTGGCTTCATGTACCCAGGCTTCATGTATACTTGTTCATCGCGTGGGATCGAAAGGATTGCTGTTGTGATTCCTTACATGTGTATAGTTTTTTGGTTTTTTTTTTTTTTTCATTTCCTAAATTCAGGTACAAAACTTATATGAGCCGTTGCAGTAGGGCAATGCCTAATAAGTATAGATATGTCACGTATACTAAGGTCAGAGTGAGCAGTGTCGCTGCCACTGCCAGCTTGAATTCGCTTGAACTTCGAATCAATTACATGTAGGAAACCATTTATACACAGTCTTTTTGAAATTCTCAAAAAAATCTAACTTACCTTAGGTCAAGGGCGGATTCAGGGGGGGGGGGGGGTTCGGGAACCCCCCCCCCCCCCGGGTTTCCCCCCCTTTTTTTGGTAACATTAGCACTCAGAAAAAAAACCTGCAAACTGAGTAATAAAAAAATTGCTTAATGTCCACCAGAATTCACTATTTTGAAACAAAATTTACAAAAAATTTCTGATACATTCTATTCCATACCGTATCAATTGGTGTATTTGTGGAATCGTACAGACAATCGCGAAGTTTTGTAATGTACGTCGCAGAGGGTTTTTTTTTTTCTGATTATTTTATTCCCGAAAATTAACATTAACAAATACTATAATATGAACATGTTCAAATAATTTGCAAAACATGTCCGTGTGTCAAACAATCAATGTAAATGGTAAGGGGATCGAAACCTACACGTTTCTGTCCTCAAATACATTTTTACTCGATATCGTACCAATATTCTGAGTACATGTTGTTACAGCAAGGACAAACCAACAAGCAAGGGGCGAAGCCAGGCGTACATTTGTACGCAAAAACGTCCACATCGTCTCGCGAAAAAAAAAGGAGAGCGCCTCACCCAGTTGCCAAAAAGAAGGAGGAGGGTCTTTTGAAATAGTATTTAAAGCAAACTACTGTTCAGAAATACATCAAAGACACTCCAGAAACCACCGATTTGAATGCATTTTTCGTAATTTTCTCGTGTTTCATTAGAACTCAATACAACCATGCGCTGATCCAGAGGGGGGACCGGGGGTCTGGAATCCCCCCCCCCCCTGAGATTTTCGGAGGTGGGGTCCAGCTTTGGCCCATTTCTAATTGAAATGGGTCTAAAATGCACGAAAGGGTTTTGAAACCTAAAAGTTCGGCTCGCTTCGCTCGCCATTTACAAATACAAAACTATTTTTTCTGCAAAATTCCTTAATTATTATCAATTGTTCATACTAAGTAATTTTATATAATTGTCTTGGGTCTCAGGAACTCATATTTTGGACAGTCCCTTACTTCATAGGATGTAACCTCCTTCATCTTTTTCAAGGTTTTGTCATTTTAAGATGTCTGATTATTTGGAAAATGACACATCTCTTATCTATTTATTCTCATGAAATTCGCTCCGCTCGCCGATATAAGGAGTGAAATATTCAATGTTATAAATAATCATCTCGATCGAATCAAGACAAATTAATATTTCATATCTAAAACAATTTCTGCCTCGCTACGCTCGCCAATTCTTCATGAAAATAAACGTGAAAGGAAAGCTAACAAAATTGCCCCCTCCCCATCATGAGCACCGATATATATGTACCTACATAATAGGTAAACTTCCTTAAATTTTGGACCCACGATCAAAAATGCTGTATCCACGCATGATACAACGATCGCTAACAAAGTGCGAGCGGTCGATTGGAAAGATTTTATGTGGACTTACATATATAAGTATTTAGGGAATGTCATGTTCACATCTCAAGTTTTCTTCATCCCAGATACGGTTCATCGTCTGCTGATTTCGAATCATATGCGTTATCCAATCTAAATTCAGCACAAATACGCTCCAGAGGTCAGCAATTTGCTTCATTTTTTTTCAAAATTTTCACGGGGGACCCCCTTCAAGGGGATGGGTAACATATTTCCATACTGTCCCCACTTGACCCTTAGGGCCTCGCAAGTCATCCCCCCAAAGTGTCTGTGCCTCCGGACAGCTGAAGTTCTTGGTCCAACCCTTCTTTATAGACGTCCACATCGAAAACACCCTGGCTACGCCCCTGCCAGCAGTAAAGGAGAAATTCTTTTATTTAGAAATCTTTATTAACCACATAGATTGAGTGGAAAAAATGGTCTGAATATTCGAGAAGGTAAGGAGAAAATGTGCTCCAGAATGCACCATTTTATTCCATTTTTTCAAAAATTTTCCGGGGGAGGCCCCGGACCCCCACCTACAGGAGGGGGCAGCCCCCTCCCGTACCCTCCCCCGCTCGGCACTTCGTGCCTCGAATCGACCCTTTGGGTCGATACAACCCCCACCCCCCCCGCATGCCACTCTGGATCCGCCACTGTAGGTCGTACTGATATTTCATTAATTGCAAATACAAGGTTGATCTCATGTACATAGATATCATGTTCCGTTCAAATAACCATTTTGAACGCGGATAATCGAGCACTTTTCAAATAAGCTAGGTCTCTAATTTCTATGCATGATAGACTCGTTTGCGTTAAAATTTTGACAAAAATAGTTGATTCATTGTTTGATCTTGACAAGACTTAAAGTAACTTTAAATGATGAGAAAACGTCAAAATTCTCCGTAAGGAATCACAACATCACGTATAGTGTGCGAGGTCTTGTCTAGATCTAGTAGTCTATTCGCGATGTAAACGGCAGAACACGATTATTAAGAAAAGGGGGATTTTAAAGAATTTTTCACATACAAACGGGAAAAAGTATGTGAAACATTCTATTTCTTTCCCAATCAACGGCGACCTCTGTAACATTAAATTCTTGATCCGCGCTGGTCGCCGCTTTCTTACGATTTCGCATATAAATCTAATATATATAATCTTTTTTTTTTCTACCTCTTATAAAATTTAACAATGCTTCGCTAAAACATTGAAAAGATGCTAAATCACACGAACTGTATTGTATAAACCCTACAGTACTAACAATAAAAAACGAAAAAAAAATATTCGTTTTGTTGAGTAAAGTCTTTAATATTCGCTCTACTTTCCATATTTGACCCATATTGTCGACCCTGAGAGATTATGGTCACAAACTGGTCACCACGGCACAAGACTGCCGCAAGATAGATCGCTAAATTTGAGGTATCGACAATGGTACGTGGATAAATGGTAAGGTTATGGACATCCAGTCTTTTTGTACTATGACAATGTATTTGTTACATGTGTCGTTATGTTCTGTGGTCTTGAAAACGAAAATATATTTACACTGGAAAAGCTGACACAGTAGAAATATTTGACTAGTTATGAAGATGATCCCTAATAAGTGATAAAGCAGATAGAATCTAATTCAAATAGCTATTCTCTCACAAAATGTTGAAACCAATGTGTCTGGTAGATCCATGAACGCTGTGCGACAGTCCATTGTGGGGTGGGAGGAGGGCTGGTTTGTGAAGACTGAAGTAAACTGGGCAAGCTTTTTTTGAGTGTCGAAAATTGCAAACATACAATATAAGCTCTGAAGAGCTTGTATTTCGACAAACACAAATAAATATAGAAAAATAGATACCGACTTACATTTTACCAACTTTTTCATGTTTGTAGTCTACCAGCCCGCAGTTGGGTGGAAGGTATCAAACGGGTACATGCAATAAGCCTTTTTCACATAACTGCGTGACTAGCATTTTGTGGACGGCAAGTGCCGGCTTTCATGACGTCACAGTTATAAAGTGATTGTCCTTGATGTCATATTGCGGAACTGTTCTTATTTTGCCATTCAGAACAACTGGACCGCAGTTATGTGAAAAAGGCTTATACATCATAAATATAACAGCATACAATGAATAAACAATAGAGATTTAAGGTGCAACAGCTCCGGTACGAGTTGTAATCAAGAGTCATTTGGACTACAAACGAAGCACGATAAAGGTAGAGGTTTTCTGCGAGAAACGCTCAAGATGGTTCGGCTTCGTCTAGTTCACTCCAAAATCACTACATAAAAATGAACAAACAACAAATAGATATCATAGGCATGCACATAACAATTAAACACAGATAAAGCTAATACAGTACATTAACCGATTAAGAGCACTATCTTAAGATTTCTGGTTTGAGCCTTGTTAGGACCATGGGTTTGCTGACATATACTCCTCAATGTTCTGTGTATTGTTTACATGTCTATTGTGTTTTTTAAAAATGAAAAGTTTGTGTTTTTCGTGCCGATCGTGCCGATCGGTAAACAAATATGGCCACCCATGGCTCTGATTGGCTGACACATTTTTGACATCACCAAAACTGATGCTCATAATTTCATGAAACCTAAAAGGAAGGAAGTACATGTACTCTAGGGCCTCCACCAGATTTTCCATCACCATTCTTTTGTTTGCAAAAGTGAGCAATGTGGCCTCCTTTGGCCTTTTGTTTGCAATAAGAAATTTTAAAATTCCTTAAAAATCAGAATTTTGTTCAAATGGTCTGAAGTTTGGAATAATGATAGATGAATGCATAAACTTTTACATATGTTATGGCCCTGTCACACCTTCACTTTTTTTGGTCAATGCACAAGTCACGACTAAGTAAATTTGCCAATATGTCAAAGAACGTTTAGGTCGCTGGCAGCTGTTAGCCAAAATAGTGAAGGTGTTACAGGCGCATTACAGCTTTTTAGATTTTTTTATTGTGTTGATGAGAAAGGAGTAGGTGCAGTAACCTGCAATTTCGGCCCTATTTTCAAAGTTGTTAATATATCTATAATATTCTAGTTCATAAAATGTCAAATGTATTGTGAATCCAAATAAGGAAAGCTTGTTTTGATTCCACAGTCCTACATGTATACTGAATAATACGTTGCTCAGAACGTCTAAAAACGTTGAAATCATTGAAAATATAAAAAAAATGAGCGAAATTTCGACACAAATTTTACGAAGGAGCTGTTAAGATAAGGTCGGGATTTAGCCCTGAAATCACTCGATTATTTCTCGTGCTCTGTTTTTCCAATTTAGATAAAAAATGGTCAGGATGAAAATATAAAGTATTATAAGATTCACGGTAGGTATTTTATTTAAGTAAATTTGGTGAAAGATGTTATGATTACGGGTTAAAGGGATTTGTGACAGCTCTAAAACAGGTTCTTATTTTCTTAGAAAACTAATGCTTTCAATCGATTGAACTGCTTTGAATATATAATCATCGCTAAAAGACATTGCAAATGCATGTAGCCAGAGGATGGTTCAGATGACAGAAAATGTTGAATTTCGATCGAAAATGCACTTAAAATGCATTATTTTAGACATTTTTACATTTATTATGCTTCTGTTACCTTTTCATGTCAAAATTGGATAAGAGAAATTAACTTTGAGGTTATTATATCAATATAATCGGCAAACTCTGCAATCCGGAAACTGAAAAACGGTTTTATTTCGCTCTTCTCAGTCACTTATGTAGCTTTCTGGCGCAAAATATACATGGTGAAGAAATAGACAAGTTTCTCGTTTATTTCCTTCCAAACGGTTAAATATTTGATCTGAATAGATTGCTCCGTGATATAAAAAGGAAGAGATGGCAATATAATCTACTTTATTGCTCTAGAGACAAAATTAGAAATAGTTATCCATCCCCCCTTTTTCGTTTTTCGCCTGTGGGACATTGTTCCCCCCCCTCACTTCAGAACCCCACTTGGCCAGAAAATGTGTTTTATTCAAATTATTGATATACACCATTAGTGAAAGTGGCATTGTAAAGCAAAGGGGGGGGGGGGGGGGGGCGATGTTGTATAAAACTTTTTCTTTTGATTTCTGACTGTAAAAACGCTTATTTTGACCCAAATATCGGTCTTATTTTGCATAAATTATCCCATCTGATAGCAGATTCATATGTGGACCAAGTTACTTGACATTTCTGCCGAAAAAGATTCTCAAATTTCGATTTTGAAATTTCAACTTTTCAGGGCAGATTTTACGCCTTATCTTAACAGCTCCTTAAGTCATGATCCAGGCCTTGCCCATGATAATTTTTGTACCAATCGATGGATTTTAGGTAGGACTTTTAATTTGCATTAAATATTTCAAGGGCGAAGCCTGGATCATAGATGAATTTTGAAGATTTGTGTGATTTCATTCAGGGCAAATGACAGAACATGAACGCACGTGACATTACAGGGGCTCAAAATTATGACGCTGTATTTTCTCAGACATTCAACATTGCAAAAATTATAATTGATAATTCGTTTTTTGTCCAAGTTATAGGGCCAATGTGAGGGTTAGCACACATAGTCGTTTGTGTGCCAAAAGGGGATGTTACACATAACTTCAGGTGAATGTATATATGGATATATACATGTATAGGATGCTTTGATATGAGAACATCATCGTATATCTCACAATTGTTCATTAAGAAAAGGCTTTACATAACAAAGGTCATTTAAGGTCATTCATAAAGGTCAAGGTCATTTTTCAGGCTGAAATAGCTTTTCCAGTGTAAAAAATGTAAAAATTCATTAAAAATCAGTGTTTTGTCCAGATGGTCTGATTAATTATGATTTTTGATAGAAAATTCAAAAATGCATAATCTTTTAGTTTTACATATGTTGGCAGGATTTGAGACTTTTTATAGCATGTATGAGAAATTATGTGCCGTAAAAAGGGGGAGGTACACATAACCTAACTTAAAAAGATGAATGTATATATACTGTATACTGTAAACATAGAATTATTTGCAGTGTATAAACCTTCGCTATTTTCGCGGTCAGCTTCACACAGCAAAAGTTTTTCTCCGTGAATTTGAATATCAAACTCATAACTCAATGCTAGCAGCGGTGGGTCAGAGAGTCATTGTCCATGTGAAATGGTTTACTCTTATAGAAGGAAGAAAGAAAGTACATTGTACCAACGATTGATTCTACTGATACAGTATATGGGCTGCTTATAAGAATTTCATAATTTATCTCACAATTATTTATTTAATAGGATAGCTTTTCAGAACAAAGGTCAAATAAAGTCATTTATAACGTCAAGGTTATTTTCAGTTGAAAATAGCTATTCCTGTATGAAAATTTTAGAAATTCACTAAAAAGTCTAAGATTTTTATTGCACTGATGAAAAATTGTGAATCAAAAAGGGGGGTTCACTACACCTAACTTCAGAGGATAACTTACTCAATCTCAACACACTGTTTTGAAGGATGTTAGATTTCAGACAAAGGTTTTCAATGTCATATTAGGGTTAAAGATTTAATTAAAAGTCGTTCATAATCATTTCTGAAAGGTAAAAGACACTCAGAAAATCAAACTTTTGGTATCAAATTATCGGAGCATCCATCAGTTTTACTGATTTTGTCTTTATTTGTTTGAACCCCTGACCCTTGGGGTCTTGGAAAATGATAATTTCAATGGAAACTGAGGAGCTCCTTTAAGTTTTGTTTAACTGCTACTTAGACAAAAATTAAAGGAGCTCCTCAGTTTCAATTGAAATTAGCAAAATGAGTGTGCCACTTAAATGAATTTTGCCAAACAACCAGGAGAGCTGTTTCAGTCATGATGGTATGTCAAACATAGAGTTTATGTCATTCTCAAGTCAAGCCCACTTTTACCCCTTTTTTCTGTAAACCTGAGTTCTAAGAACATGTGTACTGTGAGATATCCTTTTTCACGGTATGATGACAAGTGACTGATTTACATGTATAATTATGTTTTATAAGCATGAATAATTTATTACGTGGTTCCCAAAGTAAAATTTACCTGGATTATCAGAGGAAATAATATGTTATTTACATGTATTAATATTATCATTATGGTCATGTTATATATTTAGAATAGGGAAGTGATTATTTCATTGAGGGCATGTGTAGAGTGGAAAGAAAAATGATTGCTAATTTGTATTCATGAAATTAATTATTTTAACCTGCAAATTTCAATGTTTAAACAAACCTTTTGATGTCTTTTGTTCAGAATATTCAAAATTTATGTTTTTAAAAAGACAATGACCAATAAGGAAAATTCATGTGAATTTACTTTGCACTTTTAAATCATTTGGTTCTTTTTTTTTTTTTTGGACCTTATAAAACAATTTGCGAATGTATTAATCATGTTAATTTACACTAGGATTTTGAGAACTCCAATTATGGGTAGGTACTGCTGTACAGTACATGTACTTTATTCATCTATGAATTAAATTTCTTTTTATATTGAATTTTCACCTTGTGGAGACTTATTCATTTTCCTTCTTGTAACATGTACATGTACAGTGTGTGTGAAATATTCTATTAGTAAGCATTTACAGGACATCATATAGGTAAAACTAATCATTCCTTGGAAATAATAGGAAAAAATCTACCTGACCTAAGTTGAAGAATTGCAGGGTTCGGGGGTTTTCATATACAATGTTGTACATATGTATATATTCAATTTGAAAATATAGTATTGACCACTGCATATGTACTTATTTTAGTGCAACTAAATTTTAAAAGAAACAGAGCAAAAATGGTCCAGTTGATGTATTAGCATGATCATCTAAATTTGATTGATTAATTTTCCATTATATTAAGTAAAAGTAAAATGTTTAAGTGTATTCTTCAATCAGCTTAATCTTAAGAGAACTAACTCTGCTAAAATATGAATCCCACCAAACAGTATATACTCCAATTAAACACAATGGTTCAATACACTATAGGTAACCACTGACCAGTGCACTTGTGATATAAACTCCCATGAAACACAATGGTTCATTACACCATATGGTAACTGGTACACCTGTGATATAAACTGCGTTGAAACACAATGGTTCATTACACCATATGGTAACAGGTACACCTGTGATATCAACTCCCATGAAACACAATGGTTCATCACACCATATGGTAACCAGTACACCTTTAATACAAACTCCCATGAAACACAATGGTTCATTACACCATATGGTAACTAGTACACCTTTGATACAAACTCCCATGAAACACAATGGTTCATCACACCATATGGTAACCGGTACACCTTTGATATAAACTCCCATGAAACACAATGGTTCATTACACCATATGGTAACTAGTACACCTTTGATACAAACTCCCATGAAACACAATGGTTCATCACACCATATGGTAACAGGTACACCTGTGATATCAACTCCCATGAAACACAATGGTTCATCACACCATATGGTAACCAGTACACCTTTAATACAAACTCCCATGAAACACAATGGTTCATTACACCATATGGTAACTGGTACACCTGTGATATCAACTCCACTGAAACACCATGGTTCATTACACTATATGGTAACCAGTACATCTTTGATACAAACTCCCATGAAACACAATGGTTCATCACACCATATGGTAACCAGTACACCTTTAATACAAACTCCCATGAAACACAATGGTTCATTACACTATAGGTAACCACTGACCAGTACACTTGTGATATAAACTCCCATGAAACACAATGGTTCATCACACCATATGATAACCGGTACACCTGTGATATCAACTTCAATGAAACACAATGGTTCATTAAACTATATGGTAACCAGTACACCTTTGTAACAAACTCCCATGAAAGAAAGTGGTTCATCACACCATATGGTAACCGGTACACCTGTGATATAAACTCCACTGAAACAATGGTTCATTACACCATATGGTAACCAGTACACCTTTGATACAAACTCCACTGAAACACAATGGTTCATTACACCAAATGGTAACCGGTACACCTGTGATATAAACTGCATTGAAACACAATGGTTCATTTCACCATATGGTAACAGGTACACCTGTGATATAAACTGCATTGAAACACAATGGTTCATTTCACCATATGGTAACAGGTACACCTTTGATACAAACTCCCATGAAACACAATGGTTCACCACACCATATGGTAACTGGTACACCTGTGATATCAACTCCAATGAAACACAATGGTTCATTACACCATATGGTAACCGGTACAC
Organism: Pinctada fucata; assembly: GCA_028142955.1. NCBI lineage: Eukaryota > Metazoa > Mollusca > Bivalvia > Pterioida > Pteriidae > Pinctada > Pinctada fucata. Next base: position 55,933,525 of record AP027107.1, read on the forward strand.
CTTTGATACAAACTACCATGAAACACAATGGTTCACCACACCATATGGTAACAGGTACACCTGTGATATCAACTCCAATGAAACACAATGGTTCATTACACCATATGGTAACCGGTACACCTTTGATACAAACTACCATGAAACACAATGGTTCATTACACCATATGGTAACCAGTACACCTGCGATATCAACTCCCATGAAATGAAATGGTTCTTTACACCATATGGTAACCAGTACACTTGTGATATCAAATCCACTGAAACACAATGGTTCATCACACCATATGGTAATCAGTACACATGTGATATCAACTCCACTGAAACAATGGTTCATTACACCATATGGTAACTGGTACACCTGTGATATCAACTCCACTGAAACACAATGGTTCATTACACCATATGGTAACCAGTACACCTTTGATACAAACTCCCATGTAACACAATGGTTCATTACACCATATAGTATCCGGTACACCTGTGATATCAACTCCCATGAAACAAATGGTTCATTATACCATATGGTAACCGGTACACCTTTGATACAAACTACCATGAAACACAATGGTTCATTACACCATATGGTAACCAGCACACCTGTGATATCAACTCCCATGAAACAAATGGTTCATTACACCATATGGTAACCGGTACACCTTTGATACAAACTCCCATGTAACACAATGGTTCATTACACCATATAGTATCCGGTACACCTGTGATATCAACTCCCATGAAACAAATGGTTCATTACACCATATGGTAACCGGTACACCTTTGATACAAACTACCATGAAACACAATGGTTCATTACACCATATGGTAACCAGCACACCTGTGATATCAACTCCCATGAAACAAATGGTTCATTACACCATATGCTAACCAGCACACCTGTGATATAAATTCCTGTTTCTAGATTTATATTATGAAGAATCTCAGTCTGTATGCCACAATATAATCTTCTTTATTCTGTTGAGTTAAGTTTAGACGTCCCAGATAATTAATTATTGTTGTTTATATGACGCTACACTATATGATAGCTCAGCTTATTTTACTGTGCCCTAATCAATATTTTGCTGCTGCTGGTTACAGTGTAAGATTGGTTTTCTCTATTTCTTACATTAGACTAATAATATCTGTCTGTTTTCAGTGAAATAAGTCCCAGGAATAGGCAGCAGTACAGTCACCTGGATAGCATGATGATAAATATATAAAAGGTATGTATGTGATAAGTATATATAATATACCCAAAGTGCTTTGGAGGGACAGGGGGCATGCACCTTAGACTTTTAGTATCATTTATTTAAAAAAAAATTATGCATTGCAGTTTTTGTGCTATCCTAATAAATGGCCCTCCCATTGGAATTGTTCATTTAAGCAAAGGCCCATACTAGTACATAATCAGTCACTGCCATCTGCAAACAAAGTTTATACTAGTGCTTTTAAAACTTAAGTTGTAAGAAGTATACAATAATTTATAGCTTGGTGAATCCAACTGCCTTCTCTAAAAACAACCGATAGATTTCAGCCGATCTAAGTAGCAAGATAGATAGTCATATCTAATATTCTCACGGAAGGGAAATGAATGCACCCCTAAATGAAACTGAAGGAGCTATTGTGGGAGTGTCAGTAAGGTCAAGGTCATACATAAGTTTTACCTCTGTATTGATTTAAATAATATTTCTTAGGCTTTCTATGATATATTTCATATGGTGATGAAATTCGTCATGGTATAGTATCTATCTATCTCTCGTTACTGTTCGCCCTCTCTCGAGTACTCTGAACAGGGAGATGTAGTACTGTTGGACTATTCATTTATCAGTATGATTGGTGTATTGCTTTCATGTAGTGGATATTTACTAACCTCTCTAAGTAATTCTGATTTCACCTACTTATGTTATAAATTCCTGCAAGGCAAATAAGCAGATATCTTTCAATTCTTCAGTAAAAGTGTTCATATATATTTCCTGAGTTGGATGAGTCAGTTAACACATTTTAAAGTAGGTATGTTATTTCAAGATAAATAAAACAGCTGGGAAAGGATGCTTTAATATAAGTACATTGTATTTTATTTTTGTAACCCTAATCTCACAAACCTAGGTTGTTATTGAATTTTGGTTGTCTGTCTGTCCATCTATCCTTCTGTCATTCTGTTCACTGTAGATATATTTATTATCTCACTTGATATACTGTAGTATTAAAATGTACTTGAAATCACTCATACATGGATAGTAAAAAAATTTTGCTTCCCAGAGTACAAAAAAATCTTGAATTTGGCATCAGATTCCACAATTCTGTTCTCTTGGTCCTCTGTTATGAACATTGTCATTTTAAACTCTCTTCAGATTTTTTTCGTTAATTAGTGCAATCATGTCTGCATGAACACATATTTAGATAAGTTACAACTTTTTCAGGACTGCTTACCGTGGGGAAATTTTTTGAGGATTCAGTGATAACATCAAGATGGACTATTCCCAGGATTCAGGACAGTATGGAAGGATGCCTATGTATAAACATCCAAAGAAAGCGCTACTGTATAAAGATAAATATGACAGTAATGATGACAGTACTAATTCTTTGGAGTCGCTTCTCGATTGGTCTGCAAACTCTCTCGTTTGTCTCCCACCAGAAAAAATGGACAGCTACATGCAGGCTGTGTGCTTGGCTCTTAACAATATGGAGAATGAAACAATGGACAGGCAGTTTTCTTACTTTGAGCATTCATTGTCCCAGTACAACCAGTATAGGGAATTTTCTACAGAGTCTGATCACACGAATACCTTTCCATATGGGAGTCCCGTGTTGGAACCAGCAGTCCATAAAGGTTTCTCATCAGTTAATCCACCACATATGGGTAGTGAAATGCCTTGTTCAAAATTTACAGGTGACTCTGATAGAAGTACCCATAAACCGACCTCTGCTACTCTGACTGTACCAACACCAAGAAATGCTTATGACACGAACAGTGTAAACACTTCCTCCCAGCATTCAATGGTAGAATTCAATTCTCAGGGACATACTGCTAAATCCTTTGAACATATGAATCACCGGCCTATTTCTTCTCACTTACAGAGTTATGACAATCAACCTGGTAGTTCTAAAGTAGTAGATGAAAACGGTGTGAGGAAATTGTCTTACCCTGATAATAGAAACAATGAAGCAGTTAGAATTGCCTCTGTTAATGAGAAGTCGGAGTCAAAATCCCTCGATACGTTTAAATTGCCATCAAAGAGAGCTCTAGCAAATTTCTTGTCAGAGGGCTCCCCTTTCGCCAAGAAGTATGGAATAAATTTGACAAAATTGCTGTTTGAAAAATTTAAACAGCAAAGCAATCATAGCTCAGTGAAAGATGTAGGACATGTCTATTCTAATTCAGATGAAACACAGGAAACTGTGTCATCGTCCACAAATCCCCGATCTCATTCACAAGGTATTGAAGACAGTGATACCTCATTTACTGGCAACAGCCAAAAGATGTTTGACAATGCTACGTTACCAGATACAAGTTCTAGTGAAAAGATTTCGTCACGGAAAGATCGTAAATGGTCACTAGGGACACATAACTTGTGTAAAGTGTGTGGGGATAAAGCAGCAGGATATTATTGTGGTGCATTTGTCTGTGAGGCTTGCAAGGTAAACTGATAAAGTTTTTAAAGATTTATTAAATCTAGTAAAATTTAGTAAATTTCTTTTTTGTAGATTTAAAATTTTGTAATGGAGTAGGTGCGGTATCCTCCAATTTGGGCCCTATTTTTGAAGACATCCAGATATCCACATTTTTGAGTTTACAAAAAGTCAAATGTATGGTGAATCAAAATTAGGAAAGTTTGATTAGATTTAATGGCCCCATACTGAATACTAAGACGTTCAAAACATCTAAAAATGGTGAAATCATTGAAAATATCAATAGATGGACGAAATTTTGATGCAAAAGTATGAAATTAAGTAGTGCACCAGCCTTTGCCCATTATAATTTTTATAGAAATTGATAGATGTCTGATAGAATTTTCAATTTGCATAAAAAGTTTTGTGGGCGAGGCCTGGTGCGCACTCAAATTTTGAAGATTTGTGTGCCAACCTCTACCAGCGATCAGTTACCTAAAAACCAATCTCTTCTATATGGGTTTTCTGGGAAACGTGGATTTCCAAGAATTAAAAATATATCCCATAAATAGCTGTCGAGTAGAAAGGCATAAATTGATATAAAATTGTGTTCTTATTTATTCGCAAGCAAATGGAAATTGAATTTAAAACTATTTTTCAAGCTTTAAATAAAAACAACCCATATGGAGACACCGACAGACGTTATACAACTGTAACTGTACCGAGTGACCTTCCATGCATTGTGTATGTTGGAGAAACGAAAGTGGAATTTTTACTTATTAGACACAAAAACGTCGTTTATTTCATTAACTTTGATTACATTAGATTGGTATTTAACAAATCAACTCAAATTATTATGAAAAATGTAAGATTTCTTCATGCTTTACTTCTCATATCAGGTACTCGTATAAGGCTCGCGTATAAATCGTGGACTCGTATATATCCAGATTTTAGTATCCATAATGCGTCATATGGGTGAGATTACTTTCAGAAGGGAGCTCAACCAGGGAGTATGGATTTGTATATAAAATACGATGATTTTCCATAATAATTGTTTTTTGTTATTCATTGGAAATGATGTCAGAATATCACGTCATACATTACGAACCTGTCGCTATGACCTGGGCTCAAAATAATGACGCAGTATTGTCTCACATATTGTACATTGCAATATGTGATGATTAATTATTCCTTGAATAAAAGTAATTTTCATCGAAATTATATGGCCGAATTGAGGGGTTAGCGCACCTGGTCCTTTTATTAATAATTCTCCTTCTTGAAATTTTGTGTCTTAAGCAAGTACACCAGTGAGTAATTGTGTAAATGTAAGGTTTTTGTGTCTATCTTTACCTATGAACATACTATCATGTGTTTAGAAGATGTGGTAGAAATTGATGGAGTTATTTTCTTTCCTTGATCATACAGAAGTTTTTCATGCGAGCCAGTAAACAGCAGAAGTTGAAGTATTGTTGTATAAAAGACCAGAACTGTGTAATTACAAAGGAGAGTCGCGTGCAGTGCCAATATTGTCGTTACCAGAAATGTCTGTCACTCAATATGTCCTGTCCAGGTATGATATTACAGTACTTATTCAATTATTCTCTGATATTCTACATGTATTTTGTGTAAATATATAAGTTATCAGGAAGAAGTGTAATCAAGGTTTTCATATAATTCCCAGTCATTTGAAAGTTACATATAGATTACATGCAATCTGTCTCCTAAAATAGCATTTATTGATCGAATAGTTTCATGTCATATGTTATTACTTTCATTTTGTCAAGAATTAATCATAGAATGTGCAGCAAATATTCCTAATCAGTTTAAAGGATTATGTGTAATAAAGAGCTACTTTCAATTTGGAATTTCAGAAAATCCCTGAATTTTGGGAACTGTACATCTGTAGATTTACATATCAATCCAGTTTTTATGCCCCAGTAATCAAAGATTCGGGGGCATATAGTTTTTGTCCTGTCTGCTTTTCTGTCTGTTTGTCAATTTGTCCGCAAAAACTTTTACCTTGGTCATAGCTTTTTAAATGGTAAGGGAAAGGGCTTTGATATTTCACAAGTTTATTCCTTGTGACGAGAGTTTTCAATGGATACCAAAATTTGTGACCTTGACCTTGGAGTTTGATCTACCTTTGAGAAACTTTAATCTTTCCCATAGCTTTTGAATGGTAAGGGATAGGGCTTTGATATTTCACATGTGTAGATACCAAAATGTTTGACCTTGTGACGTTGACCTACTTTTGAGAAACTTTAATCTTGGCCATAACTTTTGAATGGTAAGGGATAGGGCTTTGATATTTCACATGTGTTTTCCTTGAAACCAGATCTTTCCGTGGATACCAAAATATTTGACGCTGTGATCTTGACTTTGGAGATTGACCATTTTACAATTTTTACGAACAAAGATGCTGACGGGGGTTTCATGTTTCACAAACACGTTGTTTACTTTTTCTTTATTTCCTTGGTATTTATATCTCTTTTACTCAATAGCTGTTTTAAATGAAAATAAGTACATGTAATGATATCTTGTCTTTATGTAGGAGATAGAATTCCAGATTTGTTTAAAATCAACTGAAGGTACATAAAGCATGATATCATCCAATATCTGAAAAAAATCCTCTTATTCATAATATACAATGTAGTGTGTGGGTTTCAGGCTAATGAAACTTTTAATAACCATTACAGATCCATCTACAATAGAGAAGAAAGGAGATAGTGATATATCAGACATTCCATGTCGTGTATGTGGAGCACCATCCTCAGGGTTTCACTTCGGTGCTCTCACCTGTGAGGGATGTAAAGTATGTAATTCAAGTATTTATGCCAATTTCATATCCGCTGTAAAGGAAAAGGGCATACTGAAACCATGGAAATTTTTGCGTGGGGGCAATTTTCATGCGTTTTGCGATTGTATTATTATTTTATATGCCTATAATTATTATATTATTATGTTATATAAATATTATTGTGGAAATAACCACAGCATGAACATTTCAACCAGTACCGTATTAAAGACTAAAGGGAAATTCAAAACTCCCAATTTTGCTAAAATTATCCCCCCCCCCCCCTGTTGCAGTGGTCATTTTGCAAGAATTTCCCCCAGGGAAAATAACCACGTTTACAGTATAGGAATTATATTGCAAGGGATTAACTTTGTTTTAATTTGTCTTGGAGTACAGAAAATTCTTCATTCAGATAAGATGCCATTCAGAAAAGATGCTATCCTTTGTTTCAACTAGAAAGGTTAAAATATACAGTCTAACCTGTAGAAGCGGTCATCTTTGGTAAACAGTCACCTCTTCTTAACGGTCACTCTGAATACCTCCCGACCGTTTTTACTTTGATATTATACCCTAATAAGCAGTCACCTCAGTAACGCGGTCAGCGGTCACCCCTTTCACTGCCCAAGTCGCCGATTCGACTCTAACTGAGCGGTCGGTGGCTTGGACTTCAAAATTCAACAGTACTGTCCCCCGTAATTGCCCCAAATTACTTGTACAAACATTGCATCCAAGGCCTACAGCGGTCAGCGGTAATTGATTGAACTGTTTGTATGTAATCAGGTACTTAATAACTCGTCATCAGGTATGAAACTATCACAACAACAACAAATGAATCAAAACGGAACGTTTTAACTTGTTAAATGAGCATTCAGACGCAATAAAATTATTCAAAAGTGCAAGACCAATCACCTATTGCGATCGAACAAGGTGTTTGAGGACTCAAGGTCCTGAATCTTAAAACGGAAGGCTGAAATTTGTAGAGGAACGACTGAACATGATGTTGCGGGAGACTGAAAGAGAGAGCTTATGCTATACCCCCCTGCGTCCGCGTCCGTGTCCCTGTCCCCGTCCGGTTAAGAAGTTTGGGGTAGCTCAGTATTTGGCAAAGTACTGATGCTACAGTAACCAAACTTGCATGTGTGATTCATCTTTGGATTCTGAGGTGAACCCATGCACCGGATGCTGCATCTGACCTATATTTTCCGCTTGAGTGACTTGGTTAAGAAGTTTGGGGAAGCTCAGAGTGGCTTGGTTAAGAAGTTTGGGGTAGCTCAGTATCTGACAAAGATCTGATGCTACAGTAACCAAACTTGCACAAGTGATTCAGGTTTCACTCCATAGTATTGGTCATTGAAAATTGAGCGTTTTGAATGAAAGGCATGCAATATTTGACATTATATTAATAATTTTATATTGCTCATACAATATAAAGCTACATATCAATAAAAAGTACTCTTATTACTGATTACTTCTATTATTCTTGATTTCATCTGAACAAATCCTGTCAGTCAGACATGCTGCTCAAAGTTATAGCAGTACATTAGAAGATGACATGGAAATGGGGCATGACCCCTCAAAGTGACTCAAATTTGACATCCTTCTCAAAAGATTTTCTTAATAAACTGTATGTCTATTTGTTGTGTATTTCTTATTCTATAATATGTGCAATTTATTTGAATTTTCACCTGATGCAATTCGAGAAATATGACGTCAAAGTTTCCTTACCTAAATACAGCATTCATTTCTTTGCCCAAGGCTAGTCACATGACCTCTTACTTTCACATCCGGTCATACTATACATATGAGGTATACAATGGAAATAATGTGCTTTTCTCAAGACAACAAGCTAGTTCTTTCTTCCAAATATCAAAAATCATAGTTATTTCAATAATAAAGCTCACATAATGAAGCTGGACCCCATCTGTCCCCTATTTAAAAAATCATCCCTAGCCAAATTCCAAATGCGACACTGCGGATACTATGTAGTGTAACCTCATCTTTGGATGCTGAGATGGACCCATGCATCGGATGCAGCATCTGACCTACATTTTCCGCTTGAGTGACTTGGTTAAGAAGTTTGGGGTAGTTCAGTATCTGACAAAGTACTAATGCTACAGTAACCAAACTTGCACAAGTGATTCATCTTTGGATGCCAAGATGGACCCATGCATCGGATGCAGCATCTGACCTACTTTTTCCATTTGAGTGATTTTGCTTTTAAAAGCCAATATTGAGCAAAGTATAAGTGCTACATGTACCAAACTTACATATTGGATGTATCTTTGATCAAACTTTCATAAAATGACCTTGACCTACTTTTTCTGCTTGAGTTATTTTGCCTTTAAAAGCCAATATTGAGCAAAGTATAAGTGCTACATGTTCCAAACTTGCATATTAGATGTATCTTTGATCAAACTATCATAAAATGACCTTGACCTACTTTTTCTGCTTGAGTGATTTTGCCTTTAAAAGCCAATATTGGGCAAAGTATAAGTGCTACATGTACCAAACTTGCATATTGGATGTATCTTTGATTAAACTTTCATGAAATGACCTTGACCTACTTTTTCTGATTGAGTGATTTTGCCTTTAAAAGCCAATATTGAGCAAAGTATAAGTGCTACATGTTCCAAACTTGCATATTGGATGTATCTTTGATCAAACTTTCATAAAATGACCTTGACCTACTTTTTCCGCTTGAGTGATTTTGCCTTTAAAAGCCAATATTGAGCAAAGTATAGGTGCTACATATGCCAAACTTGCTTATTGGATGTATCTTTGATCAAACTTTCATAAAATGACTTTTTCCACTTGAATGATTTTGCCTTTAAAAGCCAATATACATGTACTAAGAAATATGATTGAATTGAATTTGGCTGCCACGAGGTGAGTTGGGTAATCTGTGATTACCTATGTTTTTAGCTCACCTCGACGAAGTTGAGTGAGCTTATGCTATAACCACACGCGTCCGCGTCCGTGTCCGCGTCCACGTCTGGTTAAGAAGTTTGGGGTAGCTCAGTATCTGACAAAGTACTAATGCTACAGTAACCAAACTTGCACAAGTGATTCATCTTTGGATGCTGAGGTGAACCCATGCATCGGATGCAGCATCTGACCTACATTTTCCGCTTGAGTGACTTGGTTAAGAAGTTTGGGGTAGCTCAGTATCTGACAAAGTACTAATGCTACAGTAACCAAACTTGCACAAGTGATTCATCTTTGGATGCTGAGGTGAACCCATGCATCAGATACAGCATCTGACCTACATTTTCCGCTTGAGTGACTTGGTTAAGAAGTTTGGGGTAGCTCAGTATCTGACAAAGTACTGATGCTACAGTAACCAAACTTGCACAAGTGATTCATCTTTGGATGCTGAGGTGAACCCATGCATCGTATGCAGCATCTGACCTACATTTTCCGCTTGAGTGACTTGGTTAAGAAGTTTGGGGTAGCTCAGTATCTGACAATGTACTGATGCTACAGTAACCAAACTTGCACAAGTGATTCATCTTTGGATGCTGAGGTGAAACCCATGCATCGGATGCAGCATCTGACCTACATTTTCCGCTTGAGTGACTTGGTTAAGAAGTTTGGGGTAGCTCAGTATCTGACAAAGTACTGATGCTACAGTAACCAAACTTGCACAAGTGATTCATCTTTGGATGCTGAGGTGAACCCTTGCATCAGATGCAGCATCTGACCTACATTTTCCGCTTGAGTGACTTGGTTAAGAAGTTTGGGGTAGCTCAGTATCTGACAAAGTACTGATGCTACAGTAACCAAACTTGCACAAGTGATTCATCTTTGGATGCTGAGGTGAACCCATGCATCGGATACAGCATCTGACCTACATTTTCCGCTTGAGTGTTTTGGATAAGAAGTTTGGGGTAGCTCAGTATCTGACAAAGTACTAATGCTACAGTAACCAAACTTGCACAAGTGATTCATCTTTGGATGCCAAGATGGACCCATGCATCGGATGCAGCATCTGACCTACTTTTTCCCCTTGAGTGATTTCGCTTTTAAAAGCCAATATTGAGCAAAGTATAAGTGCTACATGTACCAAACTTGCATATTGGATTTACCTTTGATCAAACTTTCATAAAATGACCTTGACCTACTTTTTCCGCTTGAGTGATTTTGCCTTTAAAAGCCAATATTGAGCAAAGTATAATTGCTAGATGTTCCAAACTTGCATATTAGATGTATCTTTATTCAATCTTTCATAAAATGACCTTGACCTACTTTTTCCACTTGAGTGATTTTGCTCTATAAAGCCAATATTGAGCAAAGTATAACTGCTACATGTACCAAACTTGCATATTGGATGTATCTTTGATCAAACTTTCATAAAATGACCTTGACCTTCTTTTTCTGCTTGAGTGGTTTTGCCTTTAAAAGCCAATATACATGTACTAAGAAATATGTTTGAATTGAATTTTGCTGTCACGAGGTGAGCTTCGTAATCTGTGAATACCTATGTTTTCATAATCAAACTCCCAAGCAAGCTCCTTTTTGATAGGTTTTTAGTCAATCGCTTGTTTGGAGAAATAATATGATAAAAAAATTAAAATTAAATATATAAAAATCACATACTTGGAGCAAGCTTCAATGGTATATCAGCATTGCCAATATGATACCAAATTTGCCCCTTCCTAAATTTAATAATTTGATATGCTCTTTCTTTTGAAAATACACAAATGATTTGAATACCATGTCATATTATAGATTAAATATACGATCCAACACAATGTGTACTCATAAAAATGATGGTTTACCTCTGCTTTCTCTTTTGTAAGTTTCTAATTTTCAATTGTTTTCTAATTTTAAATTGAATTTCTAATTTTACATTGAAAATTCACCTTGATAAGTCGAACCTCAAATTAATTTTAATTCTTAAACAAAAATCAATTAATTATGGGGAGATCGGTGGAGAGATAATTGATACTTTCTTCCTATGGAGTTGCATTACATACATTAAAGGTAGCTTGATTGTTAAAAGAAGACAACACAAACGTTTGTGAACGTTGATAGAGAAAGGGACATTGGTCTTACTAAAAATCAATTCCTGATGATGTACTCAGTAAGTCGAACCCCTTATAAGTCTCCTGATAACTTTTTCTGATGGTCCTTTGAAGTTAGACGTGTCAAGAGTAGACTGTATATAGTAACCCTTTCAGTAGCTTCATTGCTTTAATATATAAGAAATATGCTGGACGGGGTATCATTGATCATTGATTTAATATTATCTTTCACTTTTGACATCTTTTCTAGGGATTTTTCCGTCGTATGGCCAAGGAGAGAGAAACGAGGCATTACCAGTGTTCTAAAAATGAAGCATGTGAAATAACCTCAATGACCAGAAACCTATGTAAAGCTTGTAGATACAAGAAATGTATTGATGCGGGAATGTCCATTGAAGGTTGGTTTGTTTATGTGAACCAGTTGGAAATTTGTTCATATTTTGAATGCTAGTACTTTCCTTCCATATAAAAGAAAAAAAGAAAATTTTTTTGGAAGGGATGCTCTAGCAAGGACCCTAAAATATATGAACATTATTTCGAAAAATATTGAAAGTGTTTTGTAAGTATTTAGAAGTTTGCTTTTCCGAAATGGATTTAACTCTTGTAGTACAAGTACAATTGTACTTTATGTTACTTACATTTTACATGGTATTTTGTACATTGCAGCCAGTCGTATAGGGAGGCAACCTAATTCAGTTAAACATGCCATCAGTCTAGAACTGCAACATATGGGACAAAATCCCCAGGCTTGTAATCTGGACTTCAAGAATTTAAACGATCCATCAAAACAATTTGACTCGAGCGAACATGTTGAAATCCAGGATACTGAACTAAGTGATGTCAGGGTGAAAGTGAAAGTAGAACCTAACGAATTGAGTGCCTCAAATAATTTTAGGAAAACACCCCCTCCCACCTGCTCCTCAGAATTTTCTCCTTCTCTTCAGTGCAATGAAAACTTTGAAGACAAGTACCAGAGAATGATGGAATCTATTGCAGCGATGAATTTGGAATTACTTAATCTTATAGTTAGGGTAAGTTAAGAACTTTCATTCAACAAAGCAGCAAAGTTGAATTTACTGATCTGCAATTTTATGTACACATGTATTATGTCTTGTTTGCTTGTAAATTGATGTACATATACTTCTTTTAGACAGCACTGATACTGATTCCCTTGAAGTTTGAGTATTATGTGTATCAGCCTGGGACATTACTTAAACATATAATATATTTAAACACATAAGTATGAAACATAAAAAAAAAATAAGAAAAGTTCGCATTTCAATCCTCAGTGAAGATATTTTTGTTTACGCACTGACCAATACCCAGTATTCGTAAGTGAAGGGTACTTTGAAATGGTCTCTATTCTCTATTGTACAGTCATTTTAATTTGCATAAACAGAATATATAGAAATACCAATTGTTCTTTGTTTGCAAGATTACCCACTGAGTTTATCTTACAGCATTATCAAATGCAATACATGTATACGGATGAAATAAAACAATGATATGCTTTAATACCGCTGTTGATTTGACTTAAAACATGACTGTTTGTATGACTATGTATTTATGTTCCTTATTGAAAAGTTTGCTCTTTGTCTTTGTAGAGTGAAAAATCAAAACCAGAGAATGATCCATCCAATTTTACAGATCACAAGAAATGCTGGGCATTCATGTTGATTGAATTTGAAAATCATGCAGCATGTCTCATCAAATTCTCAAAACGGATCTTAGGTAAGACGTGACAGATAAATGAAATTGATAACTTGAAACAAGGAGGATCTGACAGACTATGTAATTATTACGATGTGATTGACTGAGTAGTGCACGTGGTAAGTGTGTTGTGCGTGCTTACAACGTGCATGCAACTTGCTTACAACATACAATCCCCATATGTCTTCCACATTACTGTAAACATGGTTATTCTTGCTGGGGGAAAATTTGTGATTATAACATCAAGATGTTACGCTTGGGGGAAATTTTCATGATATAAACATATCTTCCATTGTAAGCATTTTTGTGTGGGGGAAATTTTTGCAAAATCCATTGATTTGCGTAATACACAAAAATTACAAACTCGGGAAAATTTCTATGTTTACAGTATTGTAAGGGTGTTGTACTTAAATGTGCTGTTAATGTACAGGGTCCTCACTCCCTTACTCTTCAAGTGCCTTGTATGCATAGCTTTCAACTGACCTGATTTCAGCGGGTCAGTCCCGCTTTTTTACCCTTTTACCCGATTATTTTTACACCCGCGCGGGTCATGTCTTTCACCTGACTTTTCGTTGCTGACCCGGGAATCACCCGATTCCGATTTTGTTCCGTCTATTACTTGGGACTTTAAATTTCCAGCTGTGACTTTTTCAATTAAAACACCTGCAGTTACAGGTAAATTGGGTTGTTTGTTTAGTGATATGGGAGTAATTAGCCACTTTCATGTTGTTTTAACGAACTGGGCTTGGATTATAACGATCTGGGCTTGGATTACAACGACCTGGGCTTGGATTATCATGGGAATGTCAATGACGATCGTAAATACACAGAGATTTATGCAGACGAAAAAAAAAAACCAAGTGTTCTAATAGTGCTTAAAACAATTGAAGCAGTGAACACTGACTTGTAAGCGTTAATTTTACACAAAATCTTCATTATGGTATAGCAATAACTAAATAAAGATATATCTAGCCCAGTAAATTCAACTGTGAACCTTCAGGCATTGATTAATAAGTCCTAAAATTTTACACATGTGCTACATTATTATGATTATGCAGTATTACAATTTAAATAAATGCTTTACATGTCTTACAATGAAATTAACTTTACTGACCTGTATTTTGGGGGAGGGGTTAAATTTTATACATAATGACACAAGCAAAAGGTCGCGATTTTGTTTCGCGCGCTATGACCCTCTTTTTCATTTCCCAAAGAGGGTCATTGACCCTCTTTTGTCTGAAAAAAGTTGACAGGTATGCTTGTATGTACTTACAATGTGTTTTTGGCATACTTCTTGATGAATCTGTAGACAGCACACAGACAAGACATAGCAAAAGTTGCATGCACTAAAACTGATATGTCCTGTCTGCGTGCTTCCAAATCTGTACAGAGGCCCTATGGAACACAAACTGAGCAGGCATAGACACTGTATGTAGGTAAGGTTAGTTATGAACACGGCTTAACTGAGAAGGCACAGATTTTTGTGTATCAGCAAGTATGCTTACTTCAGACTTCAATAAACTGAATAAATTTGGTTTCAGGATTTCGGAAATTATCATTGGATGATCAGATAAACTTGGTGCAGGATTCCATCTATCCCATTGTGATCCTCAATCAGTCCCGGTTATTTGACTTGGAGAACAAAGTCATCCACTACTTTAATTATACATCATGGGAACATCAGAGGATGTTAGAGTATTACCCCCAGCTCCGTGAACTCATCAATCATTTCATGCACGCAGGGGAGATAGTCAAGACTGTGGACTTTGATGATATGGAAATCACATTCTTATCTATTCTGCTTTTGCTCAATCCTGGTAAGTATGACCTGTAATAATTACCATGCCTTTTTCTTAATTGAAGTGAATAGTCCATTTTCCAGTTACGAGTTGTGGCTGCTTAAAACCTAGACTATATACACATAGACACATTAACAATTTTTTCACTGTGACATATTGATCACACAGTCTTGATGCGTCCAGATGCATTGTCATCTTTTCTATTGTGATGTCATAAAGAAAATATTACAGAAATTTGATGCCAAATGTTTGGCCGACTTGATCATGTTGATTACTGGCAAATAACCTATTAGTAATCAAATTGTTGGTCCAGATCTCAGAATGTGTTATTGGCTTAACCACAATATTACCTGCAGGGTACACATTACACTGCATATATATGGTAGATTTTGTATTGGACAAGATAAATTGATCTCTGCATAGATTTGAATATTGCAGCATGTGATAATTCCCCAGGACCTGAAGGCTTTTGTTGATCAAGATGGCGATGACAATCCTTGCACCACTATTAAGGCAAATGGCAAATCTTACCTTACTATTCAAACCTATATAAAAATCTGAATGGGTTTGAACACAGAATTGTGGTCTTTGACCTAAGGGAGTATCATACCTTTGAAATAAGGTCACAATAAAGGTGAAGGTCACAGGGCATAGGATTACAATCCCTATTCTGAGAACATAAAGATGTGTCATGACCTTGCATTAAGGTCATATCTGCAAAGTCACAGACTGTTGACTGAAATAAAGTCTGTAGATAATTTTACTTTTGAAAGGAGTTAGAACATTTCTGTTATCATTTTTGGCCGGATTGCGAAACAAAATCCGGTCAATGAAATTGCTAAGTCCATCTGTCAGTCCATCAACATTTTGGTTAAGGTGTTGCGTTTAAGTCAATTTTGAGAAAACTGCTTGGAGCAGCAACTTGAAACTTGACATGTGGTAATAGACCATGATGAAACAAATCAAACTCGGCAACAAAATTTGACTTAGTGACCTTGACCTTGGAGTTTGACCAGCTTTTGAAAAACTTTAATCTTGGCCATAACTTTTGAATTGTAAGTGATAGGGCTCTCATTTTTCACATATGTATTCCTTGTGACAAGACCTTTCCACGGATATCAAATTTGTTTAACATTGTAATCTTGACCTTTGAGTTTGACCTACCTTAAAAAAAATAAACCTGGCCTATATCTCATGAACTATAGAGGATATGGCTTTGATGTTTCACTTGCAGAATCCTCATGAACAAACCTTTCATTTGATGACTTTTGACCTAGTGACCTTGACCATGGAGTTTGATCTACTTTAAAAAACTTTAACCTGGCCTATATCTCATATTTCACAAGTAGGTTGACCTTGGCATTGACCTTTGACCTACCTTTAAACTATGAGACCTAGGGTTTTGATATTTCACATATAGATTCCTCATGACAGGAACTTTTGTTTGATATCATTACTTTTGACCTAGTGACCTTGACATTGACCTTTGACCTACTTTTGAACTATAAGAGGTAACTAAAGGTTTTGATATTTCACATAAAGATTCCTCATGACCAGATCTTTCATTTGATATCATAACTTTTGACCAAGTGACCTTGACATTGACCTTTGACCTACTTTTAAACTACATGTATAAGAGGTAGGGTTTTGATATTTCACATATAGATTCCTCATGACCAGAACTTTCATTTAATATCATGACTTTTGACTGAGTGACCTTGACCTTTGGCCTACTTTTGGACTATAAGGGGTAGTGCTTTGATATTTCACATGTAAAATTCTCATGACCATAGCTTTTTTCATTTCACAATAGTATTAATGACCTTTGACCTTTCTGTCTGCACAAAAAAGTATACGTCATCTAATACAAACACAATCCAGCCTTATCGCCTTTAGCGGTTTATGGTTTATTTTTAACTGATCTTAACACACTTCTTATTGTTGCTATATTTAGACAGGGAGGGTTTAGATAACAGGAGTTTTGTGGAACAGCTACAGGTTGAATTCATGGAAGTGCTGGAGGAATATGAAAAACGTAAGTATTATCTTGGCTATAGTATAGTACATAAATAATGATGTATGCCAGAGTTGCTCAGAAGGCTTAGCTAGCAGTAAGAATCTAAAACAAGGAATATACATGTATCATGGTTCATTAATTTTGCCATAATGGTGGTGTTGACTTACAATTGCACAGAGATTGACTCTGGATCTATCTCTTCTAGGTTTTTTAGTTTTTCAATTTACTTTTAGCATCTGATCGTTCAATTTTGAAACTAGTCTTAATTTTTGAGCAAATAGCAAATTTACGCAGGAGAGCCCCAATTCTCTGGATCAAATGTAGGTCATGACCTATATTTTCTCTTTGAGTGCACATGTTGGGAAGATCTTGGTTTCTATAGTCTACTTCCCTCATCTGTTTTGTTTAATTGTTAGCATTTCTGTTGGTCCTCAATTGGACAGATTCTCAAATTAAAACTGCATATTCTTTGACTACTCTCTGTTTGCTGCCATGATGAAATGCTGCCTTAGGTTAGCTTTGTAATCTTTGATTACACTTTGTTTTCAAATGAGTTAAGGGATCATTACAGATGACAGTTTTAACACATGATTACTGGTAAAGTGCTATTCATAGGTAAAATTAAATTATCTCCCAATCCCCGTATATCTCATCAAGGTGGATGTCTGTTTTGAGATTCTAGTAACTTCGACTGTGTACTTTCACCTACTTGTAAACAAAATTAGATTGGACTATATCTTTTGCAGTATTAGAATTATTGCGTTAATATTTCATACTCAGATTTTGATTTAGTTAACCGATGTTAAAATAAATCTGATCTCACCTTGACCATATATTTATTTCATTCTGCATGCCAACAGTAGGTTTGTCCTCTTTTTAAGTTAGGGCATTAAGATATTTTTAAATGGTATTTCAGGTGTTCAATAAATAAAAAAAACTTTGTTTTATGAATGATAATAAACTGGTAGTACATTATGAAGGCATACAAATCTCTACCTGGAGAATTGATGGTATATGCATGAAATAATTCTCAAACTTGGTCAGTTTTTCTTGGGAATATCCTTTGATTTTCAACAAAGCCAATGTCGTGCATGAGTGAACTATTTGGATGGTAACCTTACTAATCTCTCGTACAATGTACATGTATTTGAAAATTAATATTAATAGAATCTATCATGACGTTGTGACTGAGACAGGGGAATCTCATCCGAAAGTAAAAGAATTTCAATCCATGACGAAGCTTGCCGAGTCGTGGATGTAGCAAATCTTATGCACGAGGATGAGATTCCCCTGTCTCAGTGGAAACGTCGTGATTGATTATTTTTCTCACTCACTGCATTTTATCATCACTATATTATGAATTTTTTAAAACTAGAATCGATACCAAAACCTACACAAATCTAACGATGGTGTGACGTTACGTCCTATGACATCATAATAAGAGTCACATGGAGTGTGAGACAAGGAAATCTCAAACTGCTATGTCTGCCTTTTTTCTTTTGTCGCTTGATGTAAGTGAGTGAGAAACCTATATTTCAATGCCCCCGCAAAAATATACATTTTAAGTGATTACTGTATTCATCACAGTAAACCATTTTAATTAGAAAATATGAAACAAACCTCAATAATCTAGACTTGTACATGCATGTATTAAAGGTCCTGTCTCACAGCCATTTATATGTATAAATTACAAATAATTTATGAATGAAATTTTAAAATCTGGATTTATACGTAGATATACATGTAAAAGTTGGTTGAAATGCGTGAAATTTTGACTGATGAATCTGGCAAGAACAACGCAGAAAGTACACACGAAACACAAATAAATTGTGCAATGAACTCGTATACATATATCTAAGGAAAAGCCAATTTTGTGTGTAGTTCTTAGCAGTATACTCAATATATGAGTGATGCATTTGCAATATATGTGTGTTTTATGCATGAAAGGTTCATTAAACATATGCAGACGTGAAAATTGCCAGTGGCGTAAGAATCTTGTATTCATTTCGCACATATGTGTATGAATTACAGATGAATTGCGTAAAAACTGCCTAAAAACTATGTTAATTACGCATAGAATGCATTAATCCACAAAGTGGAAAAATTTTGTGCAGTTCAAAAACCATTTTTACGTATATCCACGTATTCCCATCCCAAATTCCACTTGCTGCACAGTATAACGGTTTTAACCAATGAATGAAATGCGAATGAAACTTGCTTGAAATTGATTAAAATCTTATGAAGTGCATATATTTGCGCATCGATTACATATCTCCATGTATCTCCACGTTTGCCCCGAAATTTTGACTTAGTTAATGCGCAATTCCGTGCTGTGTGACAGGGCTGTAATGCCATGTCACACAACACTTGTGCATGAATTACGCATAAACTACATCCAAAATTTGTGGTATATGTGGAGATACATGATACATGTACAATATATGTAATTGATAACTTTTTCATGCACACCCTTAGGTCTTAGGAAATGGTTGTGCCACTTAGATGAATTTAACTAAACAACCAGGAGAGCTTCAGTCTGGTCAGAGACTTCTAGTTAAATTGCGAAATTTATACATAAATGGCTGTGTGACATGGGCTCTAGTTAGAAATTATATGATGACGGAATGCCATATTTGATGCATCAAAATGTTGATGTTTACAATTATTGAGGATTTCTGAACATTTTAACCATATCAACTATTTACAAATAAGCTGTTAGAATGGACCACTTTAAACAACATTGGGGGGGGATGTTAGGGAGCATTTCCAGAAAAAAAAAATGAAGGGCTTGCAAAAACAAATATTCTGGATCATGCATTTGCTGTAGAAATAAAGAAAAATAACAATCTGGCCCTCCACAGCCTTGAAAAAAATTCCGACTCTGAATAATGCTGAAAGAAGTTTTTAGCTGGCAAAAGTCTTCCTGATTTTGCAAGGTCTGAGGGTGGATTGGTGTACAATTTTTTTTTTTGATACCCAAAGTAATGATAAAATATCCTGTGAAAAATTGCCATGTTTATAGCGTTACATCTACCACATACATACCTATCACTATAATATGATATAATCTGAAATGATGGAAAAGAAGTATCTTTACAAATACCGGCTGAATGTAAAACTAGTATGTAATGATTTTTACAGAACAAAAGGCAAATTGCTATCTTTGCAGGAACTTTCAGAAACGGGGATTTAAGATTTGGGATTCTCCTCTTACGATTGTCAGAATTTAAAGCCTTTAGTCTGAAACATAGTGTTGTCATGTCTGAAGTGGTTTGTAGTCACCCAAATCTCCATGTTCCCCAACTGTACCAAGAAATGTTTGGTGGTGTCATCTTTGGACTCTGAAGGGTAAATCTATAATCGTCCATCTTCAGCTACCAAGATATTGTGGAAAGTATACGGGACACGTTTCCATAATAGTATAGTATAATAGTTGGCTGCATGCATGCTGTTTTTTTTTTTTTTTCATACTTCCCTTTTGTTTCGATAATTATTACGAGAAAAAAGATCGATTCAGGCGCTTTGATTTTTTTACAGAAGGTTTATGATAGACAACAATATTATGTGTGAATCATAGTTTATTCCTTGAGATACGAGGACTGATTGATATGTTGTGAGCCTCGTTTTTTTGGGTTGCAGATGGTATTCTTCCTATAGATTATCTCCTTAAAGGACAAACAATCAATGGCACATTCTATGCTTCACCTCTGACACGGTTACGAGAAAATATTAAACTTAAGCGCTGCAGAAAGCTCACTAGTTAAAGGTGTGTTGCTCCATCAGGACAATGCTCCTGTTCACAAATCTGTCACTGCCATGGCTGCCATTCATGATTGTGGCTTTAACTTGATTGAGCATCCACCTTATTCACCTGATCTTGCTCCATCAGACTTTCATTTATTCCCAAAACTGAAAGCAGCTATTTCTGGCACCTACTTTCAGTCCAATGTTGACATCATACTTGCAGTGGATGGCTGACCAGTCAAGATCAGGAGTTCTTGAGGCCCTTAAACACCGCTGGCATAAGTGTATAGATACGGAAGGGGATTATGTAGAAAAATAATGCAAAATGTCTGATAAAATTCAAATCCTTATTTATGAGGCTCACAAGATATCAATCAACTCGCATACACTTTTGGTAACCCTCTTACTTATTGACCAAAGTTAAAAAGATAGTGGGCAAAAATATAACCTATGTTTATGTTCTACTGATACATTGTAAAGTCATACTGTTTTATCATGTTGTCTGTTGAGGGGATGGTCAAGCATAATGAGACTCAAAACCAAATAAGGATCATGGTCAGCCGCAAGGTCAAGGTCACATATTTAGGACAAACATGTGACAGGCAACATACCTGTTTTTGAACAGTTCTATTTTATATTAACAAAAAAATATATACCGGTATTGTCAGAAAATAGACTGATTAGATTTTCATTAAGATGCAGAAGAAATTGTCTGAACCTTAATATCAATGTAGGTTTTTAATGAATTGTCTACTATTTCTATCTATATGCGAATAAAATAAATATTATTTAAGTAATGTTAAGGTAGCCTAGCTGAATTGCATTCTGAAAATTGACTTTTTAAGGCATCTTAATGAAGTCCTCACTGACTAATAACTATTTGTATAATTGACACGTCTGGTTGTGGGAAACAAAGTGCTAAATATCATAATGTCAGAAATTTTTACCTCAAATCAATTTTGAGCCTTGGTCAAACATCAGAAATACATTTTGATTTTACGTTACAAATAATCTCTCATTTAAAAGGTCAATTGATAAGATTTTACTACTGTAGGTAGTAATTTTACTACTGTAGGTAGTATTTGATTTTCAAGGTCCAGAACAAAAGGGCATTTTAATATTAGAAAGTCTGCATAACACATTGTATTGTTGTCTATTATATGGTTTTGTAGAAAAGAAGCTTGAATTTTTAAGATTTGCTTTTGCTTCAGGTATTGCTAACGTGCCTAAATATACTAGTATAACAGAGATTGTGTGGTGTAATGACATAGATGGGTTGTGTGAAATTAACGTTTACCTAATGCTTAGCATTTAACCACATAGTAGTGCTTTCCGATATTTGTTAGTTTAGTATTATGTCCCAAATAAATGATTACAAGCATACAAGCTTTGTCTAGCTGTATTTTAATGGTCTTTGGTAGCTGAGGTTTCATGGTGTAATGTTATGCCTTCCAGTCACAAGTCCCTATCTGCCAGTCATACATGATTTTTTGTTCAGATATGGATGCTACTACATGTATAAAAAAGGATGGTCAAAAAGTTTGAAACTTCTATAAGGTCCTCACATATCTATTTTTTAAAAATAAAAAAAAGATTTTTGTACTTCAGACAATCATTAAGGGTGGTTGCAATACATTTCAACTATTTTTTCTATTTTGATTTTCTATGACATGAAACTTAAAGTGGAAGGGATGATGTATTTCTTACACATACTCATTTATGACGATGCAATTGAAAGCATGGCTGTAAAATTACATCACTTTTAATTTGCTATATCATGAATAAAAATGCTATCACATTTATAAATACACAATTTTTGGCCGAATTGCAAAGCAAAATCCAGTCTATAAAATGATGAAGTCCGCCTTTGTCAACATTTTGTTTTAAGTGTTGCATTTAAAAGTATTTCTAGATCGCAGGGACGAAATAGTACGGAGAGCTAATGCCATACCCTCGTCGGTGGAATCGTTGTCGTCGTCCGTAGACAAAACTTTACCTGGGCTATATCTCTTGAACTATAAGGGGTAGGGCTTTGATATTTCACATTTAGATACCTTGTGACGAGACCTTTCATTTGAGACTTTGACCTAGTGACCTTGACCTTGGACCTATTTTTCAAAAACTTTAACCTGGTTTCTGAGAAAAACCTGTATAGGCGAGCTATGTAATCTTTGATTACCTTATGTTTTGAGAGAACTATTTGGAGCAGCAACTTCAAACTTTACATGGTGATAGACCATGATGAGACGAATCAAATATAGCAACAAAATTTGACCTTGACCTTTGACCTAAAGATAGACGTTTCTGAATTTGTGTTTTAGCCATTAGGGATTAAATTATGAGGAGAATTAACAAGTTACTTTTCATAATGATTTACCTTCATAAGACCTTTCATCCGAGACCTTAACGTCTGACCTAGTGACCTTGACCTTGAAGTTTGACCTACTTTTCACAAACATTAACCTTGATCATATCTTTGAACTTTAAGGGGTAGGGATTTCATATTTCAGGTGTGAACTCCTTGTGGTAATACCTTTCATTTGTGACATTGACTTTTGATCTAGTGATCTTGAAGTTTGACCTATTTTTTTTTTATAAACATAACTAGTTATATCTTCTTAACTGTAATGAATAGAGCTTTCATATTTCATTCAGATTCCTTAAAACAAGACCTTTCAATGAAACCTTCACTTTGGCTAAGTGACTTTGACCTTAGACTTTGGTATACTTTCCCATTAAGATTCTTTTTTTCAAGACCTTACAAGTGAGACTGACCTTGTCCTTGACATTGAACCCTTCATTTGAGACTGTGACCTTGAGCTTAAAATTAGCTACATAATATGTCTTGAATTGTATGAGGTAGGTTCCTTATCAACTAAAACTTGCACTTTGCAATCCAGCCATCCACCTTTTATTACATATAAATATATATCTGAAATATTGCATGTTGAACATACTCAAATATTTAGTACATATCAAACTTTTTTTTATTATTTTCATTTTCTCTCACTGGTATACATAACAGAAATTATAAAATTCCTGTTGGTCTGTCTGTTTGTTCATCTATCCATCTATGTGCCACAGTTTGTTTGTCACTTATGTTGGTTTGTTTGTAAGTCTGTCTGTCCATGTTTTCTATCATTTCTTTTACACTTTCATGACATTTGTCTCCAGTGGATTTATGATGAACTTTGATAGTATGAGTAATGTGATCTTTTGGAATAACCATTATTTAAGTCATTGCTTATAATATCCTCTCTCTTTTGGAGTTTTTCTTTGTTTTATCTTGGATAATTTCATATTGAGAGTGAACTTAGTCATTTTTGATAGAGTATAGATATTTGTATGGTATATTTGTGCATTAATACTAAATGAGACACACATTTATCGGTAACTTCAAATAGACATGTTCTAGGAAATGTTTAATACACTTCAGAAATCTTATGATTGTAATAGTCCAATACCAAAATAGATGCATAGAAAGATAAGGAATGGTCCGAGTATCAACATGTCTTGTAAAATTATCCATTCTTAAATAATCAGTTCATTAATATTGCCTATTTGTTCTATTAAATATGTGTTACAAACAGAGTTTCTCTGTTATAAACTACTTGCATTGGTTCCTCCGATTGTATGTCAACCCATTAAAAGAGTTGTCTTTGCTTCACAGCCCCCCCCCCCCCCCCCCAAAAAAAAAAAGAAGAAATTTGCCACATATATCAATAATCATACCTTAATATTGCTGTAATATTACATACTGGTCTGTCCTCTAAAATCTGTGACTTGATGTGGTAAGGTAACAGGATATTATAACAGGGTGGGATACTTGAAACATTCATTGCAAAAGCACATCATCTGGTTAAACATATGTATAAAATTATGTACATTTGTTGTGTTGCTTTGGGCAGGAAGAGCACTTGATCTTGTTTTATTTCTTATTAGATAGATCATATCCTTGCAAAACTTAGTGATGGTTTAACTAACTACTTCTATAACATAATTAGTCTCTGTCAAATTTTCAAAATGACTCTTTCATAGTTATACCAACTCTTTTTATGTTAGAATTCAATTGATAATGTAAATTTCATAGTTTTAATATGAATTGAAATATTCTATATAAAGGGCCTCATCAAGTTTAATAGACATTTATGACAAACTCTTTCATAAAGGAATATGATATAAGGGGACTTTGGTGTTTAAAGCTTAAAGTTAAAATACAAAGAGCAGTGAAGCTCATTTTCAAAGATGTTACAAACAGGTATATTATGACTTTAACCAGTGAGTTTGGGCAACAAGTTTTCTATAGAACATAAAACGATTAATTTGTTCTAAAACACAATTTTTTTATGACATGTATCTTTTTATGGTTTCTGAAATTGTTTTGGGTGAAAATGAGCTAAGTCAATATGGACAATTTGAATTTTAACTTTTCTGTAGCTGATGTGAAGTGAATATGTTAGGTAGTGGTTTGTCTTTTAAAAATCCCTTCACATTTTTATTGTGCATAAAACAATACATGTATATAAATGTTTAGTATATTAAGCTTCAATTTTGTTTTTGTAGGCATAGCTACTGATAAAAAATTGTTGTTGTTGTCAAGACATTGTTTTATCCCATTCCAATGCAGTGATAAAAAACCTGTATGTAGAAATGGAAAAGAAATCAACAAAGTTACATTGACAGATTTTTATAGATTAATAATTTTACTCATATGTCAAAGTGAATAATACCATGAATTTTTTTTTGTCTTGATATACATTATTATATGTTTGCCATACAAGTAATTAGGATTTGGTTTGTTATTTTCAGGTACGTACAGTAATGGATACCTCAGATTTGGACTTTTATTGCTCAGACTTTCCGAATTCCATGTATTTACTGTGAAACACAATATTGCCGTAGGTGTTTTACTGTCGGAACATCCGACCCTTGAAATGCCGCAGCTTTATAAGGAGATGTTCGGAGCAGCTGTCGGGGGTTTGTTTAGGAAAGAGAGAAACATTAATAAATTCTCAGCGAATCCAATTCCAGATGACGTCATTCAGGAAGAACTAGCAAATAACAGAGCCAAAATGACCGTTTGATTGCTGGAATTGTTTGTTAATCCAATACTGAAAAATGGCATTAAAATATTCCCCTGTTGTTATCAAATTAGAAGACACAATTTTCAATTTCAATTTCTTTTTTTTTCGTTTGAATTTTTCACAAAGATTAGAAAAAGTTATTTCTATTATGCCTGTCTGTTAATTTGGGGTTTTCATTCGTTTTACAAAAGTTAAAAGGATATTAGGCGAAATTTGGGTTTACTACGGCATGTATAAGGTCTTAGTCAATTGATTACCTAGCAGTCGAATTCCGACCTTGGGAATCTTTGAATAGATACTAGTATGAATTTTATAATATTTTCATTGTGATGTAATTTATTCATAATTGCCACTATATACTTTCCTTTCTTGTAAACTCAGAGTGAATTATCAGTATTGCTGACCCACAAACTAATACAAACTCTTTTCCATCACAATAATTATTCAAATTTAATTTTTGTAAGGATATTTATTTTATTTATTAGGTCCAGCGAATTAAATCTCTGTGATAGGATTTTATATCTTTTATAATTATTGAAGCTATTGCTGTTTATTCCTGTCTTTAAATCTAGATGAAATGGTATATTTTTTCTCATTTTAAAGTTTTAAAACATGGGCATTTATTGTTGTAAGAACTAGATTTTGCAAATCTAAACTGCAGTAATCAGTATACTAGAAGGACCTGTCTTTCCGTCCTGTCTTGTGTTGCAATAAGATTCTAGAAATTGACACATAATGTTATCTTTCTGTAGCATTTAGTAAGTTTTATGTATGTGTATGTCTGTCTGTTCATCTGTCCCTGGTGGACACATGGAAAATTGTAGTACTGTTAAACAGCGAATGAATTCTGCCAATTTTAATGATCATGGCCAAACATAAATTGTTGTAATAAAATGTCCTCTTATAACTAGAGGAATACTATATAGTTCTTTCTATCAAATGTATACATGTACTGTTAAAATGTCCACGTCATAGATTTAATTGTTTATTAATTAATGGGATGATTTTAATTTAATTAGTGCTATTACATATTTCATTCAGCATTCCATTCTTAAAATCATTAAGTCACTGTTTTCGTCCTCGGAAATCTTACAAAAAATTCACATGTAATTTTTGTCTTCAAGAAATTTAATTTATAGAGAAATGTTCTTGCTTAAAACTCGGTTAGTAAATGTGCTATTATAAAAGTGATAGAATTGTGAATTTCTCTCAGTGGAATCCTTTTTACATACATTTAATTTGTCTTGACAGTAAGTTTACAAAATCTGTCAGAAATCTAGTGCTGAATACAACAAGAATTTATTATAATGATATTTTCTTGCAATGAAGATGTTATACATCATATCATATATTGTTAATAATCTTGTTAATTTGTTAACGAAGTGCCTGCATGTTGCTCAGATTTCTTATATACATATGTACATTATTATTGTATGTGTTTGCTTCAAATAATCCACTGTTATTTCCTCATTTTTTTCCCATGATGAATTTATCGGAGAATTGTTGTGATTCAATACATGTAATTTCTGTGCTAAAATCTTATTGAGTATCTGTTTGAGTAGGTCTTTCGTTGTATTATGATTTATTTGTTTGTTGTATTATAGAAGATATCAAGGTAGAGATATGATATTAATTAGTATATGTATAATTACATGTAATAAATATTAATACTCCACTAAGTTGATCTTAAACTTGTTAAAGTTAAAATTATATCTGTAATCTTGTATAGTAATTTTAAAGGAAAAACAATAAAAGAAGGTTTTATTGCAGATAACAACATCTTCTTTACTCATAGTCATAGTCTAGTACAAGGAACGTTATTTTTTTAAATAGTGTTCAAATTCTACATTTTATTGACTTGTCTATAATCAGATATATTGGATATGTGCAATCACACAATTTTGACAGAAATCAAGAACCGAAGTTTTATTCTGCTTTTAAATTCTATTTTTTAATAAGTAACCTGCTCAAATGTACATGTATATAAGGATATGAACTTTTACGAGTGATGTTTTAAAATGTTAAATGTGAAGTTTTGTATGATAATTGTTACATGTTTGTATTTAGACATCATAGTTGTAAATGGATTGAAGAAAAAATCTACTGTAAGTTGTTAATCTATTGCAGGTGGGCATGTTATGGTATGAATGAAATATACAGTCATTTATTGGTTTAAAAATAATATTTTGATTCAGTACAAATGTACTCATTCTCTGTTAATTTCAAACAAATTGTATCAAACTTTTATTTATTTAGTCCTTTAAATTTCTATTATAGGGCTTCTCTTTATACATAAATGGATATAACAATAATGTTTATTAACATTGTTACAGATTTTTATGCCCATCTCTTGAATATTGGTGGACTTATTGCTTTTGTCATGTCTATCTGTTTGTTAGTTTTCTGTCCCAACATTTAACCTTGTGCATATCTTCTGAGCAGCAAGTATGATAGGGATGCCAAATTTCACATGAATTTTCCTTGTGATGATTTTGTGTGTGTTCGTGTACCAAGGTAAGGTCTTTTTAACATGGCCTTGGTCAGACTTCGCATACACACAAAAAAGCTACTATTGGGGGCTTAGTGTTTCACAAACACAATATCTTACTGTATTTGTTAAACTGTTCCTTTATTTTGTACAATTACATGGGAGTTTTACAAAACTTTTTCAGCAAATGCAAACTATTTCATTTACAATCCAACATTTTTTTTCTTGAAAACAACATATTACAGAAATAAGAAAAAAAAACAACTTTTGAATCTTTTAAGTTTTATCTGTATTGATAGAGATAATGGTTTTACATCTGTTTTTGTTTATGCCTAGTTTCTTTTTAGGACATTAAATGTTTATTTAGAACCGATTTTCATAAATGTTTATTATTTAGAATTGATTTAGAAATTAATGTGATAATTTTAATTGTTATGTTATGGAATACATCTATTGAATCATAAAACTTCGCTCCAGAAGAAAGGTTATCCAAGATATTCAAATATATTTTGATACTGTGTAAGTAGAATGATTCCCTTTGTATTTACCTTTGCTTCTTTCACACTCCACCTCCTATTGCTACCAAAGGCATAACTCTACAAGTTGGGGATCCATCAATGTTGGTTCATGTGAAAAAGTTTACTAAAGAAAGTACCAGCAAATAATTCTACTTATAGAGTATAACATAAATGAATACATAGGAAAACCATAGTGGATCGAAAAAATCCAACAAATCATTAGCATAAAAAAATATTGCATTGAAATATCCATGACGTGTACAATCAAAAGTTATGGAAAAATATTCAGTTAACACCCATGAAATTATTGCATATTGGTTTCTTGAAGTTGCATTTTTGGATTTATACTAACATTGTAGGATTTTTTTTTTAATTTTGAAGATATGATTAATTCAATCTCAAAGATATAACAGAAATGCATTTTAATATCATCACATCTACTCATGATACAAGATTAAGACAAGCTTGAGGATAAAATTGTAAAGCTACCTTAACTCTCAAATAAAATCTGAATGGACTGATAATAGAAGGACAAGATATATGTTAAAATAAAAAAAAAATGAAAAAATTAGAGAAATTTATATAAAATTTTGTAAGAAAGTCCTATGTGTGATATGAAAGTGTATAAGTTGTTGGGCATGCAAGTTTTTGACATACATGTACATGAAAATATTCATACCTCTATTTGATATCCAAATGGTATCAACATTGTATTTTGGATCACCACTCATATTTATTTATACATATAATAATATAGTGCTAAAGGAGTTGTTAGGATAGAGGCCGTGTTTATTACTTTTTTGTTTTCTGAGGGAAAGAGACAACACATTGTTACACAAGTTTTGAAGATGATATCAGAGATGCAGCGCATAAACTGAACATCTCAAGGACAGATGAAAAACAGGTAAATAATGTTCTCAAAATTTCTGTTTTCAGGGCAGATTTTTAGGCTTTATCTTAACAGCTCCTTAATTATCATAATGTTTTAGTGCTACAATTTACATTTTCTTTCTAAGCAGAAACAAATTGTATTGCTACACTTGAAAGGTATATTAATTTAAGAATTAACTTTGTTGAATCATGGTAAACCTTGTTACCTTGTTTATTGTCTTTGGTGTTAATTACTTACTGTAAAGTGCATTATGTAAGTGGTCTTGTAGTATGAAGACAGAATTGTTGATTCATTGTTATCATGACATGATGAAATGACAAATCTATAGTAGCTCATCTCATGAATAAAGATTATATAGAGCTATATTTACATAAATGTCAATTTTGTTTTGAAGCCAGTCAGTATATACCAGTACTGTTTTGTGTAGGAGCTCAACAAAGTAGTGATGATGGATTGATCTAACACCCATGAATGGTGTGACCTTTGAGGTAAAAAAAGAAACTCTGCTAGTTATTGGGGTTTTTTTTTTGGACATTTGATATTAAGAAAAGGGGTTCAGGTATGAAGTTCTAATTTTAAAGCTCTACAAGAATCCTGGATGTGGTTGTGTCTGTGTTAAATTCTTCTATTGATCTGCTTATTTTGTTTGTAATATGACAAAGAAAGAATCAATGCAGAGTGGTATGAAGATGACACCTTTAAATTTTGGAGCCTAAAATTGTTGGTAAAAGCCATGTACGTACAGAAAGAGGACCCTTACTATCCATTGGAAGGAACAACAAAACACAACATAGAAACATCAAACACAAAAGACTACATATAAACCAACTAGACCAATGGGCAATATGTGCCAACTTAGGACGGCCATCTACCACGCCAGTAGCAAATGGTGTGATTATCTGGATTACATGCGCACGATCCTCTTTTCCAGTTACCCAGGTGTCAAATAACGCACAGACGTGGTGTAAAATAACATCTTCACTGTGAGATGATCATACAAGCAAGAAAGTATAACACATGGGCATTACGAAGTTGAAACACTTGGTATGGTATATCATAAGTTATAATATAAAGATGGATGCCGTTGTCGATAAGTGTCTCTCTCTCTCAGAAGAAGACCTGGTATCTGTCCGTGCTCTTGGTTTGTCCCATAAGGGCTATTATTGGCATAAAAGAAGTGAACTTGAGAAATCGGTCCAAAGGGGACTGTTTTACGTCCATTCGATCCAGCTTTGGTAGGACTTCCTTTCATGCTTATTTCAACTGTGTACACTTCGCCCATAAGGCGAATAGGGTCAAACTGGATTTCATGCATACTGACTTCTGGGATAGATTCAATGGAAGTTGAGAACTCGGTGAGGATATTTCTTTGACCTTCCTTGATCTTGACGTGAACAGAGTATCTACATGGAGTATCGTAGCAACCATAGACCAATATACCATACAAGCATAAGTCACCATAGG
Organism: Pinctada fucata; assembly: GCA_028142955.1. Classification (NCBI taxonomy): domain Eukaryota; kingdom Metazoa; phylum Mollusca; class Bivalvia; order Pterioida; family Pteriidae; genus Pinctada; species Pinctada fucata. The sequence goes on from AP027107.1 coordinate 55,964,665, forward strand.
TCCTAAACAAGATGGCATCGTAGTTAGCCGGCCAAGATCGGTCGTAGTTGGTGGGAAATCTAACGACTCTGTAATATTGACATCTACGAATGTGTTTCAATAGGGCCGGATTTCCAACTTCGTCTGGTTTTAATAGCGCACTAGTTTCCTCTGGAGGTAAAATTTTTTCGACTTCCTTTGTGAAGTATGATACAGTCATCAAGGGATATCGAATGTTGTACAGGATATCACCTAATACTTCCCGCTTGTTACTCCATGAAACTTCAATTTTCTGACGCTCGCATTCGGCATCGCACCATTTCATTACCTGTTCAAACAAAAATTCTTCTCTGATATAAACACCTTTAAGTCGAGTTATCGCCTGTACGCATTTCCTTCCGACAGATTTGAACCAAGGACTCGCTAAACATACTTCCAGATTATCCTTTATCGTTCGCAAGCAATAACGGTGTACGTCTTTGTCAACAAGCTCATCGACTACATCCATCAGTAAGCATGCGTTATAGGCAGAAATATTGAATTGCAGGAACTCCTTGCACTTCTTCGTGAGACGGTCAACACAGTATTTTTTCGATGCATACAGTACTTCTAATACATTTTCTTCTGTTAGTGGCGCGTCGTCTGTATACAAATACCTGTTGAAGAAAAGAGTTGACAGATTATGAAATAATTTTGATGGAGTTAAACAAAGCCGACCAAAATTTCTTCAGTTCCAAGCAGCAGTCGAGCTATTTTGTTGTACAATATAGGTTTCATTTATAGTTGACTTTGGTTAACTTTTTCTAAACAATATCTGCACATCGAAATATGAATTTCTTCTCTGTGACCATCGTCATTATTTTGAAATTTGACATTTTTTATTCACTCTTGGGAAAAAATGCATACCTGATAAAGACCTGAAATGTATCCTTGTCTATATCAGTGATTTTAATTTTCCCTCTTTCTGCCATCGCCCCGTCTAACATAGCTTGAAATACAGGACTCCGACTAACCAACACGTATTTGTGGGCGTTGACTTCATGACCCTCCTCCCCCATCAAGAACGTGACGTCACACATGATCTCTTTATCCAACATAGAGGCCATACACTCCTGGAGTGTTTTATCACACTGCCAGTCTTGGTCTGTATGGGACATCATCACCTATACAAAATTTAATGAATATTCCATGTAACATGACGAACATCTTTTGAATGCTTATGTATAACTTGTAAAAGTTTTGATTGTGATTTTTGGAGTCTGAATTCGGCTATTGTGTTTGACTTTCATTCACTGATATAAGTCAATGTCACAAGGTCAAACTAAAAGATCCTCTGCAACATCATAAAAATGTCTAAGTCTGAAATATGAAATGCTCTTGTGGTACAAGATGACTGTTCAATGTCAAATATATTACCATCGAAATACTAGTAGATGACATGTAAAAGAAATACACATGAGGAATATGAAAGTCCTTGCTGAAGTTACATGTAATATTACCTTTTATTATATTATTTGACTCATTGAATGAATTCTATTACGTTCAGGATAATTCAGCGACAGAAAATGCTGATATTAACACGTCTTGAAACATTTTCAAAGAAAAGTCGATGTCGATGTGAGCCATTTCGAAAAGGTACCTTTATAAATACTGATTTAAGTCCAGTATAAAATAAAACAATTGTGGACTTTTCACTCGGTGAATATGGTGTGATATTTTCTGAATTTGAAAATATTGACCTCGGCTGTCGCCTCGGTCAATATCTTCAAATTCAGAAAATATCACACCATATTCACCTCCTAAAAAGTCCATAATTGTATAATGTTTTACAAGAGATGCAGGTCACACAACGGAGGAAAGTCATCAAACATATGACTTAAAGGATCCTTATTAGTCTCCCTTTTTTCAGTTATATACTCCAGTTTAATTCCACCCAACGAAATTCAATTAGAGTCAGTCTTTATTTTATTTTTTAATCATTCTAATTTCAAGCGTATTTTCTGAAAAATTATGCTGTAGATGTTTATGTTAAGTGAGTTCGAAATACTTACAATTTTAAGTGTTAACTCTGTTTCACTCAGAAACGTCACACAAGAATTGATGCAGATAAAATCAAAACTGAATCGAAATCAATTCATCATCATCCTCACTTGCCCCGACTTTCAATGAGACTTGCTGCAAAATAGACTTATGTTCCACGGGGATGTCCGAGAGTACGGAAATTCCAAAACAGATAACCTAACGATTTCCATATCCAATCACCATGTTCGTATTTTTTAACTCATCAGACTTAAGATAAGGTATTTAGGACGTTATACCTGAGCACTGACTAACCTTGGTGTTTACTTCACCAATCTCATATCAATTTTACTTCCCGATCACCATCTAAATCATAGGCGAAAAGATCGTCGGGGTATTATTCGTATACGAATAATTGCCAGGCGATCTTTCGGCCTGTGATCTAATTACTTTATTTTCGACATTTCTGAAACTGGTACGAAATACATGTAGTATGCAATTACATTTGAATGGAACACAAACATTTGATTTTATGGGGGAAAGGGGGGGGGGGGGGACAGGAAGACTTTTGCCAGTCGGATTTTTTAGCCATTTCAAGAGCCGGATTTTTTTGTTTTCGCTGGCCCTTCTGCCCGGCTTATTTGTTTAAATTAAATTTTCCAAATTTGAAAATTACTCTTATCAAACAGAGTTAGATCAGGTACCAAGGAAGAGTATACTACGGCATCTCTTGATAGCAGATCACTTCTTTTTTATGGCAAATGAAACCTATAATAAAGTTTAGAATTTAGTTCGTTCCTTTGAAAAAGTTTGTTTTATTTGTAGCTCTACTGGTCAAAGACTAGTCGAGCTTATGCGATACCATGTTGTCCGGCGTCCGTCCGTCTGTCTGTCTGTTAACAATTTTTTTGTGATCGCAACTCCTCTGAAGCCATAAATGATAGAAACCTAATTCTTTTTGCAGTTACTTTGATCCATGGTCTAGTTGTGCACCTGATATTTTGTTTGAGCCTCTGACCCCCCAGGGTCATATAAAATGGGTGTGGTCATTTTCTCCTATTCAACTCCATGTAATTTTGTGAACACTGGCTCTCAGAAAGTGTAATTGACAGAGAGTTTATTCTTTTTGCAAAATAATAAGTTAGTGGTCTTGTTGTGAACCTGATCTTTTGTTTGAGGCTCTGACCCCCAGGGTATTCGAAAATGGGTGTGGTCATTTTCTCCTAACAAGTCTATGTAATCTTGTGAACACCAGTTCTCGAAAAGTATAATTGATAGAGAGATAATTCTTTTTGCATTATAATCAGTCTCTGGTATAGTTGTTAACTTGATATGTTGTTTTTGTCCCTGACCCTCAGGGTCTTGGAAAATGGGTGTGGTTATTTTCTCCTATGATAAGTCTATGAAATCTTGTGAACATCCATTCTCAAAAAGTATAATCGATAGAGAGATATTTTTTGCATTATAATCACTCTCTGGTCTTTTTTGTGTCTCTGATATTTTGTTTGAGCCTCTGACCCCAAGGGTCTTGGAAAGAGGTGTGGTAATTTCTCCTGTATAAGTCTATGTAACCTTGTAACCACCAACTCTCATAAAGTATACTTGATAGAAAGATACATGTAATTCTTTTTCGCATTACCATGAGTCTGTGGTCTAGTAGTGTACCTGATATTTTCTTTGAGCCTCTGATCCCAGGGTCTTTGAAAATTGGCGTGGTCATTTTCCCATATATAAGTCTTATAATGTTATCTTGTGAACACCTATTCTCAGAAAATATAATTGAAAGAGAGTTACATGTAATTCTTTTAGCATCATTTTACAAGTGTCTGTGGTGCACCTGATATTTTGTGGGAGCCTGTCCCCAGGATCTTGAAATGGGTGTCACTTTAGTTGAGTGAATTTAACAAAACAGCCAGTAGAGCTGCAGTCTCATCAGAGACGTCTTGTTATTTGTAGTAAGTTTATGACACTCAAAAAAGTGTTAACCGGTAATGTGGAGAGGTTGGAAGAGGGAGGGGGACAATTTTATGATCCGGAAATTTCTTTTGCTGGCCCTTTGGGCCTGAAATATCTTTCCCCTAAAATTTCAATCCGGAAATTTTTCTTGCAAAGTCCTCCCCCCCCCCCATAAAAATCAAATGGATGCTCCCTAAAAGACCTTTATTTTGATGGTCTTGACCTATTCTCTGGTCCTGGGCAACAGTTCTGTAAAATGTTGTTTACATCAATGAAGGGGTTAAAAAGAACCAGCCATGATTACAATTGGGTAATTCATAAATACATGTATCTCTAAAACGTTGTATCTCTAAAACTTTATTTGCAGCCTTATAAAAAGACTTCAAAAGAATCGTTATGTTTGATCCAAATTGTACGCTGATGGCGTTGTCTTATAAGTAAGCAAAGATAAAAGTTTTTCAATTGAAAAAGTAGATCAAACTGCAAGGTCAAAATGTTATTTGTGGAAAGGTTTGCTGCAAGGAATGCACCCATCTCTCACAGTTCAAAAGATATGGCGAAGGTTACAGTGTTTCAAAAATACCTGGTAGGTCAAACTGCAAGTTTAAGGTAAAAGATTTTGGTTTCCAAACAGGTCTTGACACAAGAAATGCTTATGTGAAATATCATGAAAGCCTTTCTCTTAACATACAAAAGCAAAGCAAAGATTGAAGTTTTATCTAAGGAATGACCTTAGCTTTCTTACCTTAACAAAGGATTAAAGTTTTACCTTCAAAACTACACTAAATAATATGTTTAACTTTAGTCTTATGAATAAGCTTTAAGTCCAAGGTTTGATCTTGACCTTCCAAACTCAAAAAAGTGTACCGCATGGCATCATCCTCACACTATGGTGAACCTCTGTATGAAATCTCTGCAATTAAACGATTCAGGTATTGTGATACACTTAAAGTGTTGATAGACACTCAGACAGACAAAAGATGATTCCTATAGGGCTCCTAATTTGAATATGGGCTCTAAAAGCAGAATATGATACAAAGTACATGTATATGCCCCATTATGCTTGAACTTTGACATATTTTTTGTGACCTCTGAGTAAAAGCTTTCTTGGAAGTTTATGCCATCTTTGACATCTCAGCATAGCCTTTTTTCAGCATGGCTACTTCAATAATACATAATTTTCAGAACAACTATTTCATAATCTCTCAGAATGGCCTAGTTCAGTAATGATTATAAGACAGATGGATAATTCTGCATGTTTTATTTCCATGATTATTGGAATGTGTATAAATTTTAATTATTTGTCAAATAGACCACCTTTTTAATACGTTAAAGCACATTTAGAAATAATAAAGGTATTCTACGTTAGGCAAGTTAAAATACAAATGTAATGATTCAGTACTTACATATAGATACTAGATAATACAAAGACATTTGTTTCCAAAGCAATGTCTCCCTACCCAACCCTCTTTCTTAAGAATAATATAAGCTTTATTCTTTGGTACAGTGATATGACTAAAAGAAAATGACCCTGTATACTCTATTACACAATACTACATGGAAACTCCTAGTGTTGGAAAATAAGGTCTTACTAACCAAATTATTGACTTCAAGATATTCTGATGATGTTAATAATACAAATGATCAAACTTAAAAAGAAATTCTTGATGCAGTCATATCCTTCAGAGTATTTTTTATATGTAATTTTCATTGAAAAACATCCCCCCACCCCATTTCAATAACATTTTTGTGTAATATTGCAGAAAACTAATCAACAATTTAAACTACTGACTTACTTATTATGCCAAGTAAATAACTGTAAATGCATAAAATAAATGTATGCACCAAATGGACTAAAGAGTGTATAACTCACTGATTTCACAATCACAAAATGTATATACATGTATATAGAACAACATTTATATAAAACAATAGTCACATAAGCACTTAAAAATAAGGTTTGAATTAGTTCCAAAATTCTAATTTATCATGGTATGTACATGTAACACAAGTACATGTACTGTCACCCTTTACAGAGCTTGTATATGTGCGATTAAAGCAAACAGCCATTAGGTTTGTCACAATATATATATTAATCTAGCTTTCTTGCAGTCACAAGGTAGTGTATCAGTCAGTTAGTTTGCAATATGGAAATAAATAAAGCCATAGAGAGCAAAACATCACAGGCTTAATTAAAAATGCAAATTACGCAACAGGAACTTCACTCCATGTAGATGATGTTTGATTAAAAATAGCATCACCAAGGAGAACAAAGAATTTTATAAGATATGTAATGGAAGGAGACAATTGACCCTTCCGATTGCGGGAAAAAATGCGAAATTTCGTGACGTCACAATGCTTTTACCATGTGTTTACCTCGGACAAACAAGCTCCGAACCTCGGTCAAACATCGAAATTGCATTGTGACGTCATGGAATTTCTCAAATTTTTCCCGCGTTCGGAAGGGTCAATTTTTGATACAAAAAACATTCAAAGTATACATGTACATGTAACTCCAGTTGAATTATATGTACACGCGCATTCAGCACTATTTATCCTAAAACAATTTACAATGCACTCAAAGACAAAACAAAAAGAGATACATGTATTTTATATCTATCAGCAGTCTGTTTATTAGAGTAGAAAATAAAATCATCTCCACTGATTTAATATGTACATTATGTTCAAGTTATTCAACACAAAACAAACTTAAATAAGACATTCGCACAAAACAAAACATATTATTTCTTCTGATGATAATGTTCTTGATAAGAAATGTTTGATGACAACAAAGTTAAGTCTAAGTTTTGATCGGGGAATATCATGAATGACAAAACAATACCAGTACATGTAAACAATATATTTTGCATATATGAAGCCATTAAGTAGTATTTGCATGATAAACATTCATAAATCAACTAAAATCAAATCCAATTAATTTTTGTTGGTAGTATTGCAAATTCCTATAGAAAGTAACACATATTCTAAAATTAAAAGAATTCAAATTTCTCGGCTTTTTTCACTTTGAAGTCATCTACTCTCATCTATTCATGCAAATGAATTAGTCATTTTAGGACAAAACAAAGTATGATCATTATGTTTGCTCTGGTCCAAAGAAAACCAATACCAAAGTATAAATACTTTAAGCCACAAGAATAATACACTTTTTCATTCCTCAGAAATTGAAGTATAACTTCTCATAAAGCCTGGTCATAAGATTATATGGAAAAATCCTTTAATTTATTTTTACTACTTGACTTGAGATTCGAGATGCAGTTTATGAGTTCTTGAAAAATATCAGATTGTTCAGTTATACGAGATACTAAAGTCCCTCTTTTAGCATTTTTTTTTCAAAGACAGGAGAATGGCTTACCAAAACATGTATAACTTCATTTTGGTGTCAAAGATTCACTGAATTCATAATTTCTTGCTTTAGAAAATCACCATAATCCTTAATTCTGTCTATATTCAAGAAGTAAAACCCTGTTATACAAAAGTAATTAGTAGGATATTAAAATGTCAAGGATTGATCAATTTTGAGATCTAAAACTGAAAACTTTTACTACTCTTTCTTTTCATTTCATACATATACATATAATAATTTTATCTTATCTAACACAAATCTAACAGTTTCTGCTGTTACATTTGATGCACATATACATGTAGGCAAACTCTTCTGTAATAACTTGCATTGCTATTTATATGCTGCTTTTTAACTCCACAGTAATAAATTGTAGGTAAACACTGAGGAAGCATGATATCATTAACTTCATCTGTTAAATAAGAAGGTACTTTGAGTAATCACCCTTTATCTATAAACCTTGGTTTGTGAGCACTGTGTCCTCTTTCAATAACACATATTCTTGTCTCTCTCCCATGACAAAGCTATGATTCTCAATTACACTTTCTCGCTAGACCTGGTCCTCTCCTTACTAAACGAACCCTGAGTAACTGCTGTGACGATAAGCAGGCTTCTATACAATGTGAATGAGCGTAGAACAACCGTGAATCATACTCCCATAGCCCCATACTCGGCATTCCATTCTTCATATCGCTCTAATGAGCCCTGAGGTACACTTTTCCTGATCCGTTTTAACGAGTCATTGAAGTCAAAGAAGTTTATATCTCGCACCTGGAAGAACAATATACATGTACCATGAATGACGCAAGATGTTGTGAACATTAATAACAACATAATTATCAAATAAGGGCACATTTTTGTACTTAAATATATGAACGGGAGAAAAATGAAATTGATAAATTTGTCAAAGCAGCTTAATTACATTTACATAAATTATAATAACAGTATACCTTCTTGGCATCCACTGTTTTAACTTCACTGGCAGATAAATCTGTCAAAATCAAATGAATCTAATAAGCAAATTTGTGGAATTTTATCTGTCCAAGTAAATGAACTACACAGTTTTTTTTTTGCGAGCCAACCTGATGTTACTGTTACTTTTCGAGAAGTCTTAAGTATGGTGGCTGATTTGTGCCATGTCGCTTTGTCGTGCCGCGCTTTGTTGCGCTGTCGCGCCGCACTTTGTCGCGTTGTCGCCTTTTAAAATGATAGCAGGAACGTATTTTCAACTGTAATTGTTTAGATAGATTCATTCATAAACTAAATGTTTGAAACAAAAAGGGTATATTTTCTACTTTATTTTGGGGCAAAATGCCTGTTTTCTGTTTAAAAATAACAGATTTCTGGACAAATTCTATAAATTCATTATCTTAACTAGAATTAGAGATTCAAAGCTACTTTCTTACAGAAAATAAATCAAATGAACTATTACATTCTTTTTACTTTCATTTGATAAGATGATTTATTTTCTATATGAAAGTAGCTTTGAATCTCTAATTCTAGTTAAGATAATGAATTTATAGAATTTGTCCAGAAATCTGTTATTTTTAAACAAGAAAACAGGCATTTTGCCCCAAAATGAAGTAGAAAATATACCCTTTTTGTTTCAAACATTTAATTTATGAATGAATCTATCTAAACAATTACAGTTGAAAATACATTCCTGGTATCATTTCAAAAGGTGACAACGCGACAACACGACAATGCGACAACGCGACAATTTGACATGGCACAAATCAGCCACCATACTTAAGTGACCTTTCATACATGTATATTATCAATTCATTTTATGACATCTTATCCATTTTTTTCCACTTCAGTTTCTTCTACAACTGCCATTTCAAACTATCAAAATTTGATCAATTAAATCATACAAAATACATGTAGATATTTTACCTCTGATAGGCCCGAGTGCTGCGTCCTTAGCCAGTGCATTAAGGTCACTCCCAGAATATCCATCTGTTAAACTACATGTAAAACAAAAGGAGGTTTAAGTCACTAGTTATAAGGACACATACATTATAAATATGTGATTAATTTCAGTGGAAATACTTTACTTAAAGGAAGGGCTATTTTACACTGCTTTAAGGTATTAGGGGTATAGTAACATTATCGATGAAAAGCTAGGAATAATGCACTTCCATATCTCATGTACATGCATTTTTAGATATTTGATTTTTTTTAATGTTTCATTCAACTCGCCATGAAAGTGTACCAACTTCAGCCAACTTTGTGGTATTTAATTTTTCTGTTATCAAATCAACCGAACGTAGAGTATTAAACCCATAATACCTTAATTGAAAAAACAATAGTATTAAGGAAATTTAAATAACCTCACTTAAGTCACCATCATTAAATTTGTAATTCAAAATAGGTTTCAACTTACGCAGCAATATTATCCAATTCATTTGATGAGAAATGTGTTCCATGTTTATTGAGTAAGTGACTGATCATTTCTTTCCGAGTATTAAAGTCTGGCATCGTAACATATACACGCTTTGCAAATCGTCTACAATACAAGTGTTAAAGCCATCAATACAAATATGCAAATTACATGTATGTAAAGGTCAGAATGGAAATTTTGAAATGCTTTTATGAGTCTGCCATGGTGAATGATACCTGATTGGCAAGTTGTCTGACATAAAAGTATTACAAACAAATTCAGAGTATATTTGGTGCCCCATTTTTGTGTGTTTGTCACAAAAGTAGTCAAACTCCATGGTCAAGATCATAAGGTCAAACATTTCAGTACCAAAAGAGATTGTCACATGGAATAAACTTGAGTGTTATAAAATCCCCAACACAAACCATTCAAAAGTTTAAAATTCCTTATGCTCAATGTTAAAGTTTCATAATCGTATTAATGTGAAAGCTGGGTATATTGCAGTGGGATTCAGAAAATTAACTTTTTCCAGCTTGGCAAATTTTGATACATACAATAATTATGACTGATAAGACAAGAGCAGCATGTATCTGGTATAAATATGTTATGTAACAGACCTGAGTACAGCATCATCTAGCTCCTGGGGTCTGTTTGTGGCCCCCATTATTAGGACTCTGTCATCGGTACAGCCAGTTACCTGGGCAAATACACAAAGTTAAACAATGCACTTGAAACTTTGATGGAACATAGACTTAATAAATATTAGCAAACTATCCCTACAACTCAATATTCTTGTTGATTAGTATTAAGATATGATTCATGAATAATAATATAAGGTTATAAAAGTGCATGTACATTGTATATAAAATTCAAATTCTTCAACATTGAATATGAACAGTAGTATAAAATCTTCATTAAAATGTAAACAAACTAGCATCCTTCAAGGTCAAAGAGCCCTACTCAATATAATATAAATCTTGTTTAGACCTTCTTGACCCAGCAAAATGTCAAGGTCAAGGCCTTGAGGTAAAGAGTTATGGCATGGTGTGACATTCAGATATGTGTTAATGATAATGAAATCATATAACTTACTCCATCAAACTGTACAAGGAATTCTGTTTTAAGGCGCCTACTGGCATCGTTTTCTCCTTCTCTTCTCTCACATAGCAACGAGTCTATCTCATCTGAAACAGTATTCACTAACCTCAGAATTCCATTGAAACAATCCCATATAATCACTTAGAGTATTCCATTTTAGTAGTTACCATCTTTTAAAGTACTTTATTCTCATTTGATCTATAAAGCACAAATAGAATTTAATACAAACTTACCCATGAACACCACAGATGGTTGTAACTCCTTGGCTAGTACAAACATGGTTCTTACTAGTTTCTCTCCTTCACCAACCTGAAAATGGTCAGTTTTCAAAGATAGATAGATTGTAATCATAAGTAGATGTATTTCAATTACATGTGTATATCATTGTCTGGAATATTTTTAATCAATACACAACTTTTTCAAAATGACGTCATAGATGACAGGCGCGACCATTGAAAATCACGTGATCACACTGCCATTATGACCGTGGATATATTCATAGCTGTTATGGAAGCGCATAGCAAATACGCCTGTAGAAAGGGCTGAAGGGAGGGAGAGGGGAGGGTGTGGATAAGTTTGAGGATACGGCAATGACAGAGAGAACATTTACATGTATCAAATGTTTAATCTTAATTTCCTAGATGACAAGAGAGTATGAAAAGGCCGGGGAAGGGGGGGGGGGAGGTTGAGTCGACATAGTCAAAGAACTGATTCGAGTGCCGCCGAGTGTGGAAGGGTACGATTGCATTTTTTTTTTCAACATCATGTGCATAACATGATTATACATATAAAACATTATCATCTATTTCATTTCAAATTCACTTGACCTTCAGTACAATAATATTTGTAATTTGATTAAAGACATTACGTGTCTTCATAAAAAAGTCAAAAACCAATTCACATGTTTCGATGAAACATTGGGAAATTTTAATAAAAACTGTTTAATTTCGGTGAAATCTAGTGCTAGTTTGGCAGTTTCTATTTTATGTAAGTTCTCATCAACCATGCAAAAATAAAATAATTAATTTAAAAAAGAAGACGAAGAGGGAAGGAAAGGGACCAGGAAGTGGGGTGCGAAGGGGAAACATATATGGTGGATAGGCTGTAAGAAATATGTGACCTCACCAATATATCTCTTAAACTCCTACACTAAATAAATTTAGACAAGATAATGTATTCATGAATTATCAGTTATGCTAGCCGGTATATATATGGCATACATAAAGTCTTGACCAATATTGACATTGGTCCGACAGCCCTGACACTGACAGACAAATTAAGCACGAGGACCTATGTTTTCCTTTTGATTGCCGGACCAAAATGACAGATGCTAGTTTTTTTGAATATGTAATAGATAATTCCACAGCCTTTACGAATTAAAGAATGGTAAATAAGTAAAAACAAACAAAATCGGCCCGTAGATGTCCATGCGTGTCAAGCATGTCCTCCTTAAAACCAACTCAGTACTTAAAAGGTTTGAAGGTAGCATTCATGATTCATTATATCTAACGACAATTACATTTTTTTTATAAAATCAATACTATACACAATTATTGTATGTATTTCCAATTTGTGCAATAAGCGTATGGATCCATTATCATTTAATTTCCATAAAAAGAGGCAGTGTATCGTTGACAACAACTTTCCCAACCGTGCGAGTTTCAGAGATAGTAATTTCTCGAACAGAAAAATAACTCTCACCTATTGGTTACAATAGCATAACTGTTTGACCTCAAAAACTTGTGTTCTACACCCCAAAGCTGACATCATTTACTGACTAAAAATGTATGGCTTATATAGAAAGTGATATATCAAAAGAAAGATCATTTCCTGTAGATTTTATTGGTAACAAATGATATATACCTTTCCGTTACCATTTTCACTCTCAAAACAAAAGTGAAAGTGAAAATAGGAAAATTTTGACATGTCATTCAGATGGACTTTGGTCCCATTTTGACCATTGTTCCAGAAAAATTCTTAATATTAAAGTTATGCTGATTGGAAGCCCAAATCTGTCTTAATAATATATTTATAATTATTTAGGGATTCGCCAATTCGTTTTTCAGAAATCCACAATACACCACAGAAAAGCGAATTTCATAAGTCTCCATTCCGAGCCCCTCGCCGGAAATCACCTTTAAGTTGTGACTCCTTCCAGTTTGATTTTTATATGCATATCTAAAAATAGAACCCATGGAAATCTTACAAAAATCTTACAGAATCTAATGATTCCTTAAAACGTGCCTTCATTTTAATTATCATACACACTAAAGCGATATCAGTCTCTGACTCTTTATATAAAGAAAATTGACTGGGGCCACACCAGCTTCGAGGTTATATGGTTTATACTATTAAAACCCATTTCACTTATAAATCGCGGCTCCAATGGGTCTTAATCGTCCTACTCTCGAGTAGGTCCTATCGGAGCCGCGATTTATGAATATGCGCGATTTATGAATATGCGCGACTTATGAAAATGCTCGCAACGGGTAAGCATTCAAGAGCACTATGATTCGGGCTACAGTGAAATAGGTAACTCATGTTAGCAAAACTAAAATACGTGAAGGGGTTATCATCAGGTAGCCCCTGAAGTGGACATCATCTGCCGATAAAATTAAAGCAAATAATAATAATGATAATAATAATAAAATGAAATAAAGTAAATAAATAAACAAACAAACAAAAACAAAAAAAACCCCAAAAACCCCAATCCTCCCCCCCCAAATATAGTTTTTATATGTATGATTTTTCTGATTTATTTTCGGACCGATCTTATTTGTTTCGGACAGTGTTACTTTACCACATAGGTCCTTACGACCTATGGGAGCAGAAAATTATTGGTCAAGACTAATATGGGGTATGTTAATGGCCAAGACTAATATGGGGTATGTTAATAGAAATTTGAATTAAAACTACTTGGCCTTAAACAGATCCTGTCAAAATATGCATCAAAGCCCCCCTTTGAAAAATCTTGGATCCGCCTAAGCCCGCTGAGTTTCAAGTTGAGCATACATCTAAAGATCTAAAGGAGGATCTGGCCAGGTGAATGGTAGAAAAGGTGACATGATATCCCATCCCCCCAAAAAAATATTGAGAGAGGAAAATTTAAGAGGGAGAGACTAATAGTAAAGAGTTCTTTGTCTATATTGCGCGATTTGTCAAACAATAAGTAATTAGAAAAGGGGTGTGGAGATATGAAAAGTATTGAATATTAAAAGAGAAGTTATATAAAGGATTTACGGATATTATTTTCGATTTACTATTTGAATTATTTTGCTTGCTGGTTTATACCAAATAATGTATTGTTCTACTAAAATAATTGCTGAGCTTCGATGGTCGGGCATTGGATTTTGAACTCAGCAAAATGAAGGCATTGAGGATTAAAAGATACATTCATGTGTCCAAACATTCACCGTTGAAATAGGCAAAACTACCCATGTCCTTTTTTTATCCTTTCCTTGATATCAAACCCCTGATTTGAACGATGCATGTGTCGGGCCATTCACTAATATTTATCGTCTACTCACTCACTCAGTTTATGCCTTAGAAGTATTTATGGATGGATATGAAAATTTTTTGTAACATTCATGATCATTGCTATAATTTATATTATTCGATATCTCCATTCATACAGTTTATTTAGTTTATTTCGATTTTAAACTTCCCCGCTGCTTAAGCTTTAATCCTGTTATTGTTTACGCGTTGCGTCACAGTTGCGATGGCGCCGCGTTGTAAGCACCATCTGTCGGCAGGAAGAAATAACAGAGACGATAACTGAAAATAGTTGTGTATAATGTTATCCATTGCCTGTAGAAAAGACAGTAACTCAGAGTAATTTAACATATAATGGTTCTTCTTTATCTAGAGCGCCACCATGATTTTTCTATTGACCCTCTGATCTTGAAATCAATAGGTCAGCATGGGAAACTCACAAGAAAACTTTGATATTTCAGGTCTTGCGCCATGTCTCATCGTTTATTTATTTTAAGTATCCACAACTTTGTAGTTACCAGGGAGGGGGTGAATACATGCAAGTAGTTTATAAATTAATCTCTGTGTAACACTTTCAAACAACTACATGTATATCTTAGGTTTTTACAGGAGGCAGGAACAGGATGTACTTGATTCAAACTCACCCATTTTGATGTGAGACTTGAGGCACTTATGTTGAAGAATGTAGCATTGGATTCATTAGCCACAGCCTTTGCCTGCAACATTAAAATGTATGTTTGGTACAGATACCGGCACATGTACATTAAAATCCTCAGAAATATGAAATTGGAATAAATAAACGGATACAACAGCGTATGAATTCAAGCAAGACAGTATTCAAATCTTTATTTCTTTCTTATATTCTGCACATGACATGTGCACATATGATGTTATTAAGAAGAAATATCTTAATGCAGTTCGAATGTGTTGGAAATTTGATCATAAGGCAAGTTCCGAAAGAATTTGTAGTCATATCAAAATACATGTAAATACCGTACTTAGAGTATATCTTACAAGCATAGTTTTGCCGTTCCCTGGAGGTCCAAATAACAGCAGACCCCTGGCAGGTGCCCTCAGTCCTGTGAACAGCTACAAAGATTTATACAGAACGATACAATGTGAGTACATGTATGTTGCTCATTTCTTTTCTTTTATGAAAATCATCATGCATTTACTTAAATTCAACTTCATTTATACATTGTTTTTTAAGTATGACATAGATTTTATGTGCCTACCTCAGGTCGTAACGCAGGTAAAATAACTATTTCCTGTAAGGCTTCCTTGGCTGTCCTTTGGCCGGCTGTAAACATAAAATGTGTAATGAATGGCAAGTTTCAAATGCTCTCAACAATAACTTATTGATCATATGTGAAAACAGAATTGTTTTTCAGAGAAGAGAAGGGGGGTACATGTACATGTTCAATCCAGTATGATGAAATTCAGCCTACAATTTGAGTAAATCACACGAGAAATTGGAATAATGAGCATTTTTGACACAATCATTCGGGATCCCAGCGCCCCTTAAATCATTTACATGTAAATCTGTGTATATGAATTATAATGATGATCTAAAGAGAAATTGTCCTTCATTTTGATTTTAATAGTTGATTGAAAAATTGCATCGGGCGTCTCATGAAGTGCAACGCATAGGGGACCATAGGTTCTGACTATGATACTCTTTTGATGAGTGGAAAATAATACAGTTGTCATAAATCAGCAACACAAAGTTACTTACCTATGTCTTTGAAGTAGACAGGTGGACCTGAATCTACTATCTCATTATAGATTGTCTCAGCTAGCTTCTTGTCTATGTTTTTGAGATTTAATGATGAAAACTCTTTTCTTCTCCGAGTTTGCTACAAAACAAAGAAAAGAAAGCGACATGTACGGTAAGTTACAGAGGAATGATGGTCAAAGTGGAAGAATGAATATTACTAAAACAGGTATATCAGGGATTTTTTTCAGTAATTTGGTAATGGGGTCGGGGCCCGTGCAATTGGGAAAATTAACGACATTTGGGAATATTTTGGGAAGTACTAATATATAAGTAAAAAGACAGTTTATACAATCAAAAGATCAGAGTTGAACATGTTGAATGTTTAATCAGATAATTTTCTTTTAGATATGGTTTAATTTCTTTTGCTTACAATAAAATGGCAAATAATTAGTAAATTTGCTACTTTTGAACCAGTAAATTTCACTTTTTTAGGTGATAATTCCATCTATATGTGATTGGGAAATTTTAGAGTCACAGTTGGGAAAAAAAGATACTATTTTTCATTGGGAATGGGGCCGAATAACGGCCCCAAAAAGGGGCAAAAAAAATCCCTGTATATGTACATCTATGATGTACCATCATCATCAATCATACCTGAACATTATGTAGACTATCAATTGGATTGGTGCAGAGAAATAGCCATGTATAAAACAGAGGATAAAAAACGATAAGCTGAACACAAGCTCATAAAGCATCCCAGTTGGCAGCTATAATTTGTGTGTAGGTTTTAAGTCAAAAGTCAGTGTCATAAGGTCAAAGGACAGATAATATGCCTACCTATCTCTCATACTGGGGGATAAAATATAGAAAATGTCAGTATGACCATTTGCTTTTTAAAATTGAGCTGCTCAATATCAGAGTTTACGAAAAGTGTCAGATTGCCGGCAATCTCCGATGGATTTTGTCAAAGTCCTGTGAAATTTGGGGAAATTTCAAACATATTATATAGCAAAAAAATCACAAAAATATAGAAAATGTTCTGAGGTTTCTGACAAACTGTTTCGTAAACACTGCAATATACATGTACATACAAGATAACAAAAAAACTTACTGAATTATCTGAGTTTTGTCGATGATGAGATGGGAATTTTCGGTTGAGATTTGGACTGTTGATTTTGGAATTTTTATTGATGCCTCGAGGGAGGGAATTACTTTTGTGTATTGCCATTGGTTGATTCCTCATGGGTTTCCATGGTTTACTTGTTGCTACAAAAGAGAAAAAAATATTGGTTATATCTGAATGAACAATGTAACATCTATTGTCAAGCATCTGACAGACATGTCTAAATCTGTTTAACTCTTTTTAGATAGACATCTCAGTAATTTTTTCAGTCAGAACAATGAAAACACATTGAAAAGTACTGAAAACTTTCGTCAATCCGAAAAAGTATTCGTCACACATTTCCTTTGAACTGGTACTTTTTGACACCTCTTGCATCATTTAAATCTTTTAAAACTGTTGCAGAGTTTGCTGAATTGCTAACATTACGTTAGATTTTTTATTGGTTTGCATGTTCCAGGTCTTTGACCTGGTGTAAGGACTTTATTTTGTTTGTACGAATAAACCTGCTTTGTTACATGGCGTAGTGGTTGCCTTTTGTGTGTTATAAGGACTATACCTGCCATATCATATATTGTAGGGACAATCTTTACATGTAATACCTGGAGTAGGGTCCACTTTAGTCGCCCTGTGTTGAGGAAGGTACTTATTACTACAGGCATCTTGGTTATTTTTAGATCTAGCATCACTACGGGGAGTTCTGCTGGATCGAGGTTCCGTTGACGAAGGTTTGCGTTCCCTGAGACCTCCAGTTTTGTTCTCACCACTTGCTACATTGTCTGATATGTTATTTGAGCTAATAAAATCACTTGCTATATGTTCACTTGGCACATGACTTGTAATATCACTAAGACTTGAAGGACTTGGTCCTCTGAGTATTATATCTGGAATGTCTACAGTCTCACCCACCACTAATCCTGATAAAGCTCGTTCTACACAAAACAAGTGAATAGAAAATAAATTAAACAAAGGTTACAATAAATAACAGAATATAGGCATGACTAAATTAACAGAAATAAGATAGAGATACATATCAAAATATTCCATTTTCTAACAAAGCCATAAAAATCCACACAATTTTCAGGTTGTCAAAGAGACCATTTCAGGTAAAGTTCAAACAATCTTCATGATATTTATTCAATTTCTTGGTTGCTCATTCAAAATCTTAGTCCTCCATGACAACCAGATCCTAAAAGTACAAAAATCAACAGAAAAGGGAAAGCAATATACTGAGGTACATGTATAAATACAGAAAAAGTAACTTAAAAGATGCATTCAATTAAATACTGGGGTCAGAATGTGCGAGGTAAAATATTATCATTATTTCCTGATCACAAGACATTCAGGTAGAAGCTAATTCTTGCAACATACATTATCAGGAGATGCACTACCCTACCAAGTGAATGGATTATCATTGAGAAAAAGCTCCTCAAAGTTAAGGGTTTCATCCAAATCTGTGATTTTTCTCTAATTAGATAGGATTGTGAAGGGTGTGGAATAAGGGTGAGGAGAATCTCAACTTACAGGAATTTTACACAACTGAGGTATGGAACATTACTAGATAGTGGATATCCTTACAAAATAAGCTTTTCAGTTTATAAGGTTATCTTGTGTGATAATAATGGTAATTGAATTTACATGGTAAATTAGTATGTTACAACTTCTGAAGTAATGGAATAATATTTAAAGTGACAACATTTAGCAAAACCCAAGTCTTAAGAAATAACGAAAGAACATCAAATAATAATACATGTACACAGTAACAAACAAATAGAAGACAAACCGAGGATTTCCAGTCTTTCCTGGGCCATCACCATATTTGTCATCATCTTCTCTTGTAATCTACGAGCCCTTTCCCACGATTCTCCTACAACAAGGAGGTACAAATGTAGTAATGTGATATGTAGATTTTGGTCAGAAATGATTAGATTTTCAAAGTAGGTCAAATTCAAAGTTCAAGGTCACAAGACTTACCGTTTTTTTTTTTCACTACACAAAGAGATGAAATATGGTACAAAAACACATCACTTACCAAACATCAATGTTAATTTTCAATGGTAGGCAAACAACACAATCTCAGACAGCAAATAAATTAAGGTGCAAGTACTAGTTACCATAGAAGAATAATTCCCATGAAAGCGAAAAATAAAAATACATGTATCTGGCAAATTCAAGACTTGGTAAATGATTTTTATTCTACAGAAGTTGATTTTCATCCATGTGCTGCTTGTATCATAAACCAAACATGGATAGAAAACAACATCAATAAAGGAAACTAATGTATCATGGGCGTACCTTGTCCATTGGCAACGTCTAATGCTATCCCCTTCTCCAGTTCTGCTATCCCTCGTTTATACATCTCAATCGCCTGGTCTTTCCTTCCTACAGAAATAGACACAATGATATTATTAAGATACTGAACTTTAGATGGATATTTTTTTCAATCATTTATTTTGAGAATACTGTACAATACTATATAAATATCACGTTTTAAGCTGGTCAAGTGCACATCTATGGAGAGTTAGGGGTCAGGACCCCCCTGAAATTTGCTAGAAATGAAGATTTCCCCCATTTTTACGTGATTTTTTTCAAATGATAGACTACTCTTCTCAACTCCCTAACTGATTGCATCTCCCCTGTAAAAAAATTAGATCAACCCATGCCGCAGAAACAACAATACTTTGCAATTTGAATGTGGCTACTTATGGGGGACATGACATGAACTCAGAAGTCATCAATATATCCAGCAGTAGCATTATATTTCTTAATCTTGTATGTACAACGTGACCAGTTGACAACAGGCATGATTAAAAGATCAGGAATGTTGTCGATTTTGCTTATTTCTGATTGGTGGAGATGCTGTTTGACAGAGTGTACCTCAGAGTGAGTTGACCGCTAAAACCCCTATCACACTTTTACGTATGGGCCACGTATCTACGGCGTATCAGGATACGTGGCAGTAAGAAAGGAACGCAGCAGCAACGCAGTAGCAACGCCAGCTTACGCAGCGAGTACTCTTTGAAACGTAGCATGATCTCTTGATACGAAAGAGTGCCGCGTTTTTTTAAGTTCGCACCTAAAGCCCCTATCACACTTTTTCGTATCAGCTACGTAAGAGGAGTATTTTTGCCAAAATTCTTTACGCAAGAGAAACGAAAAGGTCTGCCACGTATTTCGTCCTTCTCAGAAGTCCAAGGCGTAAGTGCGACGTTTATACGGCGTAAGAGGCGTTTCTATCACGTATGAGCAGCGTACCAATGCATCCTACCATCACGTACGTGCGGCGTTCGGCACGTACGTGTGACGTTCAGTGCGTTTCTACTGCGTAAGTACGACGTTGGTGCTACGTAGTCTTCTTATTGGCGACGTTTCTGCTGCGTTCACGTTCGTATGAAAAAATTCTTTGGTTGCCAAATATCATTTCTCTCGATTTACCACTCAAAATAATATGAACACAAAAAGGGTTAAGGGTACTGTCAAAGCGCCCTTTGAAATTAGCGCATACTTTATTTAGACTCAGTTTGCTATATGAAATAAAGCTGCTTGGTTGATCTAGTGGAAGTTTGTAATTATACGGTATAATTAATCTTCATTAATTCTTAATAGGTTCAAAACTTTATTTTCCCTCTAGATTTTTATCATGTGTTCATAACCAGAAGTCTCTGACGAGACTGTAGCTCTCCTGGTTGATTTGTTTTATTCACTCATTGACAAGTGAATAATATACATACACATAAATATCAATTTTCATTTGATTTTAAACCAAAGACCATAGGGAGCAGGCACGCCAACAAATTATAAGTAGCACAACAAAACAACATATCCATTAGACTGCAAGTAGAATATAACTCGACATACAATTCATTATATCTGAGATAAAGTATTTCAAAAAATAATGCCCGCCAATTTTTCAAGATCCTAGGGATCAGGGGCTGCTATCTCAAATGACCTATCAATAACACAATAAGACTACAGAGCATTATATTATGCATAAAGAACAAAGTTTTCATCATTAATAGCTTTAGAAGAGTTGAGAGCACAATCATATAAGAAAATTGACCACACCCATTTTCTAAGACCCCGGGGTCAAGGGCTCAAACAAAATATCAGGTGCACAACTAGACCACAGACCCATCATATTATAAAAAGAACTAAGTATCCATCATTTATAGTGTCAGAGGAGTTGCGAGCACAAGATTACATAGAGTTAATTAGGAAAAACGACCACACCCATTTTCTAAGACCCTGGGGGTCAATGGCTCAAACAAAATATCAGGTGCACAACTAGACCACAGACCTATCATATTGCAAAAAGAATTAGGTTTCCATCATTAATAGTGTCAGAGGAGTTGCAAGCACAAGATTACATAGAGTTAATTAGGAAAAAAAGACCACACCCTTTTTCTAAGACCCTGAGGGTCAATGGCTCAAACAAAATATCAGGTGCACAACTAGACCACAGACCAATCATATCGTAGAAAGATTAAGGTCTCCATCATTTATAGTGTCAGAGGAGTTGCGAGCACAAGATTTGATAGACTTATATAGGTGAAAATGACCACACCCATTTTCTAAGACCCTGGGGGTCAGGGGCCTAAACAAAATATCAGGTGGACAACTAGACCACAGACCCATCATATTGCAAAAAGAATTAAGTCTCCATCATTAATAGTGTCAGAGGAGTTGTGAGCACTAGATTACATAGAGTTACATAGGTGAAAATGACCACACCCATTTTCTAAGACCCTGGGAGTTAGGGACTCAAACAAAATATCAGGTGCACAACTAGACCACAGACCTATCATATTGCAAACAGAATTGAGTCTCCATCATTTATAGTGTCACAGGAGTTGCGAGCACAAGATTACATAGAGTTATATAGGTGAAAATGACCACACCCATTTTCTAAGACCCTCGGGGTCAGGGGCTCAAACAAAATATCAGGTGCACATCTAGACCACAGACCTATCATATTGCAAAAAGAATTAAGTCTCCATCATTTATAGTATCAGAGGTGTTGCGAGCACAAGATTACATAGAGTTATATAGGAAAAAATGACCACACCCATTTTCTAAGACCCTGGGGGTCAGGGGCTCAAACAAAATATCAGACGCACAACTAGACCACAGACCTATCATATTGCAAAAAGAATTAAGTCTCCATCATTTATAGTGTCAGAGGAGTTGCAAGCACAAGATTACATAGAGTTAAATAGGAAAAAATGACCACACCCATTTTCTAAGACCCTGGGGGTCAGGGGCTCAAACAAAATATCAGGTGCACAACTAGACCACAGACCTATCATATTGCAAAAAGATTTAGGTCTCCATCATATATAGTGTCAGAGGAGTTGCGAGCACAAGATTACATAGAATTTCATAACCACGCCCATTTTCTAAGACCCTGGGGGTCAGGGGCTGAAACCAAATGTCAGGTGCACAACTAGACCACATACCAAGCAGGATGCAAAAAGAATTAACTTTCTATCACCAATGGTTTCAGAGGAGTTGCGAGCACAAGAATTGTTTACGGACGGACGGACGGACAGACGGACAGACGGACGGACGGACGGACGCCGGACGACGGGGTATCGCATAAGCTCGACTGGTCTGAGACCAGTAGAGCTAAAAACATAGCAAATACACCTTTTAAGTTGCGTTCGTGCTACGTACACACGGCGTATGGAAGCTGCTACATATGTGCTACGTAATTTTAGGTGCGAACTTAAAAAAACGCGGCACTCGTTCGTATCAAGAGATCATGCTACGTTTCAAAGAGTACTCGCTACGTAAGCTGGCGTTGCTACTGCGTTGCTGCTGCGTTCCTTTCTTACTGCCACGTATCCTGATACGCCGTAGATACGTGGGCCGATACGTAAAAGTGTGATAGGGGTTAAAAATTACGTAGCACATACATAGCAGCTTCCATACGCCCTGTGTACGTAGCACGAACGCAGTGCAAACGAAAGAAGCGTAGTAGCAACGTAGCAGGAACGTCGCTAATACTCTTACTACGCAGTACGAACGAATCACAAACGCAAGCGATATCCCTATGGCGTACGTGCTACGTACAAGGCGTTGCTAATTCGTACCCGCAGCGTTCTTTTCTTATCTACTACGTATGATACACGTTTTCAATTTCTTATTTTTGTTTCTTCGGTGTACTCCTGCGTATGCATGGCGTACGAACTACGTTCTTTTCGTTCCTGCTACGTAAGAGCTACGTTGGTGTTGCGTTGTATGAGTATCTGCTACGTTAAAAGAGTATCGCTCATTCCACCTCGGCGTAAAAGGTGTACTAGTATTTGCTATGTTTTTATGAACACATGATAAAAATCTAGGGGGAAAATAAAGTTTTGAACCTATTTTAAAAGAATGAATCAAGATTAATTATACCGTATAATTACAAACTTCCATTAGATAAACCAAGTAGCTTTATTTAATATGGCGAACTGAGTCTAAATAAAGTATGCGCTTATTTCAAAGGGCACTTTGACAGTACCCTTTATCCTTTTTGTGTTCATATTATTTCAAGTTGTAAATCCAGAGAAATAATATTTGGCAACCAAAGAACTTTTTTCATACGAAAGTGAACGCCACGGCAACGCAGCAGAAACGTCGCCAATAAGAAGACTACGTAGCACCAACGTCGTACTTACGCAGTAGAAACGCACTGAACGTCACACGTACGTGCCGAACGCCGCACGTACGTGTTGGTACGTGGTTGGTACGCTGCTCATACGTGATAGAAACGCCTCTTACGCCGTATAAACGTCGCACTTACGCCTTGGACTTCTGAATAGGACGAAATACGTGGCAGACCTTTTCGTTTCTCTTGCGTAAAGAATTTTGGCAAAAATACTCCTCTTACGTAGCTGATACGAAAAAGTGTGATAGGGGCTTTTAACGCTCCAAAGCGGTCTACTCGGGAGTAGCGCGTGCGTTGATTTTTGTAGTGTTAGATCTTTGACTTAGCGTATCATTGCAATGCAAATGTGGAATTCACTGCCAAATTCAATCATTCACGCACCATCTCTGGACCAGTTTAAATCTCTGGTTCAGAACCATAATTTTTGTTAAGTATCCATATATAGAAGCTGTAAATAGTTTTTTTCTTTTTTATCTTTTAACTTTTCTATTTTTGTAATTTCATTTACTAAGAATTCTTGTAAATATAGTAGCGATCTGTTCACGCCGTTGAATAGTTATCAATTGTTGATGGTTCAACGTACCATGTAGATGTAGAATAAAATCCTGATGATTTAATAAAGCAGTTATTGACTTTTGATTTCAGTCTACTCGTGATTATACAGACCTGGTCAGGCACTGGTTAACCTCGGCCTTCGGCCTCGGTCACCCAATACCTGACCAGGTCTGTATAGTCACGAGTAGACCTCATCAAATGTCAATAATTGTATACTGTCGCACAGGGAAGTGTGCACACTGTGCACAAACAGAAATGTAGATGTTGACCAGTATCAATGATGTTACATGTAACCTAGGATATTGGCACTTGAAGTCTTTTCAGAACAAAACAAGAATAAGAAAACTATATCTTATAGAATGAAGTAGTGTCCTCCGTAGGGAAGTAACAATGAACACTCTATATCCACAAATGTTCGGCCACTCGGCCTTTATCAAGTGGAAAAGCACGAATACACGTATTCGTGCTTTTCCACTTGATAAAGGCCGAGTGGCCGAAAATTTGTGGATATAGAGTATATCTTATAATCTGGAAAACTTCATTACATATTCTATGAGTCCTGAGGTTTCAATTCATATAGTACATTGCCCTTTCACCTAATGCCTAGGACTCTGACCTATTTAAAGAAAAACTTCAAAATATTTCTAATAATCAAGAAAAGAACTTAAAGGACCGTTTTCCTATTTTTAAATATGATATATTTTTGTGACCGTGACTTTTGACCTCGACCTTCATTTAATAAACTACTGCTGTAATTTCGCCGTAAATGTCTGGGTATTCAAGGGTTTTTCATCTGAAACCAGAAAAGGCGATCTTGCCTTACCTTTTTCTTGAAAAAAAAATCAAATTGATAGCATTAATCTTGTTTAGTCAGAACATGTACGTGGATGCATGCAAATGAATGAAAGTAATTTTACTGTTCTTTTTTAATGTTTCACTTGATGTCGCCAAAATCACCTTAGAGCAATGCTCAATCTCATTGACTTTCTGAGTATTGTCTTCTAAATACATGGGCGGCATCACGTCAAATTAGCTTTCTATTTTGAAAAAAAATAATATTTGCAGCAACGATCGATGTAACATATATCGAAAGATACGATTAGACGAGACCAATTAAACGAGTAACATTAGATTTCATTAAAAATTGTCCATATTACGTGGACTTCTATGTGTCATTTTACGATCTCCATAGTACGCCGCGTGGACCGAGTAGCTTTGCATTGTACAATCTATACGCTCTTATATTTTTTTGGCATTCAGAAATAAAACCCGATAGGCTACTATTTCCGTCAAAGTCACAGAACACTAGAGATGACACGCACATTACAGCAATTGTCACAATTTCTCCCTATTATCAGATAATCATGACATGCTCCTAGTTTTACGTCCATTCAATGGTATACATGTATTTTACTTTGTCCACACCATGTGTAAAACACCCGTCTCTTTCTCAGTATTACTTTGATCGAGTGTTAATTTATTGTAACTTGAGAGTTACAACAGTAACCGTAAGCCGAGTAAAATGATAACCAAAGGTAATGATACTAATCAGATAAAGACAGGTGTGATGTCCAGTTCTGGGAAAAGAAAGCTGGGGATTATATCTATAGTATAACATATACAATGAATGTACTGTGGAAATCGTCCGCAGAGCTGGAATTCCTGCGTCATGCTATGTTTATACAGTCATTATTCTTTTCGTGTAAAATCTCATCAACAATTACATTTTATCAGTAGAGGAAATGCTCCCGGACACATGCTTTATATCAGAATTATTACATATCGACAAGACGCAGGCACCTGATTTTCTTGGATACCGGTACAACCATTTCACCTCTTCGTAAATCGCGATTTCAGAGATGATATTATTCTATTCACTGAGCACACCAAGGACTCTGTTTATAAGTCCTTGAGCACACATACCACAACTTTATCCTAACATCATGAATATGAAAATGATAAGGAATACCACTAATGGCAAACTGTAATTTCTTAAATTTAATCGCAGAGGACTCAAGAGGTAGATCTCTAACCTTAGCCTCTTTAGGAAGAGACCTTGATCAAATGACCTTGTATCAAATTGATTTGAAACAACAGTGGACATAATCATGTTTAAAATTTACATTCTGTACATGCACTCATGTTGTAGCCAAGAAGCAGTGACAGATGGGCAGCCACAATAATAGGTTACATCTTTACATTGGGAAGGGGGAGATAGAACAATTCAAACATTATATGTACAATTTGACCTTGACCTTTTGCCCCTGACAATTTTAAAAGATGCTGTCATAAGAATTAGATTATCTTTGTTTCTATCTATCTATTCTCAAAATAATAATCCAGGAAAAGGTTTAGACCTTGAATTGACATCTTTAATACTTTGAAATTCAAAAACTTTACTTCTTTTGTAATGACTTGATGCTATAGGTGCTTTGTCCATTGATTTACTACTGTAATCAGATAAAACCTTAACAAAACGATTGAGTTCTTGCTCTTGTGTACTACATCCAAAGGTTTCCTCAATGTTTTAACATACTTGTAGGGTTACTATGTATTATGACTTTGAAATTTGAAATTTTTTTTTCTCTTGCCTAGCAAGTATCTAGTCAGAATATCTATAAAAGCAGGAAATAATATTCAAAGTGATACATTGTAATTTAACTTTTAAACACTTGAACATATGTTAACTTTTTACTCATGTCTGCCACTGACATTCGAATTGAAATCAAGTTTATTTCAATTTAAATGTAAGTGGCAGACTCAATAAATGGGGGGGGGGGGGGGGGGGGGGGGGGGGTCAATAAATGGGGGGGGGGGGGGGGGGGCATGGTCATTATATTATACCCATTCATAACTTGAGACTCTCAAGAAGTAAAATGAAATGAACTCATCCACTACAATATCATTTTGAAAATGTGCATCACCTCTAGGGAGGACAAAACACATACACAAGTGGAGGGTGGGCATTAAAATGGGGTAGTCCTCCGCCCCTTAAATAATAGAAGGGGCTATGAGGCACCCCATAGGGGAACGGCCTGCCTAGAGTACTCTGTAACGGGCAGTTGGCGATTGAATTCCCCGCAATATAACATCAATACAGCCAACTGACCCAATAGAGTGTTGCCAGGTGCCCAAACAGGAAGAAGAAAAACTGCATTTGTAGAGAACTATTAACTTTGAAGATAAACTTCAATTCCAATAAACATGATAAAAGAGGAGTTTTGAGGTTCTTTACCTGGAAACATGCACATGACACAAATGTATGTACATGTAAGTTGCATTTCTTGTCAAAATGTGCATAGATCCTGAGCTCCTTTGAGACTTGAAATTAGTCTAATGCTTAATTGTACTTTTCCCTTGACCCCCCCCCCCCCCCCCCCTAAGGAAAGAATGTATCAATTCACAAAAAGATCACTTCAATTAGTATTTTATACAGAATTAAAGTTAGATTTGATCATTTACAATTTTACAAGGTTATCAGTTTCATCACCTGCGTCCTCTTCATCTATTTTTAGTGCTTTTGAAATGTATTCAAATGCTTTTCGGTGATGATGTTTCTGAGTGGCCAATACAGGTTCTCCCGGGCCCACGTTTTTCCTTGTATTGCTAGTCATCCCCGCCTCAGCGTCCTTAGAACATGTGCTTGTTTGCCGGTACCTCCCTCTAACTCGGTTCAAATTTGAGCTCGACTTGCAGATCAACGTCAAAACAATCCACAGTTGAAAGGCGATATTTCGTAACAGAGAAAATATAAATAGCAGTGGAGCGGCAGCTAAATAGAGATTTCTAGTATGTACCGAGGGTCTCTCGTTATTTTGCTTTTTATCTTTCTTGTCACCCCGTTTTCGACCAAAGAATCGGCCGTAGTTTCCCCTTCGATTCATCTCCGACCGCCATACTTTCATTCATTAACGACGCATTGTGGGAAAATCTGGAAAACTTGGAAAACCCCTCTGACGTCATCGGGGGATTCCTCGCAGATGATTGGTGGCCACAAAGGTGTAAATTTCGGCAGCGTAAAGAGAGAACTTTAGTAGTAATGTTGACACGGGAGTGACAATATGGAAACTATTTGTTTTATTTCATCAAATAATGCAAACTGTAATCAAAGTAGCGTTCAAAATTTACAAGATATTTGCAGAAGCGTTATTCTCGAGAAAATAACTTTGAAAAATATTCAACAAGTGGCGGATCTGCCTTTACCGCAAATATTGAAGGAGTTTATAGGTACCTTTCACATAGACAAGGATTTTAACCTGGATGGAATTTATGAGGAATACAATTTCAATTTCCCAAACCACGTGCATCATAAAGCGCATCAAATTCACCCTGCGAAATGTGTGATTAATGGAGAGAATGTCCTATTAAGATATCAGAGTATCGAAGACTGCACTATGTGCAACAATGTGGGAATACTGACACCAAGGAGTGAAGAAACGCGGGAAAAATGGGCGTACCTTCGTCATGACAACTTGATGCAATGTCACCTCAGAATGTACGACCAAGAGAGAAATGTAAGTTTTAGTGTTCTAGATTTTCCCATAATCAATCTTGAAGATCTGGTAATTCGCACTTTTGTCGAAAGAAAGCAAATTCCAGAGATGCTGATATGGGACACTGTTGTTAAACTTTCAAGTGTTTTACAGTATCTAACAGAAAAAGATATATATCCGTGGGAACTATGTCAACCTCGTCACGTCGTGGTCGGAATAAACGGTAACGTGATGTTAGAGAACATGCTCTTGTATTTACCAGTGAAATCAGACGCCCCATACCAAATTGAAACATGTGCACGTTTATCTAATTACACGTCGCCGGAGCAATTGAAAGGTCAACCACTAAGCCCTAAAACTTTAATTTGGGGTTTAGGCTGCATTATAAACGAGCTTGCGTTACTGTTTCCAACGAGCCTTCAAAGAACAGAGAACTTGAAGTTAGTTTTGCCATCTAGTGCCAAAACGCGTTCGCCGGCCTTGAGGAAGCTTATACAGCATTGTCTACAAGAGGACTTCAGATGCCGACCAATGTTAAAGGAAGTGGAAATTATAGCAAAATTGGAGCTAAATAAAGCAACGAAACTATACGGAAAGTATGAGGGGAACCTTCTCAGTGTCTACACCAGCCACAACTAATCTCTGCCCCAGGGAACAGGCTGGGATTGATACGACCTCAGGGTCACAAACATTCCATCGCTCAGTGCTGTGTCGCGATTTAGTCACCAAATTCCCACGCTCAGGATCAACGCACCTGTATTCAGATCAAAAGAAAATATCGATTTTTATTTTCTTTTTGTTCGAACTGACACCCAGTAACCCTGATGACAAACCGTAAATATTTGACACTACCCCCTTCTAGTGTTTTATATTTTTCGGTGTTACTTGTATGACGGTCAGGTATTGGGGATTTCAGAGCAAGTTGCAGTAGAGTAAACATTCCCCTCTCTGTTTATGATATATCCCAAAGTTGAGAATTATTGTTTATAAGAACCATACTTTTCTAACAAGATTTTGCCTGCCATAAGTAACACTTGACCAGTATAATTACTTTTAGATTTCCTTTTTATCCCATGCAATAACTTGCCAAATAATGTTACCATAGAAACGATTTACACGTTTATCACAACTTTTCACGTGTGTTTATACGTAGTTTTATAGACATAAATACAGATATTAGGAATGACGTCCACCTGTACTTGACACTTGTACATGGAGGAGAGAGAGCTATCCGTGTCATAGGTAATTATACTCCACTATCACCAAGGCTCCGGGGCGGATACAGGTACTGATTGTTATCACTCCCGTGCCTATATCAATGGCAGACCCAGGTACTGATTGTAATTATTCCCATGACAAGAAATCTTCTTTTGGACTAAATACGAAGTATGCACTACAGTACCCATGCGCGGATCTGGGTGCCGGATCGATGCAACTGTTCTATGACATACTAACCATAGTCAAAATGCTTGATTAAATGTTCTAACATTTCAAATATGTCATAGCACACGATTTCCTAATATCATTTCATTTTTCTCATATTCAAATGGAACGAAAATATTGTTTGTATTTCTGATATCCCTTTAATAACAGATAATCAAGAAACGGTCCACTTATGTAAAGACTAGGCGTTATCCCCTTCACTAGACACTTGGGGAAAAAAATCGTGTAATATTACAAGTCAGGGGCGGATCCATCACAAAAAGAATAAGCCTTCCCTTCACCCCCATATGTGTTCTGACGACTGATAATGGAATTTAGAAAGATATTAGATTTAATATTATGTATGGATCTACTATTTATATACACTTTTATTAATCATGGCTTTCCTGTTAATGAATGATGTGCTGTACAAATAAAATGAATCATTTGTATAGATTGGATGTTGGTCTTAGAATTGAAATAGCGAGCACAGCGTTTATATACATATAGTTTGCATCTAATTTTATTTTATTTTTATTTTATTTCACACGATTATTTCTTTTTATGTTAGATTTTATGCAATATCGTTATGATTTTGTTCTCTTTTATTTATAAATCTTACACTTATAGTTTATCAATATGTTGAGAAAATTAAATTTTATTTTAGTTTTTGTTAGTAATTCTTTGTTTTTCTTATTTCTGCTTGAGTTCAGTTGATGTGTGTTTTTTTATAATTTGTGTTTATCACTATATAGTACCACTTGTTGTCATCCAACAGTGTCGCAATTACATTAGTCATTTTTGTGTCACCCAAGAAACATAGCGGCACTTAGGGATCTTTTAGTCATGTGATAGTCCGTTGTCTTCCTTCCGTCTTTCAGAGGTCAAAGTCTCAAACGGAAGGCCTTGTCACAAGGAAGCTTCATGCGAAATATGAAAGCCATTTTGTTTACTGTTCAAGAGATATAGTCAAGCTTAAAGGTTTTAAAGTATAATAAAGTATAATACCTAACTTCAATGCCAAGACCACTAAGTAAAAATTCAAGGTCTCAGAAGAAAGGTTCTTGCTGTAAGTTTACAAGGAAAATATTAAAGCTTTGCCCATTATTATTGAGGAGATATTGCCAGTTTAATATTTTTAAAAGTACATGTAGGTCTAACGTCAAGGTCTAAAATGAAAGGTCTTGTCTCTAGAAATTCACATGAGAAATGTAAAAGCTCTCCTCTTACGGTTCAAGAAATTTACCAAAGATTATTTAAGTTTCTGAAAAGTAAGTAAACTTCAAGGTCAAAAGTTCAAGGTCAAAAGTTCAAAGGTCGAGGAAAAAGGCATCACGCTGGTTCCTTTCATCCTAGTACATAGTCTTCATATGTCGATTCTCATAGTTCTCAAGGTCATCTAATACAAATTGTGTACTTGATATCTCAAGCTAAGAACTTTTGTCTTTATCATGGTCTATCACCATGTAAATGTACAAGTTGCTCATCCAAACGGGCTAAAACTCAACAGGTAAAACAAAACGTTGACGGCGACAGACAGAATGACGGACAGACAGGTGGACTTCGCCATTTCATAGACCGTCTTTGCTTCACAATCCGGCCAAAAATATTGACGATGCTTTTGAACGGTAGGTTGTTGGCATTCCACATATGTACCAGTATTTCCTTTGTGACTGCATGACAGAATACATGATCATGATGTTCATGTGGAATGGGACCCCCTCCACCTTGCCTTTAGCATGCAAGTCAGCATGATTTAAAAATATTTTTGATTCACCTAGGGGCTAAACCAAAACTATATTTCATTATGTGAAGCCCCTTGGTGAATCAAAAATATAATCACGATAATATTTATTACCCCACCTCTGACAAGTTAGCTGGGGAATCTCGATTACCCTATCTCTGACAAGTTAGCTGGGGAATCCTGAATAGCGATTGGCTAATGTCACGTGAATACGTGGTATATCTTTTATCACGCCTCAGACAAAAATGTTGGAATCTGATTGGTCAGATCATGGTCACATGACGCCGTGAAAAAACCCGTATCAGGCTTGTAAATCCGTATCGGGCGAGTAGTTTATTATAAATGACGTCAACTTGACGTCGTATCATGCCGACGTAGCAAAACAAGATGGCGGCGACCAAGAGATTTGGGCAGACTTCATCAACAGAAATTGACGAAAAAAAGACTTAAAGTTAATTCGTAGGTAGATTCCTTATAAACAATATCAAAAAATAACAATAACAATTGTTTTCAATGACTGATACGCTTAAAGGGAAGACATTTGAGTGAATTGTATGATACAGAGACCCCAACACATACAGTTAGAGGTCTTCGACGTGATAAATTCGTTACACGGTTAGTTAGTGACCTGATACGGAAAAATACATGGTGTGAAAAGAAAATCCGTATCGGGCGAGGCGAAAGCCGAGCAAATATAAACTACAGTAATATTATCCCGCCTCTGGCAAATTTCTTGCAATCTGATTGGTCGAGAAGAACCAAATATTATGTTGTATTATTTTACTAACAGGATATTATTTTAATATCCTGCTTCAGTGGCGGATCCAGCGCCCCCTTTGCCGGAGGGTTAAGGGGCGAATTTTGCCGATTTTTACTGATAATGGGCCAAAATATACCTGTTTTTGGAAAATTTTGGGTCAGTGCCGGGGGGGGGGACGCCCCCTTCGCACCCCCTGAATCCGCCACTGTGCTTCTACTAAGACGCTTTATGCTTTTGACGTCACCAAAATGCTTTAAAATATGTTGACGTAACATACACAAACCAAAAGCCATCAGCGGGATAAATTCGTTATACAGTGTTTTACAGGGGAGATACAATAATATATTGGGTCGATGAAAAAAGTTGTATTGGGCTCGGCTTCGCCTCGCCCAATACAAATTTTTTCATCGACCCAATATATTTCTGTATCCCCCCTATAAAACACTGTATAACTAATATTATAGGGTGCCTAGACTTTTATACCAGGCCCTCAATGACGTCACAATGTTATCTTTCGCGTTGACGTCGCACCGTAAAGAACAATGACGTCTAAACGCTTCACGAGTATTATCAAAATATGTCATCGGTGGGGTAAATTCGTTGTACATAGGTTTTATAATAAACCGGGCGAGGCGTAACTAATAAAGCCTCTTCTTGAGATATCGGCGAGTGAATGAATCGTTGATATATACATAGACGGACCTATATTTTTTTTTTCAGGGGAGGGGCCGGTTTCAACTTGAGACCGTGCTTTGAAAAAAAGCATGTAAAACAGAGAATCAAGTAAGTGAAATGGGACCATCGTCACCGTGACAAAGACCAGTATCGATACACATGACTATACTTAGTACAAGAAATAACAGGGATTAATCACGCTAATACAGGTTGCTCTATTTACTATATATGTGTTAAAGGGATCTAACTCGGCGTTTAACGAAAAGTGGACAAGTCATCGTTAAGTCTTCATAAATAGGCTAATCAATGTCAAAACCTATTTTCTGTGGTATATTTCGATAGATTATTCATGCTGAATCTCCATAGGAAATTTGAAATCAGTACCTCCCTTACAAGCCGAGTTATGCCCAAAACCGCTCTCTTATGAGCGCCGCATTTCTAGGTCGGACAAAAAGGTGTCCGGTGATAATCAAGCAGGAAAGTCAAAATTTGGTTACTGCTAGATCGTTTATAGGTCCGAACACTTCAAAGACATACAACTGCATGATATCTCCTCTTCACATGCTTTGTACCTTCTCAAACATTGCTGGTATATGAAAACCCCTCATACAGCTACCTCTTTGCATGCGCGTATATGTCTTTCATAACTCTACACATGTTGAATTTAATCTCACTTAAATCCGACGCTTTTCTTATTTCAAAGTCGTTAAAAAAGACTTTATTTGAAATTGTACTAAGCATATATGGGACTATTTCATGCAATGTTATGTATTTGAGATGTTCGCATCAATGAAAGGTCAAGCGGTGCCTCATGTTGATCACTGATGCCTGATCATCATCGGACACCTTTTTGTCCGACCTAGAAATGTGGCGCCCATAAGAGAGCGGTATTGGGCATATCTCGGCTTGTAAGGGGGGTACTGATTTCAAATTTCGTATGAAGATTCAGTATGAATTAATCTATCGAAAAATACCACAGAAAATAGGTTTTGACATTGATTAGCCTATTTCTGAAGACTTAACGATGACTTGTCGATTTTTCGTTAAACGCCGAGTTAGATCCCTTTCACACATATAGTAAATAGAGTAACCTGTATTAGCGAGATAAATCCCTGTGCAAGAAATGTTTAGAATTCAACTGTCCACCCGGGTCAATCCCATCATCTGAGCTGCACCATCATATAGCGTGTAACTTTATATGTAGAATGATGTAAACCGTTGTGCAAAGTAAATCCGGTTAAATTTCATTTTGAGTCGGTAGTAGACTATACAGTACAACCAAGGACTTTGTCCTTGGTACAACAGTACAACATTATTACTTATTTGGTCAGTTACAGACCGTCTACGGAGATATGTCGGGTTGGTAAAATCTATGGAAGGCGAGGCGAAGCCGAGCCTTCCATAGATTTTACCAACCCGACATATCTCCGTAGACGGTCTGTAACTGACCAAATAAGTGTTTTATTTTGCCGAGGACACCTTCATCACAAATTTCCCTTACCTAGTGTGTCACTTCCCAGGTATTCAACCTACATAAACGAGTCATCAGCTAAAAATAGATTACGTGTAGTCTGAGCTATATAATTAATATTTTTTCCCTATTTCCATTAGCATCGGTGGATCAGTGGTAGAATGCTCGCCTGCCACGCGGGCGGCCCGGGTTCGATTCCCGGCCGATGCAGTTTTCATATTAACGTCCGCCATCTTGGATTTCCCACTTCGAATTTTTGTCTACTGACGGTCTATAAGAAAGTCTATAGAGTTATAGACCGCTTCCACGTGACGGGCTCTATCCAATCAGTTTTCGACATTCTAGTCCAAGGCGAAATAAATATATATGTACAGTCAGTACAACATAATTTATATCAATATGATTTAAAAATTATATTTTAATGTACGTCCCTGTTTCAGTGGCGGATTCGGGGGGGGGGGGGGTTAAAATTTGCAAATCATAGATAAAACGATCATTTTCCATACAAAAAAGAGTAAATGTTAGTAAATATTAACCACCTATTAGTAAATGTAATTGTCAAATGCATCAATTCCAATTCAATTTCAGTCATGAAAATAGATCCGAAAAGGCTGAAATTCGTTAGCTTCCGGGGGGATTTGCCCCCCCCCCCCCGTCCCCTAACAGGGCTCTGCCATGAACACGTTGGGGTCCCCATACCCCTCGCCATTTTTACGCCCCCTCTAACTCAAAAGCTGGATCCGCCACTGTGTTTATATATACAGTACGGAGGGATTTACTGAAAGCGATTGTCGTTACTGCAGCACAAAATCTCTTACTAGAGGGCGCCACATTGTTTATAAACATTGCATTGCACAGGCAGTCGTCAGAGTAGTTCAAGCTGCTGAACCTAGTTTGCCTATGAAATCTGTATGCACTTATTAACAAGTTGCCTATGAAATCTGTATGGACGGCATCTAGAATCTGTTTTTCTAGGTGAACACCCCTTGAACTATCGTCAGAGGTACGTCGTGTTGTCTCTGAGGAAGTTCACATTCACAAAGCCTCTTCTAGAAGGTAGAAGGTAAAACAAATTATTCTAAATAAAGTAGGAATATGCACTTATTAACAAGTTGTCGCAAAGTGCTTTTTTTACTCGAAAAAAAAGGGGGGGGGGGGGTTAGAACCTTTTCATCTGTTCATTGGGTCCTGTGTTTTAAATTATGGCCAGGAAGAACTGTAAGTACGAAAGTCGGTTATCTCATCTCTGAGGTGGTTACAGTGGTAACAGATCAAAGATGCAATGTCAACGATCTCAACATGTCAATGAATGATGATTGGTGGAATAAACATTCCTTAGACTGTACCAATGCTCGGACAGTACCAATGCTCTGACACTAAGTGTATTCGGCTCCATGGATTGACGGAGAGTCATGACAATTGACCCTTCCGATTGCAGGAAAAGAATGCTAAATTTTGTGACGTCACAATGCTTTTACCTTGGACAAACAAACTTCGAACCTCGGACAAACATCGAAATTGCATTGTGACGTCATGGAATTTCTCAAATTTTTCCCATGTTCGGAAGGGTCAATTCTTCACAATAATATTGCTTGGATGTTGTAAGGTAATATCAAATAATACAAGACTCACAACTGATACATTTTTATCAAAAAGTTTCTTACTTTTCTTGCTTCCTCTTGAATTTTTACATGTTCAGTAGGCAATGTCAACCATCTTCTATGAAAACAATGAAATCAAAGAACTGGATGAATTACGTGTGATTGTCTATAAATAATCCATTAGATATTGAATCATTTTCCGTGTTTTTCAGTTGCTTGATTATTATGTGCAATGAAGAGAAGTGTCAGAGCATTGGTACGGATTTTGTCACATATCCATCTTTTTGGTACTCAAAGAGTTTCCGCTGATCCCAGTTTCAAAAAAGTTATAATTAAAAATCAAATTCAAGGAATTGTGGTTTTCTGCTATTGGGTGTTTGTTCTTTAAAGAAATGCATGCTTACAGACACACCCCCCATTCTTAAATTTTCATTATATATCTCGTGTATTATCAAAATTCTACATATTAAAAGATTAAACTCTAAGAAAAGGTCAAAATGTCCAAACTTGTTACCAAGGGAATTAATTCATTAAGGTCTTGTGAAAAGGAATGCACATGTGAAATATGAAAGTCCTATCATTTACCATCCAAAAGTTATAGTTGAGGTTGAAGTTAAATGTGGGTCAACCTCTTAGAGTGAGGTCATAATGTTGTTACCAACGGAAAGGCCTCGTCACAAGGAATACACATGTGAAATATGAAACTTTTGAAAGCCCTATTACTAACCATTCAAAAGTTATGGTCATGATTAAAGTTTTTGAAAAATAAGTCAGACTCCGAGGTCAAGGTCACCAGGTCAAACATTTTGGTATCCATGGAAAGGTTCTGTCCTAAGAAATACACATGTGAAGTATGACAGCCCTATCACTTACCATTCAAAAGTTTTTGGTCAAGGTCAAGGTTAAAGTTTTTGAAAAGTAGGTCAAACTCCAAGGTCAAGGTCACAAGGTCAAAATTTTTGGTATCCATGGAAGGGTCTTTTCACAAGGAAGACACACGTGATATACATGTATGAAAGCCCTACCACTTTCCATTCAAAAGTAATGGTCAAGGTTTAAGTTTCTGAAATGTAGGTCAAAGTCTAGGGCTGTCACGATTCACCGCGGTTCTCGATTCACCGCGGTTCTTGACAACAGTTTGATACATGATACAAGAAGAGGCCATATCGTTGATTTAGGGTTCGTTTTTGGCATTTAGTGTCATCTTTTAAAAATCAACATGGCGATGCTCAACGCCGAGTCGTCAAAGATAACTTTAAAAGACGCTCCGATTTTATAGTCAATACAATAATTCTCAAAGCATTCAAGTTATGAATGACCTTAATTTGTTGTTGTTAAACTTGTTTTATTCAAATATCCGACGAATTACAGAAATGCCGTCATATCTATATTAAACATAGGGTAATCAAAGATTACATAGCTCACCTATACAGGTTTTTGTCAGAAACAAGGTTAAAGTTTTTGAAAAGTAGGTCAAAGTCCAAGGTCAAGGTCACTAGGTCAAAGCTCATGGTCTCAAATGAAAGGTCTCGTCACAAGGTACATTTGTATCTACATGTGAAATATCAAAGCCCTATCCCATATAGATATAAGAGATATAGCCCAGGTTGAAGTTTTGTCTATGGACGACGACAATGACGATGACACCGAGGGTATGGCATTAGCTCTCCAGACTTTTTCGTCCCATCTAAAAATGATGTATTGTGATACAAATCGTATCGTGAGTAAATATCGTGATACGTATCGTATCGTGAGCTTAGCGTATGGTGACAGCCCTATCAAACTCCAAGGTCAAGGTCACAAGGTCAAAATTTTTGGTATCCATGGAAAGGCCTTTTCACAAAGCCCGATCACTTACCATTCAAAAGTTATGGACAACCAGGACAAGGTTAATCTTTGTGACTGACGGACAGACGGGACAGTTTTAATGTCCCCATTCTTTCACAAAAGCAGGGGGCAAAAAGGTCTCTTTACTGGTTGACAATGTTTTGAAATCAAATTAATGGCATTTTCTCTCATGTATCCTATTAAAATTGAGAAAAACATCAAAATGTCAGAGCATTGGTGCATTCAGTTTAGATATCAATGTACTATAACCTTTGGACTCTTGAACTTGTTGGTGAAATCCTTTTTTTATAGGGATCAAATCTATGAAGTTTCTTGATGAAAGGTGAAGTACATGTTCACACTCTATTTATAGTACATATAACCACATTCAAGCAACCATGACCCTTTAGACCCCAAAATCATTGTTCCATGGGGTATATCCCTGACTTGTAGGGTAAAAATCTGTAGTTTCATATTCAACATATAGAAATTTATTATTGACGCAAGACTCATTTGGAAAGTCATGATATGTAATGGAAGCATAGTCAGGGTGTTGGATCAAGTACACTTTTAGAACCAAAGCAAATAATTCTGTTAAATATTATAAATCTCTTTGAATACATATTGCTCTCTTTTTCAAATGAGTTTTCCTGTATTCCTTGTGAAAAGAAAAGGTATCAGCATTTTTTCACCTTATGACCACGACCTTGACATTTGACAAATTACCCTCTGCCTCTGTCTGGTATATTTTTTTAACCAGGTTTGTTTTAAGTAATCAGTTTTCAACAAGGTGGACATGGTCCTTATCTGAGCAAAACAGGACCTCTTGTTTGATTTCTTTGAGACCTGCTGTTATATATGTATAATTTTTTCCCTTACAGAGTAACAGACTAAGTATTAAGCCATGGATGACTACTACAATGATTGGCAGTCAACAAGAACAGTGACAGAGTGCAATATGTTCATGTTCCAAAACCAGATTGGTTGTGACGTTACTTTTACTCTAGGGCAGTCAGGGGAGGATGTAGTATCTGCCCATAAATACGTGCTCTGTAGCCGCAGCTCTGTGTTCTTTGCCATGCTATGCGGACCATTCCATTCTGATGGAGACGACACTATCAATATACCAGACATAGAAAAAGACATTTTCCTTGCACTTTTAAGGTACCAAATTACAAAAAGTTTTAATTTCCAATAGACCATTTTCACATTACTGCTAGACTTGCATTTTAGACACTCAAAGACCCGACATAACAACTTTTGACAATATTTTTCATTATGACGTAACAAATCTGTTTCGATGCCACAGTAAAAAATAACGTCAAATGTTGAGATGTCGGGATTAAGGATGTCTAAAATTCAAGTCTACTGCATTAATGTTAAGATCGTCTATTGATGAAAGATGTTGCACTCTTACAAATACAATGTTAAAATATGGCCTAAATTCAAGATATGATTCTCATAATATTATGTGTATTGTCACAGGAAATGTACATACAGAATGCTTGGGGAAGGCTCATATTACGCTAAGTTAACAATGGTCTCTGTCAAAGGAAAAATACAAAAGAAATTTCAAAACTAAACTTTTTTATTAGGATCATGCAGTTGTTAGTTTGAATAAAAAGTTTTAAACAGAATTGTTGTTAGTGATAACACAATTACCTGTAGTATAAGCCTGTTAATAGACAATCTCTCTTTATTTTCAGGTTTATGTACAGTGAGGAAGTGTCCATCACAGCTGACAATGTCACACAGATTTTATATGCTGCCAGGAAATATAGCGTATTACAATTAGCTAGAAAATGTCGTGACTTCTTGGAAGACAACATCAGCACAGATAATGTTAGCGTTATTTTGGAGAATGCTCACATATTTGATGAAGAGGGCCTATATCAGAACTGCTTGTCGTATATCTTCCAACATCCATACGAGTGTGTCCACAGTGACCAGTTCTCAGACTTGTGTCGATCCTGCTTTGAGCGTATTATGGGGTCGGATGATTTACAGCTGGACGAGGACCTGGTTCTTCCTATCGTCATGAAGTGGGCTTCAAAGCAATGTAAGAAACAAGACATCCCAGTTACAGACGAGAACTGTCGCAGGGTGCTAGGTAATCTGTTTTATGTTGTGCGGTTCCCCATCATGAATCTACAGCACTTTGCTGATAATGTGGCTGGTAACTGCAGTGCCCTGACGGAGAAAGAAAAGATAGAATTATTTATGCACATGGCAGGAAAGAACAAATCTCTCAGTGCCGGTAGGTTTATATGTCGTAGACGGAAGCCGTTTAAGTTAGTATGTGAGAGATTAGGTTCAGTGGAAAATGCTTCTATAGAGAACTTTAGGTGGAAGGTCGGAGATATTGACAAAGTGGACTTCTCTGTATCACACAACATTGTAGTTCTTGGGTTAATCATCTTTGGGGGAAGACTAGAAAGCTCTACATATAAAGTGGCATCATGGCTACGTAATCACAGTAACGATGAGGTACTTGGGGATATCAACATGAAACTTCAGACTACAGACAAGCAAACCAAATATGAGATACTGTATAGAAAGCCAGTAGCCGTGAAGGCAGGACTACGTTACAGTATACATGTTCTCATGAAGGGGCCCAAAACTTACTGGAGTGAGTCAGGGCATACTTCCGTGAAAACACAAGATATTACTTTTACCTTTTATGACAATCCTGAGGACAGTAATGGGACAAGTAAAACTCGTGGACAGATCCCTGGAATCCTCTTTACACGGCATTTAGCTGAGACAGAGTGATGGGAATTGTTCAAAACTTACTTTCTGAAATTTAAAAGACTCAGTATTAGTTACGATAGTGCATAATATTCAGAATGTTCTAATATGATTCTTAAATGTGTTAGTACAGCTCATTATGTTCTAATATAATTGTGCATCTTTAATTAATAAATGTATATCATTTGAATTTTAAATTCATGTACATCACAACATGTATAAATGAATGAATTTCCAAGATTTATAAAGTTGTTTTGAAGTGTCAGATATGCAATTAAATAGTTTGATTAAATAAAATTCTTTTCCGCAACTCTCAATCTAATAGCATGATATGGTATATCATTTGAAGTTTTAAATTCATGTACATCACAACATGTATAAATGAATGAATTTCCAAGATTTATAAACTTGTATTGAAGTTATATGCAATTTAATAGTTTGATGCAATAAAATTCTTTTCCGCAACTCTCAATCTTATGTTCCTTCAAGAGGATGATTTGGTCAAAATGTAATGTTAACAAAGGATTACAAAATTACAATTTACATGTACATGTGTATATTTAAAACAAGAGGCCCAAGTGGGTATATATTGCTATCCTAAATTCTCTGTCCTTCCTATACTCTGCCATCCATAAATTAGTTTACACCATTTCTGTTCATGGTGCTGTTAGAAAATGAACAGTTTTGAATCCATGACTGATGATTTTGGAGATGAATCTTATCATTTGAAATCATTTGTTACAAATATGACCCAAATATTTACAATTTTTAAAACTTTCATTATTTTTTAAATAAAAATGAAAATTTTTGAAAGAAAATTGTGTTCATGAAAACATTTCCTACATGTATATGCATTTTTTAAATCATAATTTTGAATTATTTGAAGGCATTTGCTGTATTATGAATTGAATTTCCATACAGTCACTGTGGAGAAGTTGAATATGCAACAGCCAATCACAACCTTTATTTGGTGACCAAATTTGTTTCGGGGTTGTATCCAATTTATGGTTGATATTGATGTTGCTATAAATTCTATGCAACCATCGCAAAAAAAGTGTTGCCTAATATGAGAATGCAATTGCTGAAAAAATAGTTGCCAGAGTCGCCCAATGCTCGACTGCATAGCATAATGTCTTTACTGACAGCCAATTTGTTGAGCTCCCTTTCCCTTTTTCCAACTTTATATACTGTAAAATCATTTATTTTCGTGGGTTTAAAATTTCGTGGTTTTGGGGCTGAAACTGATTTCATTGACATTAAATTTCATTGATTTCTGACTTTCAATTTTATTTTTATTAAATTTAAGAATATGATAAAAGAAAACAAACGTCGTACATCTGTAAAACTTATATGTCACGGTCGCTGTACGTAATGCAAGTATAAACGTCGTATAGTGTTTACTTAGAGAATGTCTTCCTTACTATTGTTGATGGTAATAACCGACAGATTACACAAAATGTTAATTGAATTATCAGCAGAAAATAATCTGTATCAAAATGTTTCTTTGCAGAGTTTGGGTTTTTGTAATAGAATACGTATAGCGACGATAAAATATATACATCCGGCAAGTTGAAATCTAATATGAAAACGAATTTGTATTTTGTAAGAATGGATACCTCAAGCTTTAAACCTCTCAAACAATCTGGCTATATTTATTTCTTTTTAATTCGATAGCTTGTCTGAGCACTGTCGCATGATATGCGATGTTTTATATATTACAGGTGTTACATGCTTGTAACAATCACATGTTTGGCCTTTTAATTGTTTGTTTGGCTTTGACCGTAATTAGAAAGTTTGGCTTCATAGCTGGTGGACAATGGATTATAGTTGATTGATTTCCATTCATGCAATATAAGTATGTAGACTTAAAAGATTGCTTCCAGGACCGATATCTCCGGCTGTTTATGCTACGCATTCAAGATTTCGTAGGGCAATTAAATTAACAATAATAAAATTATGATCGCTGAGCGATATAGTCCCCTACCGGTGGCATATATCTATGTCCTGCAACTCTATCAATGAATTACTCTCCAATTAAACATATATGAGTTTTATTTGTTGCAGAAAAAAGTCAGGAAAACTGACAAAAACTGAATTGTGCATAACTTCTGGAAAAATATGTCAAGCGTGACAAATGTCAGACTTGCTCTGTAACTGTCCAAGTCTAAGCTGAGTATCAAATTTTACTTGCATATCTCTATTTGTTGCAGTAAAAAGTCTGGAAAACTGACAAAAACTAAATTTTGCAAATCATCAAGGGGCATAACTCCTCGAAAAATGGGTCAAGCGTGACGAAAGTCACACCTGCTCTGCAACTATCCAAGACCAAGCTGGGTATCAAATTTCACGTGAATATCTCTATTTGTCACAGAAGAAAGTCCAGAAAACCAACCAAAACTGAATTTTCCAAGTCATCAAGGGGCATAACTCCTTGAAAAATAGGTCAAGCGTGACAAAAGTCAAACTTGCTCTGTAACTATTCGAGACCAAGCTGTGAAACAAATTTCATCTGAATATCTTCATCCGTTGCAGAAAAAAGTGCGGAAAACTGAAAAAAAACCTGAATCTTCTAAGTCATCAAGGGGCATAACTCCTCGAAAAATAGGTCAAGCGTGACGAAAGTTAAACTTGTTCTGTAACTATCCAAGACCAAGCTGTGTATCAAATTTCATCTGAATATCTTCATCCGTTGCAGAAAAAAGTGCGGAAAACTGACAAAAACTGAATTTTCCAAGTCATCAAGGGGCATAACTCCTCGAAAAATAGGTCAAGCGTGACGAAAGTTAAACTTGCTCTGTAACTATCCAAGACCAAGCTGTGTATCAAATTTCATCTTAATATCTCCATCCGTTGCAGAAAAAAGTCCGGAAAACTGACAAAAACTGAATTTTCCAAGTCATCAAGGGGCATAACTCCTCGAAAAATAGGTCAAGCATGACGAAAGTTAAACTTGCTCTGTAACTATCCAAGACCAAGCTGTGTATCAAATTTCATCTGAATATCTTCATCCGTTGCAGAAAAAAGTCCGGAAAACTGACAAAAACTGAATTTTCCAAGTCATCAAGGGGCATAACTCCTCGAAAAATTGGTCAAGCGTGACGAAAGTTAAACTTGCTCTGTAACTATCCAAGACCAAGCTGTGTATCAAATTTCATCTTAATATCTCCATCCGTTGCAGAAAAAAGTCCGGAAAACTGATATTCGGACAGACGGACAGACTGACAGACAGACCGAGAGGAAACTAAGAGTCCCCTTCGGCGTTGCCGGTAGGGGACTAAAAATGCAATGATCGCTGTGCGATATAAGTCCCCTACCGGCGGCATAAATTTATGACTTGCATCTCTGTTCATCAGTTCATCTTCTGCAACAACAGCCAAGAAAAGTCTGGGAAACTGAATTCACGAAATTTGCTA
Organism: Pinctada fucata; assembly: GCA_028142955.1. Classification (NCBI taxonomy): domain Eukaryota; kingdom Metazoa; phylum Mollusca; class Bivalvia; order Pterioida; family Pteriidae; genus Pinctada; species Pinctada fucata. The sequence goes on from AP027107.1 coordinate 56,009,148, forward strand.
AGTCCAATGGCCATAACTCTTGTGAAAATTAGTTAGTCTATATTAAACTCAAATCTGCATCACACTATAATGTATTCACATACAAAAAATCAGCTCATTATCTGCAATAACAGGCATGAAAAAGTCCGGGAAACTAAACATTTCATGAAATTTGCTAAGTCCAAGGGCCATAACTCTTGTAAAAATAGGCCTATGGAAACCAAACTCAAACTTGGTCTGTATCACACTGAGATGTCTTCATTTACCAAAAATCAGTGCATTATTTGCAATAGAACCAAAGAAAAGTCCGGAAACTGAAATTTTCATAAAATTTGCTAAGTCCAAGGGCCATAACTCTTGTAAAAATAGATGAATCTAAAGCAAACTCACACTTGACCTGTATCCCATTGAGATATATCCACATACCAAAAATGAGTTCAATTTATCCAACAACAGCGGAAAAAAGTCCGGAAAACTGAAATTTTCATAAAATTTGCTAAGTCCAAGGGCCATTACTCTTGTAAAATTAGGTCAATCGAAAGCAAACTCAAACTTGATCTGTATCACATTGAGATATATCCACATACCAAAAATGAGTTCAATATATGCAACAACAGCGGAAAAAAGTCCGGAAAACTGAGATTTTCATAAAATTTGCTAAGTCCAAGGGCAATAACTCTTGTAAAATTAGGTCAATCAAAAGCAAACTCAAACTTGATCTGTATCACATTGAGATATATCCACATACCAAAAATGAGTTCAATATATGCAACAACAGCGGAAAAAAGTCCGGAAAACTGAAACTTTCATAAAATTTGCTAAGTCCAAGGGCCATAACTCTTGTAAAATTAGGTCAATCGAAAGCAAACTCAAACTTGATCTGTATCACATTGAGATATATCCACATACCAAAAATGAGTTCAATATATGCAACAACAGCGAAAAAAAGTCCGGAAAACTGAAAATGGGACAGACGGACAGACGGACGGACGTACGGACAGACAGACAGACAGACAGACCGAGAGGAAACTAAGAGTCCCCTTCGGCGTTGCCGGTAGGGGACTAAAAATGAACACTGTCAATAATATAATGTACGATACGGCAAATAAAATCTCAATTACATATTTATACCTATCAAAGTCAAAGCCAATTTTCTTCATGGATTTAATTTCGTTGTTTTTAACCACCCACGAAAATAACGAAATTAAATCCCCAACGAAAATTTATGATTTTACAGTATACACAACTTTGATCATGTAGTACTTGTACTTTGCTCAATATTGGCTACTAAAAACAAGATCACTCAAGCAGAAAAAGTGAGTCAATTTCATATTATGAAAGTTTGAACACAGATACATGAAATATGTAAGTTTTGAACATGCTGCACTTATACTTTCTTGGCTTCTAAAATAAAATCACTGAAGCAAAAACAGTAAGTCAAGGTTATTTCATGACAGTTTGATATCAAAGATACATCCAATATGTAAGTTTGGAACATGTAGCACTTATACTTGGCTCAATATTGGCTTTTAAAAGCAAAATCACTTTAGTGGAAAAAGTTGGTCAAGGTCATTTTATGAAAGTTTAATATCAAAGATACATTCAATATGTAAGTTTGGAACATGCAGCACTTATACTTTGCTCAATATTGGCTTTTAAAGGCAAAAACACTTTAGTGGGAAAAGTTGGTCAAGGTCATTTTATAAAAGTTTGATTTCAAAGATACATCCAATATTAAAGTTTGGAACATGTAGCACTTATACTTTGCTCAATATTGACCTTTTTAAGACAAAATCATTCAAGTGGAAAAAGTAGGTCAAGGTAATTTTATGAAAGTTTGATTAAAGATACAGCCACGCCAAATTTGCCTTATCATTTGAAAAACCTTTTTAAAAATCCCAACCCTAGGGACTACATCCTCATCTGCTAATATTTAATGAAGTATAATTAAATATTAACAACAAAAAGAACCAACAGAATATGAATATGGGAAAGGCAATTGTGTGATCTTGACATTTACCTTATCACCTAGTGTGGACGCTGATGCCAGGGTATTGTATTAGCTCTTTTGCACTAAAGTGCAGTCAAGCTTAAAATGGGTTTTGATTGGGTTAAAATACACATTCAAAAGCAGGAGCCCTCAAGGAGTCTTCATCCTTCATCAATACTTTGTTGTTACACAATATCTGCAGTAGTGTTAATGACATGTATCAGATAGAACTTTCATATTTCATACATTGGTTCACCATAATGTGAGGATGATACATTTTGTCATTTTGTACCTATACTTTTTGAATTACACACAAACACTGGATATCACAGGTGGCAAAATTTGTCTTTGTGACGTCCTATCTTATAATGTCCAGATGTGTTGTGGTGTTCTCTATTGTAACACACATTTAGAGTCGCGATGAAAATATCGCCAATGTGATGTTTGGCTTTCTGACTGGATTACGGACAAATAATTTTTTGTCAGGCAAGTTTCATGATATGTATGTATAGTCCGACTATCCAATGTCCATCATACTAATTTGGGTGTTAATGTACCGTTACGTTTGTGCTTTCTGTTTATATGTATTTCAGTGCTGCATTACCCCTAGGGCGATCCACCCATTAGTACATACGGTAAATCCTGAATGCCGTCGACTACCAAGTGATTATGAGTCCGATACGATAGACCCTTGCTATCAAAACTTTATTTTTGTGAAGTCAAGATGGTGTAGTGGATAGCGTGCCAGACTCGTGATTGCCAGGCGGAAGGTGCCGTAGGTAGTGGGTTCGAATCCCTGGCAGGAAAGAATAGGTAAGTAGGGTACCTTGTTATATACATGTACATGATTTTCTTGTGCTTTGTACACACATAATATATATATATATATATATATATATATATATATTGATAATAACACACATTGACTCTTTGGTCCCGGTGAGCTTAAATAGCCAGAAAAGAGTACCTCTGGAGATGTAACTGCTGAATTTGATACGGATATCAGTGCCAAACTTCTATACTTCCATCCCAGCCACAGCATACAAATGTAGAAGGTAGTAACGGATGACATGAGACATCCATACAAACGTCTATGTCTGTTCTTAACGTCTTATGGTTTCTCCCTGTGTTATAGTTATAAACGTAGACTTTACCAAAGGCATCACCACTGACAACGCTAGCTCCATCTGGTGTCAAGTCAAAACCAATAGAATACCCAGCAAGCTGAAAATAAATCATCTTTGAAAAACATTGTGTCAAACTTAAGTTTTGAATATATCAAATTATAGAAGTTGAAACATAATGTAAATAAAATTTCTTGACATTACATAGGTCAATTTACACTTGACTGTTCAAGAATAGGTACACATGTGTGGCCGGGCCTAAATAAGGTATTTTGACCATGAAAGTGACCTTGACCTTCATTGTGTGTTAAATCTCATTATGATTGACCATCCCTGAAAGAATGATTGTAGTGTCATGTATATCAAGTACATTTGTAATTACAGCCATTGATGTTAAAGCGTGACTTCTAAACATACAGATGGCTGGATGCTGGATAAAGCAGGTAACAGGAAAATAACTCATGATGTTACAGTACATATATACAAACTTCAACTCAAAAGAATGACCTTTGACAATTTGACCTAACATACTATACAATGTTTACATTCACTTGCACATATCTTGTGATTTTTTAAGAAGATTTATACACATATTGTTAGAATTTAGGTCATACCAATCTTTTTCTCTGTTAAGTGGCAGAGGGCGGGTAGATTTTGACAGGGTGAAGGGTGACCCAGGATGAAGTGCCAAAAAAAGTAGGTCATACTCAGAGGTCAATGTAACAAAGTCCACAAGGAATGTACAAGTGAAATATGAAAGTCGAATCATCCATCTTTCGAAAGTTAAGGCTAAGGTTATTTTTTTTTTCAAGAGAAGGTCAAACTCCAAATTCAAAGTCACAATTAAAAAAAAAATTGGTATCCATAGAAAGGTCTTGCCACAAGGAAAACACATGTGATATGTGATAGCTTTATCACTTACCATTCAGAAGTTATGGCCAAGGTTAGTTTTTCAAAAGTAGGTCAAACTTCAAGGTCAAGGTCACAAGGTCAAAAACTCTGGTATCCATGGAAAGGTTTTGTCACAAGGAATATACATGTGAAATATGAAAGTCCTAAGTTATAGCCAAGGTAAAAGTTTTTGCGGACAAACAGACAGACAAACGGAAAATTACGTGCCCCCAAATCTCAAAACAATAGCGCATAAATCTCATAAGCAACAATAAAAGGAGTATATACTAAATTTTCTTCAGTTAGAGAGAATGAGATTGACATTACATGTATATCATACTATAGACTTGAATATTACTTTTAAATAAGTAAATGTGTTATTATTTCAATGGCAATTCGTCCATGTTTGGGGTTTTTTTTTGTCTGATAGGTAGGTTGGTTTTGAGAACAACACCTGATGCTTAACAGAAATAATAAAAATTTGTGTGGCCTCATTCACAGTCTGCTATGGCTGAATTCAAATGTCAATTTTACTGAAATTGCATTTAGTGCTAGTATTGTGCAATAGAGTATCACTTACCTTGTAACCTTCAAATATGTGGAAAATATAACAACAAATGTTTGTAGTTACCATGGCAATAAGACTAACCTTGTGACCTTCAAATCTCTTGGCTTTCTTCATCTCGTTTGGCCCGTTTGTGGAGATTATGTAGTTACCATGATGATAACACTTACCTTGTGACCTTCAAATCTCTTTGCTTTAGTCATCTTGTATGGTCTGTTTAAGGAGAATATCGCTATGTAGTTACCATGGGACTGGGCCAGGAAGTGACTCTCTGTTGGATGAAGCTTCAAACGAGTACAGCTATAACGTTCCTAAAAGTAAACGAGTACAGCTATAACGTTCCTAAAAGTAAACAAGTACAGCTATAACGTTCCTAAAAGTAACACAAATCATTATATAGCAGCTTGAACTAAAGTGTTGGATTACACCCCAATTCACCATTATACCCGGGCATAATTATTCTCGACAGCTCAATTTATAAAGTGATATTCAAAGGTTCGGAGTGGATTCTCTCATACAAGGTAAGAATTCAAGGTCAAGGCCACTAGGTCAAATGGATTGGTATGAAAACATAAGTTACTTCTATGGAAAACAGCATTTCCTCAAAATAACTCAAGTTATTCTTGAACTATACATGTACAAATATGAAACTTCATAAACAGATTGCTTACAATCAAAGGAAGATTTTTTGTGTGAAGGTAAAATTCATTTTACTTGTGCCAGGGGAAAATTGAAATCACTATTACAGGGGTATTCCTACCTGTAGGGCAGCTCTTCATCATTTTGTAAAATTTTATTAAAATTAAATCTCAATATGGATAGGCAAATTGTTTCTCCTAAAAAAAATTTAAATGTATCTTTAACGATAAAATCTAATGAATGAAAGATCAAATAATTGTGTTAACAATTAAGTTAGTCTATTATATAACAAAGCAAAAGTTTAACCTGGTATATCTGGTTTGAGAGTACCACGCCAGACTTGAAATCCCAGCACATGATATTCCTGTCTGCCGAGTCCTGACTTAACTCATCACAGGCCGAGAAAAATGTGTCTCCATCTGTGTTAAATAATAAGTCCTGAACCTGTGTAGAAAACTTATAAGTCAGATTTACTTCTTATTAAAGTTTGTTATACTATAGCTCCTGCTGTTTCTTTATACCTTATTTTAATGAACAGACTTTCACTTCAATTAGAAGCAAATAATGTAAAGATTAAATTTTTAAACACCTACTCATCAAATACTATTAAAGAACAGAGAGAATCTTTGCAATGTATAAATGTACAATGTATATTTCATTTTGCAATCACTTGGCACAACATACAAAATCTACAACATGAAGACGTCTAATCTTCTCCCTTACAGCTATGTTAAAGCATGGATGTCCTAATAAAGCTGCATGACTAGCCTAACCATTTACTTTACTCGTACTTTACAATACCTGCCCTATCCTATCTTTATAACAGTATTTTTGACAGGGATTTGATGGACTCCGTACATCCCAGGACAAGATCATGTTCTGACATCCACTTATGAACAGGTTACAATTGCTGGGATGGAATTTACAACTGGTCACATGACTGTCATGGTAGAATTGATTCAATGCTTTGCCTGTGAATAAAACGAGAAATGTAGGTCAAAGGATCAATGACACCTTAGATAAAGTATTTAATTCCCAATTACTTATATTTTCATCTTAGGATAATTTTGTTAAGTACAAGTTTGAAGAAATGGTTAGATGATATGGTTTTCCTGCCTAACTAAACTGTACATATAATCTTTTTTTTAAATTTCAAAGATACATGAATGGAATGAGCAATTATTCAAACCTGACCATTAGACCTGTAGAAGCAATATCCAAGAAATAAAATAGTTAACGGCAATCAATGATAGAAGAACATCAACAGATCAAAAGCAAAACTGAAAGCAAGAATAGATCAATGATCAACAGAATAACTGTCTTTTTTTTACGCAAACAAGCTAGACATATAATCATCTATTACCTGTTTCCACATCAGTGACTGCAGCAGACCTGTCATAACTACAGCTTAGTATACGTCTACCATCATGGCTCCATACTCCATCCCTTACAGCCTTGTCATGTACACTGAGGGTGGTCAGACACGGATCAAGCTGTGACCATACATTCCACACCTTAATTGTTCTATCCATAGATACGGAGAGGAATAAATGGCTGTAGGAGGCCATGTTCCAACACATACGGTTAACAACCCCAGCGTGAGCTGACGACAGTAGAGTCTCCCTCCGACTAGCAGGGGCACTTCTCACTGACTTCTTAGACAGAAACGGAGCAATCTTAGAATGAACATAAAAGTATTGTCTCTTCTCTTTTTGTGTGTTAGGAATAATGTTCTTCTTTGATTCCTCAAAAGAAGAGGCTTTGTTCCTAACTGACCATCCAGTATCCTTCAATTGTTGTACCTCCTTCTGATTTTGCATCCTGTGTGTATGTGATACAGCACTATGATGATGATTCTCCGTTTTGCTTGATGAAGTAGCATGTTTCAAAGGTTGTGTTTCTGCTACATTAGCTAGATTCCCACCTTCTTTCCTCACACAATCTCTGGCTTGATCTACAGTAAAGTTCTCCCAGAAATCACTCTGTGGTAGTGACACTCTCTCTCCCTGCTCTGTGACAAACCCTGTTACTTTTGGTTTCTTCACTTCTGGACGATATTCTTCATCGTTTACATCAGAATTATCAAGCCCAAAGAAGTCAAAGTTTGTTTCTTTCTCCTCTGGCTTAGTTTGCTTTCCAAGTTGAGTGGCTCCTCCTTTATTATCTGTAAGAAAATCATGGATAAAATTTAAATGATGTATGAAATCATGTCTATGACGCCCTGAGCACATGGTAACATCTCCATTGTGGCGAACAATATCACAACATAGATCATTACATGTATATCCAAACATCCCTGCTTTTTCTGAACATGTACTAGTTTTACAGAAAATGCAATCAAATTTTAGCAAAATTAATTAAGGCAATAATTAGCAAATTGACATAGTTATGAATTAGTGCACTTGACTTTTCTCCATTATGATCCATATAAAGTGACCAGTCTTGAATGGGTACAGTCTAAACAGAACTAATTTCACAAAAAGACGAATCCCACTAAGTACATTAATATCATTATAATAACCATTTCTTTGATCTGTATTCTCCTCAGTAGAACTCTCCCCCTCCTCCTCCTCCTCGGAGTCGGTGATGTAGTTCTGTAAGCTGTCCATTTTCCTAACACTGAAAGAAAAACATGCATGTCTATTCAGTGATGTTCCTTACATATAGGATTTGTTATTCTAGAAAATAAAGTCGACATTTTGATAGAAATTTTATGTAAATCGGATGGATTCAAAATGTGATGTTGACCTAATTGATGTCGACCTCAGCATTTTCAAAAAGACATGTATGTTGATTTTGACAACAATGAATAAGTACTATAAAATGGTTAAAAAAGAAACGCCATGAAAATTAATCATGATCAATGGACTTTATTTCAGATATTAAGGTCTTTGAGGTTTGACCTTAACTGACTAGTAGCAAAGGGAAGTGCCCGCTTGCTCCGAGCAAGCTTTAATGGTAAGACATATATACGAAACAAGTGGAAAAATGATCGAAAAGATGCTCCTTCATGCAATGAGATGCAAAACTGATTTATTAATATAAATATTCTGTGACTTTTCGTGTACAAGACCGCTAGCTAACAAGAAAAACGCAAGTGTTGGGTAGTGCTTACCTATAACAGAATTACATTACCATTCTTCAATGATAACAATATATGTGTTGAAATCGCAGAAAAGATCTGCCAATTAAATTTTACTATACATCTATCAACTCATTAATAATAGTAGTAACAATTTCTGGAAAGATACTTTTCTAGCATGGCAGAATATTTTGAGAAACCAATTACAAAATAAAGAATTTTATTCAGATGAAGAATTCTTACTATTACCAGTTTGGTATAATTCATTAATAAAAATAAATAAAGTTTCTATCTATAAAGAACATTGGTACAAGAAAGGAGTAAGGACAATCAAAGATTTTCTAGATGGTAACAGAATTCTGTCAAAATACGAGTTTGAAACAAGATTTGGAATCTCTGGAATTTGCATATTAACATATAATGGAATATACAGCATCTTAACAAAATTATTTAGGTCAAGACAGATAACTCTTACTAACGATAAGTCAACATTTGCACCTTTCATCCCTCCTCTGTATAATATACTCGTAAAAAACGCAAAGTGCAATAAACCTATTTATAAATTACTAAATGATAGAGATATTATTCCTACTGCATTTAATAAATGGAACAATACATTTAACTTTAATATAAATCCAAGAGATGTTTTCGATATATGTTTTAACACTTCAAAAGATACTTCTATCCAATGGTTACAGTATAGGATCATAAACAGAATTTTACCTGTTAGAAAATATTTGAAGAAAATTAAAGCCGTAAATAATGATATTTGTTTTTTCTGTGATCATGATATTGAATCTATAGAACATGTGTTTTTCTATTGTGAAATAGCTTCGTCAATTTGGGATAATTTGGAATATATAATTTTTAATGTTACTAATCATGTAGTTCATTTTAACGTTAAAGATGTTCTATTTGGAAAAGTGCATGATGAATATGCCTATGTTCTTAATTTCATTATTCTCTTCACTAAACAATTCTTATACAAAAACTTGAAGAAGCACAGTCATCCATCTATGATGAGTTTATTGAACTATTTGAAATTTAATTATCAGATTCATCTTTATATAGCTCGTAAAAATAAATGTATAGAAAAATTTGAAGCTCATTGGAATACTTGGAAAGATCTTTTTGATATATAATTTATAATCTGTTTATCATGTTTACCCCTTTTTTTTTTTTTTTTACTCAAAACATTCTCATAACTATTGTAATTTAAGTATCACCCATTATAATTATACATATATTATATTTGTCTGTGTTGTGTAGTGTGAAAGTGTGAGTGAATGTGGCTCCCATCCCCTCTTTCCCCCACCCTTTTCATCTATCATAAAAAACAGGTTTCATCATGATACTATCATCTTTATACTATATTTATCTATTGAAATGATGTACCGACAAAAAAAAAAAAAAAAAAAAAAAAAAAAAAAAAAAAAAAAAAAAAATTTTACTATACATATGCAAAGATTGAAAAAAAAAAACCCTGAGGGTTATCATTGTTCATTTCAATTCTCTGTGCGATGTTTATTTCACGACAAAGTGCTGTTCGTTTCATATTTTCTTATCGATGTGTATTTCAATTGATTTCAAGTGCTAGACTGCGCCTGTAACTAAGTTAAACGTTGTGGCTTTTATTATTAATGTCAGTATTGAATAGAAATGTAACACATTGAGAACATGAAGTATCTTGGGACGGCTTTCGGAATTTACTGATTATCTATACATCAGTAATGTATCTAAATGGTACATGTTACTAAATAGACAACAATATATCTACATATGTATTTATTATCTTATCTATTCAAAGGGACGTATTTTATATACGTCCCTGCTATTTATTTATTTAAGAAGGACCAATAGTCGGATGACGTCTTCAATTTTCCATGACTATTATATGAATTGGGTGATTGTATAAAATTGATTGATTTTCAAGGTCAAATGCTGAAACTCAAGCTCAGAGGTTAAAATAAAAGAAAACTTGTGCAAAAATTTTTAAAAGATCTCAGAATGAGACACTATGGAAAGTCCAAGGTTTTTATTACTTGGCACGGGAATGCTATGCTTTGTGTCGTCTTGTACATGTATCTCAGAATATGTTTGAGTTTTTTATGTACACATAAAAGTGTTATCACGCTCAATCGATCAAGGTGATTACAATGAAAATTGTCTGACAGTGTATGCATAAAATTATTCATATTTTTATTGATATTAAGGTAGCAAACCTATATCAGTGAAAAGCTATAGATTGCAATACATGTATATCTTTTTTTTCCGAGAAAAAATAGGGGTGGGGGAGGGGGTTGAATATCACTGTATCTTTACTTATTATATTTACAAATAAATTGATATTATAGATTAGAATATATCAACAAGAACAACCATTTTTGCATGGTTTGACCTTTATTTTATTGTTTTATGTGTGATTTATTGTTTATTATTTATTTATTATATATTGGTACTGTTGAGTATTTTTACGTTATTATCCATGGGGTACATGGAGGCAAAATGGCGAATATTTTCTGAAACTTGTCTATACTGATGAGATTTTTGCTCTAAATGAATTAAGATATCAAGTATCAAGTGAAAACTCGAATGTCATTTGTGTAAATATCAAGGAAATATTGAAAAGCTTCGAATTTTGATTTTTTTTATGGCATAAACCGTTAGAAATTTTACCTCCGCGTTTTATTGCTTTTTTTACCATTATGCTCATCAGACCATTGAATACATGTATATAAAAGACCTGGATTGAGATGAACTCTTGTTGTATATTTCTTCATTTAGGATACATTGATCAATTAAAGCAGTTTTAAATAGCTTTTGACCTTGAATCCCTCAAGTATTTGTCATCCTTAAATCATTTAAGAAATAACAACTAGCTAGCTGTGGTTTATTGTCCAGTAATTCCACGAGTTGCATGTGGGATCATGTTAACTTGGCGATCGCAATACTTGTATACCAGTATTGTTGACAACAATGGTAGAAATTTTTGTTCCAGTATTGTGACATGTTGGACAATACTGGTAAAATTGATATTCCAGTTAATGCTTATTTTTTTCCAGTATTGTCAAATTTACAATACTGGAATTCCAGTATTGACTATTGTCATTTTCACAAAACAATTTTCTATCCCAACAATACTGGAATACCAGTATCTGTACAACAATACTGGAATTCCATAGAAATTTTTGTTCAAGTATTGTGACATGGACAATACTGGTAAAATCGATATTCCAGTATCCTTATTTTTTCCAGTATTGTCAAATTTACAATACTGGAATTCCAGCATTGTCATTTTCCCAAAACAATTTTTTATCCCAACAATACTGGGATCATGGGAATACCAGTATCCGTACAACAACAAAAATTAATTGACAATACTGGTAGAAATTTTTGTCCCAGTCATGGACAATACTGGTAAAATCCATATTCCAGTATTCCAGGGACGTATATAACTAAAGTTATATACGTCCCTGAGTATTCTTATTTTTTCAGTATTTTCCAGTATTGTCAAATAATTTTACAATACTGGAATTTCGATCATAGTCCGACTTGCAGACCTACGACGGTGTTATCTGTTTTTTCGAAGACGAAAAAACAGATAACACCGTCGTAGGTCTGCAAGTCGGACTAGGAATTTCAGTATTGTCTGTGAAAAGGGACAAATTTATTTTGATTAGTGTGGTTACCGATAAGTTGCGTTATTCCTTGAATTTACATGGGCGCAGCCATATTCTACAATGAACCAATGAAATCGAAGGTAACGTATTGGATTGAAGGATCTGACCAATGACGACTTAGCTTGCAAACTCGGTCTTAAGATAGAATGATGCAACACGTGTGTTTGCGATAGCAATAACAAATCAAGCATATGTATATACTGTTTTACTCAAAGGTCGTCTTGAATTTGATTAATTGTTGCTTCAATAAAGAAATAGCTGTTTACAATGTCAGAAGACCTTGAAAAAGTGGAAAGTCTAAAGCTGTCAGAGGAAATTCAAGCCAGTGGTGATGTTGCTGATACTGGAGAAGATTTTGTAAGTCCATGGGAGGTACACTCATCGTCAGAAGCTGGAATTGACTATGACAAGTTGATAAGTAAGTAAAAACTGAAAGTGATCAATGTTTTCTAAGAGTAAACAAAAAAATAGAGGGCCAACGGAGTGGGACAGGTTGGGGAAAGGTACCGATCGAGCTAATATACCTCGATCAAGCTAATGTACCTCGATCGGGCTAATCAATCTGACTTTTTTATTCAGAAAAAAGTACTTTTTACCTCCAAATCATATTTAGGTGCAAAATCGCACCAGTTTTTATATCAAAAAATAATATTTAAAAAGCAAGTATGCCTGAAAACTTTTTAGATTTCGAGAAATCTCACCCAATACATGTATATTCAGAAAAGTGGAGGTATATTTTCTCAGTAACTATTCACTTTTCAGGTATGTCTCTTTTGTAAACATAACTTCTTTTATAAAGAACTGATGCGATTTTGCTCAAAAGAATAATTTTGAGAATGTTTTAATTTTTTACTACTGAAAATATTCAGATTGATTAGCCCAATCGAGGTATATTAGCCCAATCGAGGTATATTAGCTCGATCGGTGCCTTTCCCCAACCTGTGGGAGGGGGTAATCCCTTTTGCGAAACTGGATCTTCATAAATCATGGCTTAGATATGCCCCAATTGTCCTACTCTCCCCCTTGATATATTTGTCGTCTAGGGTATGAATAAACCACGTCATCATTGGACGTAGTCAGAGAGGCTAACCCAGTCAAAATCAAATGGCATGTTTCTAACAAACTGTTTGAAATTAAAAAAAAAAAAAGAGATTTATCACCTCCTGCTCTGGTCTCTATATATACACAATTATTCTTGTCACATTATGACATATAGCAGGGCTCTTGATTGGCTTGACAGGGGTCTAGATTTTTTTTTTCAAAATCCACTTGCCAACGGCAACTCATGACATAAAATTTACTTGCCCGACCCTCATAATCACTTGCCCATTTAAAATCATATGTAGAGAAGGATAGGTCTTGTACAATTATTCTTGTTGAAATGTGGCATATTTACTTGTAGTTAATGTAGCAAACTTAGTGCTTAATTCCTAAGATTCGTAAGAGTAGATTAAAACCCTGTCTAAGAGTTAGAATTACATGTAGGAGATTACGCCGTAGAAAGAAATATGAATGGAGATTAGAAAGAAATCTGAATGAAAAGTAAAAAAAAATGTTCAATAAGGCAGCTTGCCCACGGGCAAGTGAACACCTTTCTCCTTCATAGTGATCGCCTTCAACTTGCTGAAGTTTACATCACTTTTTGGGTTGCACAGGCTGGATTAAAACATTTCAAACATCCGATCTTAGTGCATGCGCAAACCACTCTCACCTGCTTTGTACTTTCCTGGGCAATGAGAAATGGGAATTCTAGACCCCTGCATGATTTGGCCCCATTTCAAATGCAAAATAGTATTTCTTTTGCCAATTTGTTGACCAATTTTTCCCAATTTGAAAACTCATGAAAAATTAATTTAAAAAAACAAGTTAAATTTCTCCAAATCTATTGATAGTTTTTCTTCTTTTTTTTTTTTGTAAAATTAATGCCGCAGTTTTCCCAATTTCAAAGACCCCGGCACCAGTCCCAAAATGTGAGAGGCCTGAATGGCATCTTCTTGACTTTCCATCAAATTTGATGTTGACTTTCCAGCATATCTATTCCAAGGTTTCCGTGGAGATCGAGTTAAGGGTATTTGCAATGATCTCTCTGATTTGTTAACTTTGTTTGAAAAATATTGTAAATCTTGATCTACATTGTAAAAGCTGATGCAATTTTGCATTAAAACTGGATTTTAGGGGAAAAATTCAATCAAAGTATAAAGAAGCCTGATAAACATGATCAACATAATCAAGGTAAAGTAGTTTCATCTAGGTATGTTTTTAGCTTGATCATCTAAGGGCTGTTGCTATTAAGGCTAATGCAAAGTAGTATCTTTTTGTCCAAATTTAGGCTCTGAAAATTTCCAATCCGGTATTTAACCATCTATCAATGGAGAATCTTGCCTTATTTAAGGTTAAAATGAATATTCTTGATATTTGAATTTCATTTTAGTTGTTAAATTGTCAAACATTCCCATGAATTCATACCAGCCATAATTGTAACCCTTCATTGCAGGATTCAATAATAATACAGATGAGTTACATGAATCTAGGTACATGTTAGTCCTGCTTGCAAGTCTCAATTTTTTTATAATTGGTTGTTTAAACGGAGCTTCTCGCAGCTAGCGTTATATAAATAGAACTAGGTACATGTAAATGTGAACATGTATTATCAACCTGATTTAATTGAATATTTGTTCTGACGATTATTCACAACCCAGCCCCATACTCATGATACTATGATACATGATTTTATTGTTACAGAGAGGTTTGGTAGCAGTAAGATTGATGATGAGCTTACAGAAAGGATGGAAAAGCTGACAGGTAAACCTGTACATCATCTCCTCAGACGCAGGAAATTCTTCTCACAGAGGTAAAATGTTATTTTTAGTCAATGTCATAGCAAATTAGCAGTAACTGATAAAGATATACATGTACTAACTTTCTAACCTTTGATGTTTATCAGAATGAGGTGTATAGTTCTGTTTGGTCTTTATAATGCATATTCTGTGAATTGAGAATAGATTCCCAGCATATTAATATTATTACTGTTTACCCAAAGTAAAAAAAGCACTTCCTTATCAGGCAACTCTTGCAAATTTCATGAATAATTTACATTTATAGAATAAGTGTCTTAATTTGTGTTTTGTTATGGGTATGCAATAATCTAAAATAATTTTGTAATCCGTAGCACTTATGTCTGAACAGGACCTAATGGGTTTACCTTGATATTAATATGTACTTTACCCAAACCTTCTATGATTGATCTTTATTTCATTACAGAGATATGAAGATGATTTTGGACATGTATGAGAAACAGAAGCCATTTTACCTGTACACAGGGCGTGGTCCGTCCTCTGAAGCCATGCACCTCGGTCATCTAATCCCGTTTATCTTCACTAAGTAAGTACTTTGTAAAATCAGTATCAAGTCCTTTAAATTGGTCAGCGCCAGGGTCAAGCGGTTACTGGTAACTTGTTCAAGCCTTATTAGTACCGCGGTTCCACCAACACGTTTGTGGTGATTTAAAACTGCTTGTATTTAACATTCTAGTTGTATTGATTGATATGTAGAGATTAGAGAAGCAGATTTGTGGTAAATTAACTCCAAAATAAAAATAACTTCTTTTGTTGTACAGATGGCTGCAAGAGACATTTGATGTGCCGTTAGTGATACAGCTTACTGATGATGAGAAGTTCCTGTGGAAAGATCTAACAATTGAGGAAGCACGCAGACTGGCTATAGAAAATGCAAAGGACATCATTGCATGTGGATTCGATGTAGAGAAAACGTTCATTTTCAATGATTTTGATCATATATCGTAAGTGCATGTCACATGTAAACTATCAAACAATACATATTATGGCTTATGAAATAGATTCATCTTCTTGAGATTTTTTTTATCGCATGATATACCTTGTTATAAATAAAATTTGGTCAAAATTTGGAAAGCATGACATTCCGTTTTCCATGTATGCAAGCCAAGGTGGCCTGTGAAATTTTGATGTCATTATTGATTTTGTTTTTTTACATCAAATGAGAAAGCATGGTGATACGGCACTTAGTCAAAATAATAAGAGTGTAGTCTTGCAGTATGTGAAAAATTGATAAAACATCAAAATATTTCAAAAAGGGTTTGGTACATGTATATCCATGATAGTTAGAATGTGATATGTATAATAGGTATGTTTTACTCATCTTTCACATAATGCAATATCTGTGCATAATGTTGCATAATTAAATACAAAGTTTTTGATTTGTTAAAAAGACAATTATTATTTTACAGAAAGAGTTCAGCTTTCTATAGAAACATGGTCCAAGTACAGAAGTTAGTAACGTACAACCAAGTGAAGGGAATATTTGGCTTTGGTGACAGTGATTGTATAGGGAAGATAAGCTTTCCGTCTATTCAAGCTTCACCGAGTTTTAGTTCCTCATTTCCAGAAATATTCAATGGACGTAAAGATATACCTTGTCTTATTCCTTGTGCAATAGATCAGGTAAAATCAACTTATATTTTGTCTGTAAAGAACTTTTTTTTCTACAAAAGCAAAAGTGATACAGATACAGCATAAAATACTAAATTTACAGAAATAAAGCCTGTGTTTGTAAACACGAATGCCCCCGGTGGCATCATTGTTAGTATAAACTTCATTTTCTGTTAAGTATGTGAAAGGTCAAGTTCAACAATTTTGGTATCAATGAAAAGGTCTTGTCACAAGGAATACACATGTGAAATATGAGAGTCCTATCACTTACCATTCAAAAGTTATGCCCAATGTTAAAGTTTTTGAAAATTAGGTCAAAGGTCAAGGTCAAGGTCACAAGGTCAAAACTTTTGGTATCAATGGAAAGGTCTTGTTGCAAGGAATACAGATGTGAAATATGAAAGCCCTATCACCTTCCATTCAAAAGTTATGCCAAATGTTAAAGTTTTTGAAAAGTAGGTCAAAGGTCAAGGTCAAGGTCACGAGGTCAAAACTTTTGGTATCAATGGAAAGGTCTTGTCGCAAGGAACACACTTGTGAAATATGAAAGCCCTATCACTTACCATTCAAAAGTTATGCCCAATGTTAAAGTTTTTGAAAAGTAGGTCAAAGGTCAAGGTCACGAGGTCAAAAATTTTGGTATCAATGGAAAGGTCTTGTCACAATGAACACACATGTGAAATATGAAAGCTCTATCACCTTCCATTCAAAAGTTATGCCCAATGTTAAAGTTTTTGAAAAGTAGGTCAAAGGTCAAGGTCAAGGTCACAAGGTCAAAAATTTTGGTATCAATGGAAAGGTCTTTTCACAAGGAATACACATGTGAAATATGAAAGCTCTATCACCTTCCATTCAAAAGTTATGCCCAATGTTAAAGTTTTTTCGGACAAACAGACAGACAAACAGACGGACAGGCCAAAAACTATATGCCCCCGAATCTGTGATTCCGGGGGCATAAAAAGTACAAACAAGAAGATTCATTTCTGATCTTAAAATTGCCACATTAGTAAATGTACATCAATAAATTTCCTACAAATTCTATGCTTACTTTAAAATTCCTAAATGGGCTGACAATAATTTCTAAATCTAATTATCCAAAGTCAGACAAGGGCCTTTCCTGGCCCTCTACACACCACTATACTGAAACAAGAATCCACAGTTTTGCTTTATTTGCAGATCTTTACCTTTTCTGAAAAATTAATTGAAAGTGGATATGTAGTTCAAAGTGACAAGTTGAAAAGTTATTGTAAAATATACCAAATAAAATCTCCAGTAATAGAAAATAAACATGCACAGCATCTAAGCCATATACCTACATGTATAAATTAAAAAATACAGATCAAGTGAGATTTCTTAAAGTAAATCAAAGGTCAAGGTCACTAATTCATAAGTCATAGTAATAAATTTCATCTCAGGCCAATCTAAATGTAAATATCAAGTATTAATCTTTTATTTTTAAAAATAGGTCAAATCCAAGATCAATGATATTTCATTTATAAGATATAGCTTTTTACTCAGTGACTTTGACCTTGATCCAATACCCAGCCTACCTTTACAATTTTGATGTACTTTTCATGATTTTGACATCAGATTATGATCTAGCCTTTTGGTTTTCAATATTATGCCTATAACGTACTTTCTTGCATAATGAATTTTTGTCAAAAATATACTTGTTTACATAAATCTCTGTCACATGAGGGTTAAATGAATCCCTCCCATATTCTATACCCAAGCATGTTACTAATTTACATGTATATTTCTTACAATGTTGAAGTGTGGAAAATAATGTTAATTTTTTTTCTCAAAATTACTTACAATGATACAAACATGTATTATACTTTACTCATCAAAATTCACGTTCTATAGAAAATTATTACGCTTTTGATGGGAAACAGATAGGCAGGTCTGAATGCCTACTTCCAAAAATATTTATTGAATGGCATGGGATAAGGTTTTGATATACATGTATTTTGCTTCCTATTATTCAGGAAGTCTCAGTTGTATTAGTTTTTTATCAAACAAATCAACTTACCCATTCGTCCAAGTTTACATAGTTAGGGTCAAATCTGTGTCAGGTAACATACCCGTTCTTGAAGAGTCTAGTATATGTAAGTAAAGATGGAATTTTTTTACAGGATCCATATTTTCGTATGACAAGGGATGTTGCACCAAGGATGGGTCACATAAAACCAGCTCTCATTCACTCTACATTTATACCATCACTAACAGGTGCCCAAAGTAAAATGAGTGCTAGTGATTCTAATTCCTCAATATACCTTACTGATACAGATAAACAGATAAAAACAAAGGTAAGTATAGAGTTGGAATCATCTGTTCAGAATGTACAAGAAAAAGTTATCTACATGTATGTTGTCCTGTAATTATTTAAACATTGAATTTCAGTATGTAAACGTTATTTTCGTTTGTTGAAAAGTTAACATGATACTTGTGTCAACAGAAACTGGAAAAACGCACTTGTCAACATCAGAAGCAATGTTGTTATCAACGCTAATTCAAAGCTAGAAATTAATGTTTCAAAGCATAGAAATGAAATGATGAATAATCACCTTTAAGTATTTTTTGTTGATCAAGGTATAAACACAAAAAAATCATGGTAAACTGATGCATCAAGCCCTATGCACATGATGCAGTTTTTCCTAGATCTTTTTGTGTTGATACCTCGATCATCAAAAAATAACAATGATTCCTTAAATGAATATAATCTTGTAATTATTAAAATGCCGAGGATTTACCTTATTATTGATGTTAATGTATGGTATTTATGTACGATGTATGTCCCCTGTAGCCAAGTTCGATCAACTTCGGTTGATCATTTCTTCAACTATTCTAGAATTTCTATTATCAAAATTTCTTGAAATTTCTGAAACATGGGTCCTGTAGCACCATATCCCACCTATCTTACTACGTCATTCGGTACATTTTTGGACATTACTTTCACAATCTATGGCCAGATTACATCTTTCACACTCTTTGGCCATATTACATTTTTTGGATTTAGGATCACTGAGGAGGGTTAAGTACTCGAAACATGCATGTCTGATCCATGCTGCAAATTTATCTCTTCTTAAATGATGCTATTGAATTTGAAGACGTTTTACATGTACAAGTCTCAATTTTCTTTCGTAAATAGATTAATAAATATGCATTCTCGGGAGGTGGCGCCACTGTTGAGGAACATAAGGAGAAGGGGGGTAACTGTGATGTAGATGTATCATACCAGTATCTCACATTCTTAATGGAAGATGATGACAAGTTGGAGGAAATCAGAAAGGTCAGTTCTCTTTAATTATTGACCTCAATTAGATTATATATATTCTTCCTTGATTGATGCATGAAAAAGATTTTTTTAACTCGGCATTTGACAAAGTACGCAAGCAACAAACATAAAAATACCACAAAATATTCACAAACACTTATCCTCAGAGCCTTTATCAAGTGAAAATATATGTTGCAATTTTGATCCTCATATTTCAACTCTATTTAGACCAAGAGGTTAAATATTTGTGGATATTGAACATTTCTTGTCATTCTACAGTGATGTAAAAAAGTGCCTTATTATTATACTCCCCTCAAACGAAGTTAAGGGGGGTATATAGGAATCACCCAGTCTGTCTGTCTGTCTGTCTGTCTGTCCGTCCGTCTGTCCATCCGTCCGTCCGTCTGTCTGTCCGTCCGGTTAAGAAGTTTTGAAAGCAGATTTCTTTTATACTATTAATGGTAGGCCTTTCATATTTCATACACACATTCACCATAAAGAGTACTACATTTTGGTACCATGTTTTTTGACCCTGTGACCTTGACCCTCACCCTATACAACATTTTATGTTAAGATGTTTTTGAAAGCAGATTTCTTTTATACTATTGATGATAGGCCTTTCATATTTCATACACAATTCACCATAAAGAGTACTACATTTTGGTACCATGACTTTTGACCCTGTGACCTTGTGACCTTGACCTTCACCCTATACAACATTTAATGTTAAGATGTTTTGGAAGCAGATTTCTTTTATACTATTAATGGTAGGCCTTTTATATTTCATATACACATTCACCATTTCGAGTTCTACATTTTTGTACCATGACTTTTGACCCTGTGACCTTGACCTTCACCCTATACAACATTTTATGCTAATAAGTTTTTAAAGCAGATTTCTTTGATACTATTAATGGTAGGCCTTTCATATTTCATACACAATTTCACCATAAAGAGTACTACATTTTGGTACCATGACCTTTGACCCTGTGACCTTGACCTTCACCTTATACAACATTTTATTTCCAAGATGTTTTGAAAGCAGATTTCTTTTATACTATTAATGGTAGGCCTTTCATATTTCATACACACATTCACCATAACGAGTACTACATTTTGGTACCATGACTTTTGACCCTGTGACCTTGACCTTCACCCTATACAACATTTTATGTTAAGATGTTTTAAAAGCAGATTTCTTTTATACTGTAAATGGTAGGCCTTTCATATTTCATTCACACATTCACCACAAAGAGTATTACTGTTTGGTATCATGACTTTTGACCTTTTGACCTTGACCTTGACTTTGGACTGATGTTGCAGTTTAAGTTAAGATTTGAAAGCAGATTTGTTGATAGGCTTTTCACATTGCATCATAAATGGTCCCATTTATAAAAAACGTCCCGCGGGGTGGGGGGTATAATTCGTCCACTTTAGGGCAGTTCTAGTTCTGGCTATTTCCTTATGGATTTTTTGAAAATTCATGTTATATACATGTGTAAGGAAAAAACAAAGAATTTTGAAAGAAAAACCATGTGGTTTCTTGATCTACATCTGTAAGAATTTCATTCATTCATCTAAAGTATAGTTGAATGCATCTTCTGTAAAACAATTTACTCATCTCCAGGATGTAATTTTGCAAGAGGTTTTTGCTTTTTCCAAGTTTTGCGTACATTTTCTATTTGTGCTGACTAAGTTAAGAAGTATTATTAAAAAAGGTCAGGGTTGGAGAAATAGAAAGAGCTTTGTATCTTGTGCATCTTTAGGTCTAAATTTTTGAAAAATTATCTTGACGATACATAATATTTCTGCTCTTTTGATTTCATTTAGATATCCAGTATTTTTGTCATGAACATTTTATGTTATGATTATTTCAGACTTACACCAGTGGAGAGCTATTAACAGGATTTTTAAAGAAAGAATTAATAGACATAGTACAGAAAATAGTGGGAGAGCACAGAGAAAGGAGAAAAACAGTTACAGACGAAGTAGTTGCACAGTATATGACACCACGCAAACTCAAATTTGACTATCCACCTCCCCCTGTACAAACAGCAGGGAAGAAAAAGAAGAAATAATGCTCTTTTCTCAATGAATTAGCTAAATTTGTGATTATTCTACACTTTTTCGTCATGTGAAATTAATATTTATTTGCAAAGACTTTAATGTATAAAGTCCTTAAGTAATTGATGGAGAAAGTGGCTATAGATGATTAATGAATTGACAATTCTGTAAGCAAATGTCAGTCAACATTTTTCTATTCCTCTGTAGTGAAGGTGGATGGGCATATGTTTTGTTCCATCTGTCTGTCTGTTTGCTTGTCTGTCTGAAATTGCAACCTTTTGCTGAACTAATGTCAGTAAATTCTTAGGGTCTCGTATATTTCACATGTCCATTTCTTGTGACATGGCCTTTCTTTTGGAACCAAGGTGTGACCTTGAGGTCTAATTGGCCTATACACAAAGATAGGCCCACTGGCATAGTGTTTTACAAATAAATCTTTTCATTGTTCATGTTGTTAGAATCAATGTAACTTTCTTTATAAAGACATAATTCTATTGTGGCATAACAAAAGTGTTCAGCTACAACCAGATTTTTAGCATCATTTTATAAATTGACAAGTAGTCTATTCTAAAACCTATTGTAAATTGGTCAAAACAATTAGAATAATAAGGTACATGTACCAGAGCATGTAGCAGATTGTTTCAAGAGTGCAAGATGTTAATTTGTTGGGTTTTTTCTCCAGAAAAAAATGTCAGCACCAGAATCTCTTAGTCCCAGTAGAAGTTGGCTCAAGGAATTATTTTGAAATAAAAAAGAAATGAAAAATATTTCAATGGAATATATGAATATGAAATATTGCAAAATTAAAATCCAATGATGCTATTAGTGATTTGCTAAGTCATGTCAAATGTGATGATGTCAATACTGATTATTGATTTTTTTAAGTTATTTAAAAATAAATTGATGTAAATGTGTAAAATATTATTTTTGTTATTTCCAATGTGAAGATAAACAGGTATCTGTATATTACTTTGGCGTCTGATAATACTTTATCCTTTAATGATAGGGATGTGATAGTGTGAAATATGAAAAAGAACACTTCTTATTTACATGTATTATTTTGCTGCCCTGATGAATGCTATTAGTTTATACTTTACTGTCAGGGATGTGATAGTAGTCAGATGTTCTATAAATGTGGCTTTGAGCAGTTAGAGAAATGTTGATCCATGTATTGTATGTACCATTCTTATAATTTAGTAGGTTATTGCTTCCTTCTCCTTCAGCCTAGTTATGGGTTACTTGAAACCTGTACATATGCTGGTAGGATCCTTTCACTCTGTATATATCACTCTTTTACATTTGTCAATCCTTGGGTTTCTGGAACATTCTTGTTACAGATATCAGTGTATATGTCCTTGAGATTCGGTAAGATGAGTTATTAATAAAGTTTGGTTTTGGATGACCTTGACCTTATGACCTAGTTAAATGGCATTACCACAGCAACATTTACAAATTTGGATTAAACTTGCTTTGAGCTCCAGAGGGAGAAGTTTCTGACATGTTTTGCTGCAGAAATATTTTAAAAGCTCTCTTTTTAGTCCCCTACCGACAACGCCGAAGGGGACTCTTGGTTTCCTCTAGTTCTGTCCATCCGTCCGTCACATTTTCAGTTTTCTGGACTTTTTTCCCATGTTGCTGCATACATTGACCTCATTTTTGGTATGTGGATATATTTCAATGTGATACAGATCAAGTTTGAGTTTGGTTTTGATTGACCTATTTTTACAAGAGTTATGGCCCTTGGACTTAGCAAATTTCATCTCAGTTTTCCAGATTTTTCTTCAGTTCTACTGCAGGTAATGAACTGATTTTTGGTATATGAATACATCTTAGTGTGATACAGACCAAGTATGATTTTGGTTACCATTGATCTATTTTTACAAGAGTTATGGCCCTTAGAGTTAGACATAGCAAATTTCTTGAAATTTTCAGTTTTCCGGTCTTTTTTTTCGCTGTTGTTGCATATATTGAAGTCATTTTTGGTATGTGGATATATCTTAATGTGATACAGATCAAGTTTGAGTTTGGTTTTGATTGGCCTATTTTT
Organism: Pinctada fucata; assembly: GCA_028142955.1. Taxonomy (NCBI): domain Eukaryota; kingdom Metazoa; phylum Mollusca; class Bivalvia; order Pterioida; family Pteriidae; genus Pinctada; species Pinctada fucata. The sequence goes on from AP027107.1 coordinate 56,032,952, forward strand.
ACAAGAGTAATGGACCTTGGACTTAGCAAATTTCATGAAAATCTCAGTTTTCCATATTTTTCTTCAGTTCTACTGCAGGTAATGAACTGATTTTTGGTATATGAATACATCTTAGTGTGATACAGACCAACTTTGATTTTGGTTTCCATTGACTTATTTTTGCAAGAGTTATGGCCCTTAGATATAGCAAATTTCTTGAAATTATCAGTTTTCCGGACTTCTCTTGAATGTTGTTGCAAATAATGAATTGATTTAAATTGATGTAAATACATAATAGTGTGATACAGATCGAGTTTGAGTTTAATTTCAACTGACCTATTTTAACAAGAGTTGTGGCCCTTGAACTTAGCAAATATCATGAAAAATCAGTTCTCCAGATTTTTTTTGTTGCTTCTATTGCAGATTATGAACTGATTTTTGGTATATGAATACATCTTAGTGTGATACAGACCAAGTTTGATTTTGATGTCCATTGACCTATTTTTACAAGAGTTATGGCCCTTGGACATGGCAAATTTTATAAATTTTTCAGTTTTCTGTACATTTCATGGCTGTTATTGCAGATAATGAGTTGACTTTTAGTACATGAACACATTATAGTGTGGTACAGATAAAGTTCGAGTTTAATTTCGATTGACCAATTTTTGCAAGAGTTCTGACCCTTAGACTTAGCAAATATCATTTTTCCGGACTTAATTTGCTTGGCTGTAATTGCAGATAATGAGCTAATGAATAGAGATGCAGGACATAAATTTATGCCGGTAGGGGACTTATATCACTCAGCGATCATTACATTTTTGGCCGCTTTGCAAAGCAATTCCGGCCTATAGATTGACAATGTCCGTCCGTCTCTCTGTCTGTCCGTCTGCCGTCAACATTTTGGTTAAAGTTTCTGGTTGAGGCAAAATCTATGGAACTATATGCAGTAGAAACTTTATGTTATACATGAAGCTTGCCCATGATAAGACCTTTCAATTTATGGGGTAACATTTGACCTAGTGACCTTGACCTTTGACCTAGTTAAGGATTTTGGTTAAAGTTCCTGGTTTAAGCAAAATCTATGGAACTGTATGCAGTAGAAACTTTATTTTATACTTGTAGGTTGCCTCTGACAAAACCTTTCAATTTATGCTGTATTATTTGACCTATTGACCTTGACCCAGTTAGTGAAAAAAAAACTTCGCAATCTGGCCATACCGTCTTTAGCGGTGTTTTATTATTCAAAGATAAGATAGATTGTAGATTGTTTACCAATTAATAGTAAGTTCAAATAAAAGCAGAGAAGATCTGATTCCTGTCAGTGAACCATCAAGCTTTGCATTGCCTTATCAATACAATGTACATCTATTCCATATTATAAACATCAACGTGAAAGGCTATGTATGTTTTTATATACATGTATTTATTGAACATTTACCTAATATTGAATGCTACAAATAGAATTTGATGCATGAACAGTGATGTCACATATTTGTGAATTTCTACAAGAAATCTTATTGGTACATGTACATGTGCTCAGGGCTTAGAGGAATGAAAAGTACAACTTTGTGAAAGACCAGTTTGTTTGACAGTGTAACACATTCTATTTAAACAAATATAAAAAGTAGTTCATACAATTACAATGTATATTTCATGTACACATACCTTACTGCAAGATTGTCTTAGCTTGGAGAAAGACAATTGTCTTAGCAGTGGAAAAAACGAGAAATACATTTTACCCATTTGCGTAGAAATCATTTAAGTATACTTCAATCAAAGTAAGAATCTGGCCGTACCATAGGAAACTTGCATATAGCTTACAAAATAACATACATAATGATTTTCCATTTCACAACATACATTGTATAACTGTGGGTTTAGATTCAGGTTCAAAAACCATGTGAATCACTTTTGTAACTTGAACTTGGATCTGAGGATCCAAACTATTTTCAGGTACCTTTAACCCCTATGACTAATGGATATCAGAATGAATAGTATGATCTCTATCAATACACTTGTACATCATCTAAATTCACACGTTTACGCGTATGCATATTCATTTCTAGCCAAATGCATTTGTCCATATTTCACATTTTGGACATAATTTATGATATTTGCATAATTTAGATGACACTTGGCTTATCTGATATGCAATTACTAGGTAAACAACTATACCATTTATCACAGTACAATTCTTGTACACTGCTAATTTTAAAGAACATATCTTCATTTAGATGTGAACATTGAATATACACTATGTTTTAATCACTAAAGCTAAAGTATAGCACTCAGTCTTAGATAATAACTATCGTCCAAGGTAGACTTCATGAAGCTCTTCACCGGAATCTTCATCACTATCGTCATCTTTGATGATCTGAGTCTTTTGAGTGTTTGTTCTCACCATGGTAAGGACAGGAGTAGAAATTACGGGGACTTCTGTCAGTAATTCTCCCTCGTCGTCAGATTCCTGTGATCTGTCACCCTCTCCGTTCTCTGACCGAGCACTGATTTTACCAGTACTCTGCCCAGCTTCCTCCAGAGCCTGCTCCAAAACCTTATAGTCCTCATCTGTCCTCACAGTGTCCTTTAACTCTGACTCCTCCCCTTTTGACTTGTCTGACTTTATTGTTGAGGATTTTGAGGATCCTGATTGACTATTATCCTCATCACTGTCAGATCCTGACTCTGTTGATGCCTCTGACGTTGATTTTTGAGTGTTTCTCTCGGCTTGACGTGAGGTTGTACCGAGAGCCTCAGCTTTCGAGTCCATGGTTTGTATACTAACACTGTCTCCTTCATCATTGTCATCTATATAATCCTTTATTGTCAGCTTGGTGGAAGCTTCAATGTCATTCTCATCCAATATTATCTTCTTTAATTGTACAGGATAATTCTCAATAAGGTGTAGTAATAACTGAAAAAAAACATGTATAAATATATTGTAGCAAATTTCATTACAAGACATTAACATAATACAATTTAATTTCCTTCAGTATAGGAAACAGAAACTGTGAATACATCTAAGTTTATCAGCAATTATGGAAAATTCAAGATGTGTGGAACATTGATTCCCCTGGATTGCTTGAACGAGAAACAACTTAAATTTTATAAAAGAAATATAAACTTAAAAACTCTAAGATCAAGGTCACAAAGTCAAATATTTGGGTACAAATGGAGGGCTCTTGCCACAAGGAATACAAATTAAAGCCTTCACAAGTCAAAATTTGTGGCTAATGTTACCATTTTCAAAGAATAGGTCAGAGTTACAACATATTAAACATTGGTGTTGGTGGAAAAGTTTTAACAGGGAATACATATATGAAATGTGAAAAGTATAACCAAATCAAAAGTTATCATGGTTATGGCCAATAACTCTACATTACTGTAAGGAAACAAGGCAACACAAAGCTTAGTATCCCTTTGAAACTGCATGTTTGACACTTTATGGATATATAATGACCCTGACTTTTGACCTTGAAAATCATAAGTGCTCACTTTGTTGAATGTTTGTCTTCTCTTGCTTTCACAAGGTTTTTTCTATGAGTAATCTACCTGAGATGTTACCTGGAAACAAAACTTTTTTTAAATTGATTAAAAGCATTTTGTTTAACTAAGACCTTCAATATGAAGTTATGAAGAATTTCCACTGTAACTTCAGATGTTTAGTAAAACAGGTGCCAGACCTATTACTACAAATTCCACTGGACACTCCTACAGAGTACCTGAAATGTTACTCACAGACTGTGTGGCTTTTTTTACATGCAGACAAACCCTGGTATTGTGACATACCTGAGCTGTTTTATCAGTGATACTGGTTCCCTCTAAATCCAGGATTTGTATTTTACGTGACGATGCCAGTCCGACCAGCAGACAGCAGGCAGAGAAGTCTCCCAATCTGTTATAGTCTACGTACAGCTCACGTATACCACTACTAGCAGCCACAGCCAAGCCAAACCTGTTCCATGCTTCTGTACTTATGTTAGGATTAGCACTGAGAGACAGGTCCATCAAACCTACAAAAATAATCGTTAACTGCATTGATACAATTACATCTACAAGAGATGATGCCAAGAAATAGAGGCATTGTTACATCACATTTATTTATTGTCAGAAATTTTAACTAATGAATTAAAGTTAAAACATAAATTTTCCTATTCTTAACCTATGTATTTTTTAAACATTCAAAAATGCAAAGTTTGATCATCATATATATCAGTATATAACATAATACAGTGATGATTCGTTAGTCCGGAATTCGTTACTCCGGAAAATTCGTTACTCCGGACGATTTTTCAGGGAACAAACGTGCATAGTGCAAAAATGATCCGATAATCCGGAAATCTGCGTTCCGGATCCGGACGGAAGTTTTCGGGAACGGACGTGCGGATCATATGTTATTTTGTCCCGTTAGTCCGGACGATTTAAGCAACTACGGACGTGTTTTCATAACAATTAATTTTTACCTGGAGAAATCTACACGGACGTGTTTTCATGACAAAGAAGTTTTACCTGGAGAAATCTACACGGACATGTTTTCACAACAATTTATTTTTACCTGGAGAAATTTACCGGAAAACCGGCGAGTTAATTAGGCGATGGGATACGCAGTACTAGTAACGGCTTGGGGTACGTGTACCTACGTGGTTATCAAATCTATGCATTAAAAGACTTAATTGTTCGCTTGGTCACTTTCTTAATTCTTATCGTGACATTTTTCAGCTTCTAGTGTTCAATTATTATTTTGAACAGATGCACGCTCTAAAATCATTTCAAATTAAAGTTGATATTTTTTAATTCTACTGTGTCACGATGAAGATGGAAGTGAACTGAATGTTAGAGTTAGTTAGAATATTGAGGGCTTGTTTTTAATTAAAATAGGATAGAAAACGAACGTCAAGCGCTCTTGAAAGACGATGATTTCCGTATTTTTTCAGGAAGAAAAGTGGTAAGTTTCGGTAGGTATTGGTAAGTATCGGCGCCCTCGGAACCTCGATGCCTAGATAAAATGTTATTCTTATTTTAAAGGTTAAAGTAACGCTCTATCCCCCCGAATATACTGATTGATCTCAGCGTAATAAATCGGAGGCCTCCCTCCACTTTCGTTTGATCTTTATTCTTGTACATTTCGTCCATTCATTTCTATTAATTTGATTAGAATTGTAAAGAAATAAAACTAATGTATATTTATTTTCAATGATGAGAAAAGTATTGACTTCAAGACGATCTTACCGATACAAAAAAGCGAAGACAAAATCCCGGCACCCGAACCACCTTCCCTTTTCTAGTTTTTAGCGCTCATGTTTTAAAGACATATCTAGAGATTTAGTAATCCAAAATTTTCGAGAAATAAACATTAAATCAAATTATCTATGATGAGAAAATATTTGTTTACAAGACAATTTAATCGTACAAACACACGCACAAAAAAAAACCGGCCGACCCTCCCCCCTTTACTTTGGACTTTGGCGCTCAAGTTTTGACATTTTTAAAATGATTCAGTAATCCGGAAAATTCGTTAATCCGGACGAATTCCTCGGGAACCAAATCGTCCGGACTAACGAATCATCACTGTATATACGTCTCTGTATAACTTCAAAAGTGTACAAGTTACAGCAACACTAAGCATGCTTAGAGATTATCTACATAATGTATAATACATACCCGGCTTGTCTCCATTAGGTGGCAGTAAATTACATAAAGCATCCATGGCTTTATCTCCTAGGTCACAGTCCCCTACATCAAGGGAGATAATTCCAGGGTGTTGGGTCAAAGCCTTGCATAACCTCAACATACCCTTGTCACCTATTGGATTTCCATGTATGCTGAAAATTTTGATTTAGAAATAAACTGTATGTATGAAACACTGATTCCCTCATACTTAATTTTATTTCCATTTCAAAGTCAACATCTTTGAGGAGATGTTATCACTAGGAATGCAAAATCATAGAAAATATTGAAAGCCTTATCCGTCAGCACACAAAAAATTGAATCGTGAGAGAGAGAGAGAGAGAGATAATTGAAACGTTCAAATGTCACACATGATTGGCACAATGTCACAAGGTAATGTTTGATAACATTGCTCATAAAGTGCTCATAAAGTGAAATTTAAGTCTTGTCTAACATAGAATATCTCATGAAAACTTTCTTTCCATATGAATTCTGCCGATCCTCCATACTTGAGATTTACTATAGATTTTTAAACTCATACTTCAACAAAGACGTATTCTAAGTAATCTATCTTTACCAGGTTTATGAATAATTTATAGTAGTGAAAGCTGCAATAAAGGAGGGACATTCGTCTGTGTTTCCTGATCTGTTGGCAACTCTAGTTACAGTGCAACAGAGAAGTGATATTTTGCTGTTTGTTCTCTTCCTCATCTGAGAAGAAACAGCAAAATATCACTTCTCCGTTGCACTGTAACTATTTGCAACTCTGCTATACCATTATGAGCAACCAACATTAAGATCAATGTTTTTCCATGTACATGGGCTTTTCTCCAACAATAAAGCAATAAAAGCTCTTACTATATCAAGGTAGAAAATAAATTATTCAGAACCCTAACTTACAATAAAACCACTAGGTATTGATTTTTCTGTATTGACTTGGCCAGGGCATCCACTCTTCTGAAATCTTTGATAACTCCCAAACTCAGACTTAACTGTAGCAGACATTTACTTTGTCCAACAGCCTTCACAAGTGCATTGAAACCTTTGTCAGTAATGTCACATTCCCTCAGTGACAGAACGCGTAACGAATCCCCATGCAGTCGACCACAAATATCATTCACTCGATTGTTATCAAGTTTCTCTTCAGTTATTTGGATTGACGAAGTCATTGTCTTCTATCCACAACTTTAGTAGAGCACTTAAATGTTTGTCTTAATAAATGTGCATCTATATTTTCCTCCCATCATAAAAACATGTCGATCCGCCAAAAGTTCTCATTTATTTTGCATGAATTTGAAAGTGAAAGCGGATATTGACGTTTCTACAACAAAGGCGGCGAATAATTTCGTACTTATGATTTTTCGTACCGAATTCTTTCGTACTTTCCGTTCCGATAACTGGGATATCTGTTTATTGTATTTTTTATAGTCGCATATACTATACAATTATTGACTTTTGATGAGGTCTACTCGTGACTATACAGACCTGGTCAGGTATTGGTTGACCGAGGCCGAAATCAAAAGTAAAATTAAAATAACTGCTTTATTGAATTATCAGGGTTTTATTTTGATACACGAAGTCAAAGATCTATAAACACTACAAAAATCAATGCACGCGTTGGTCACGCACGCGCTAAGCCCGAACAGACCGCGTTAGAGCGTTTTCGGTCAACTCAAGCCCCCGTTCCACTGCAATCCCGCTCTACCTACGTTCATTCCCGACCTCCAAATTTACCAGGTCGGAAGAGAACGGCTCTTAGTCGTATCTTGGTCTGGTACAGCGTATGCTGGTCCAAAATTGATCGGTATTAGAGCGTGCACGCTTTACAGGTCGGGAAAAGTTTCCCGTATTCTTTCAACCGGTTGAAAAAATACGGGAAACTTTCCCGCTCTCTTTGTGGTCGTGAAATAGTCGGCACTTGGTCGGGATAGTCGGGGGTACAGCCTAGGTTAATCGTATCCTGGTCGGGAAAGAGCGTGGCTTGAGCGTGGTCTGATCGGTATTTAACTAAACCCCGCTCTCTTCACGCATAAGACACGCTTTAATCACGCCCTGTTCCCGATCTTTACTCGTCCATTCTACGCTCTTATCACGATCTATCCACTAGATTCAATGTTTGCTGATCTTACCAAGACCTTTTCATGATCATCTTGCGACCTATTCACGCTCTATAAGACCAATTTACGACCAAATTACGCTTCAAATAGGATCTTTGTTTATTTCATTCATTTTCTCGCACTGATATTGATTTGTTCAAAATACTTATAATCAAAATGTCGCGACTACGATTCTTGGCTATCCAATGCCATTTTTTAAGTTAAGAAAAATTTTAATTTTGATCGCGACACTTTTGGGTAAGGCTAGATTAAAACGAGAAATATAAGCTTCTTCTTGGCCGATACGATCATTGGATGACAAATGAGATCAATTTAAGCTAGAAATTGTGTTTTGAGCGGGAATGCGTCGGGGACAGTCGGTAATAGATCGGAATGGCATCGGGAATAGATCGGGTTTTGGTCGGGAATAGATCGGAGTTTGATCGGATAGAACGGGGTTTGGTCGGCAATACGATCGTGAGTAGAGCGGGTAAAGCGTGAGTAAGTCCGCGTTGAAGCGTGAATCGGTCATAAATTGATCAGGAATCAGTCGGGAATAGAGCGTGATGTCAAAGCTTACTCCCGATATGTGAGCAAAAAAATGAAAAGGTCGGGAAAGTTTTACCCGCTCTTGTGAAAATTGCGGTCGGGAATGGTCGTAGGTACAGCGGGATTGCAGTGGAACGGTGGCTTCACTCTGAGGTACACTCTATCAAACAGCGTCTCCACCAATCAGAAATAAGCAAGATCAGCAATTTATTTATTATCAAAAAAGGATCAAATTATTTTCAGTTGGTTGAATCAAGGACTTATAAACAGAGTCCTTGGTTGAATACATAGTTATTCCCTTGCAACACGCATGCAGTTGCAGTCGTTCATGCGTGTGTGTGGTGGTGGGGGGGGGGGGGTTAAACCCTCTCCCCCTCCTACCCCTTCCACCTCCTCTCGCTCCATACCCCCCCCCTCCTGTACCCTCCCCCTCCTTTTAACCCTTTCCTCCCCTCCTTTCCTCCTCCCTCCCTCCTAGCTCCCTCCCTCCTTCTGCCCTCCTCCTCACCCTCCCTTTCATCTGTCCATTCCCTCAGGTGTGAGATGTGAGAGGATGGGTGTGTTAGTCCTAGAGGGCACATTTTTTATTGAATCACTATCAAACATCATAAACTAATTGTTCATGCATAAGGAAGTGACTGGCCATAGGTCAAATGTCAAGATCACAGATTGGAAATGTTTAAAATCCTTGTATACAGCCTTGAGGGCACAGTTTTTATCTGAACTTGACCAAACTTCATATACACTCTTGCTTATGGCAAGAGGAAGAACCTTATTGATTTTTAAGGTCACTGTAGGTCAAAGATCAAGGTCACATGCAGATATGAAATATTCAAAATCCTTGTGTACAGCCTAAAGGATACAGTTTTGTTTAGATCTTGATCAACCTTTAAATACCTACTGATTTTCAAGGTCATAGATCAAAGGTCAAGGTCAAAGATTGGAAATATTTAAAATTCTTGTATAAAGCCCAGAGTGAACAGTTTGGATTGGATCTTGACAAAACTTCTGAAGTTTATACACTGATTGCTTATGACATGAGGAAGAACCCTATTGATTTTCAAGGTCAAAGGTCGTGGTCTTATGATAAGAGAAAGAAACCTATTGATTTTCAAGGTCATTTCGGTAGACCTGTCAAAGGTCAAGTTCACAGATTGGAAATACCTAAAACCCTTGTATATAGCCCAGAGGGTTAAGTTTTGATTGGATCTTGTCCATTTCATACATCAACTGTTTTGACAAAAGTTCAAGAACCCAATCGATTTTTATGTTCATAGGTATATAGTTAAGGTAAAAGATTGGAAATTGTACACTCTAGCGGTGACATTTTTCTATGGATCTTGGTCAAACTTTATAACATAGAAATCAGGGACTTATATTGAAATATGTCCAAGTAGAAATAAAAGGGGCATTTTTACATGGACATTCTTCAATGTTGGCACGTGTATACATGCTCTTTAAGAAGAGAGACCAGGTTTTTTTTATGCGCCCGGAATCAAAGATTCGGGGCATATAGTTTTTGGCCTGCTCGTCTGTTTGTTGATAGTCTGTCTGTCCTTGTTAAAAGTTAACATTGAATGGTATGTAAAAGGGTTTTCTTGTTTAACGTGTATTCTGTCTCTTTGACAAGATCTTACCATCAAATTTTTGTTTACCTCTAGACCTGGACCTTTGAACTATTTCTGAACAAAACATTAGTTTAACATCGGCCACAACTTTTGAATGGTAGCTGATATAGCTTTCACATTTAACATGTACATTCCTTGTGATAAGACCTTTCCATTGAATCAATACCAACATTTTTACCTCGTAACCTTTACCTTTAAGCTACTTTTAAAAAAGTTTGATACTGACCAAAACTTTTGAATGGTAGATGATAGAGCTTTCATAGAGTGAGTGGTCATCGTCGAGAGCGGACGTGTTTCTGGGCTCTCTGTGTTTTGTCAAAAAACTTAGAAAATCGGTATACGAAACTGTAATTTAGGAAAGGACTTTTAATATCCATGTCCATTCGCTCATAATTTGTGAAATAAAGATGGGGAAAAGAAAGAAAAGAGAAAGGAAAGCGAGAAAAAAGAGAAGGAAAAAGAACAATACAGAAAGTGACCATGAGTACAGTGATTTAAGTACTGATCAAAGTTCACATACCGTGAGTTCACAAACCGACACTGACGAATCCTATGTTAGTCGGGCGGATCCAAATATCTCAAACACGGAAAATGTAAATATTGCCACATCAACTCCGACGACAACCCAGCAGATTTTTGATGATATTGCTATGGATATTTTTGAAAAAATTAGAAAAGTCGAAGAACGTCTAGGTGCCATTCAAAACAAGTTACTAGCTCTAGATAAAATTGAGGAAAGGCTTTGCAATGTTGACAAAGTACTGGAGAAGCATGATGAACGTCTTAAGAAAGTTGAAAAGAAAACTTTAGATTGTGAGGAATCGGTAAAAGGTGTGTCAAGCAGAGTGGACGAGTTAAAAACGCAATACAAGAACAACGCTGACAAAGTTAACAAAGAGTTAAAAGGCCACGGCAACTTGATCAGTGAAGTTTCGGTCGGAATTGAGGAAATGAAAGACGAAATTAACACCCTGCGGGACAAAGTTACTGATTTACAATGTAGATCAATGAAGCAGAATCTCATATTCCACGGAATCGCAAACGAATCACGGTTCGAGAACACGGAGGAAAAGCTGCGCAATTTCCTATACTATGAACTTGGTATCGAGGACCATATCGAGTTCGGTAACGTTCACAGATTCGGAAGGCACGAGAGAGGGAAGGATAGACCTATAGTAGCCCGGTTCCTGTATCAAAGTGACCTTTTGTATGTGAAACAGAACGCATATAAGTTACGGGGATCGTGTTACAGCGTGAGAGAGCAGTTTCCGCAAGCCGTGGAAGACCGACGCAAAATACTCTACCCGATTATGAAGCGACACAAAGAGGCTGGTGATACAGTAAAACTAGTGCGTGATCGGCTTTATATAAACAACCGTCCGTACGTTGAGCCACGATTAAGCGATTCTGGGGCGTACCATAACGCTACATTGGTCGATTCGCCGTCAGAGAGGAGGCACCGTTTATCCGATGCCTACAGTGACATTACGGATGTAGATACGCCGCTGGACGATCAGCACGACACATACAGTAGCGTAGCCAGGAGAGGCAGTAGGTTCCGTTCATTAGCAGGATAGGATGAGGCTGAGTGTGTACGTGACCAAGTACGTGAGTTGTCTGTAATTGTTTGGAATGTGAACAAGGGGTTGCATGAGAAATTAAAAGACCAAGATTTTGTAAATGTTGTACATAGTTTTGATATTATCTGTTTATTAGAATGTTGGATTGGTAATGAAAATGATATCGAATTGGAACAGTTTGATAAGTATGTTTTCCCTAGAACAAAAGGTAGAGGTGGTGGAATTGTTATTTTTCACAAAACATATTTGACTCTATCACTTACAGTAGAAGAAAATTTTTATAATACTATTTTATGGCTAAAACTTGAAAGTCAATGCGAAGGTGTACAAAATTGTGATACGAAACCAATTTTTATAGCAATGTGCTACATACCTCCTGACAATAGCGTATTTTATAGGAGACATAATGTTGATATTTTTCAATACTTGGAAGATACAATCTGTAAATATTGTAATGAGGGTGACATTTATGTAGTAGGTGACCTTAATGCTAGATGCGGGGACAGAGATGATTTCATATCTAACGATGATTTAAGTACCTCAGTTTCTGATCAATTATCTCCTGTTTTGAATTATAATTCAGATGCTCGGATTGTAAAAAGAAAAAGTTGTGACCGACATGTAAATTGCCATGGTAGAAAGCTTTTAGATTTATGCAAAACTACTGGCTTACGTATTGTCAACGGTAGACACCGAGGTGATCCGGATGGAAGCATTACTTTTTATGGTCCTAACGGAACCAGCCTTATAGATTATATTCTTACTAATGAATCTCGAATGTCAAATATTATTGAGTTTTCAACTGGTTATTTTAATACCTTTTCTGACCATTCACCATTATCATTCGTTTTAAAATTAAGCACGGATACTTGTGTTGTAAATCAAATTGTAAGCGAGATTGAAAGTTCAGGTACTGACAATATATTATGTAATACACCTAGTAAATCAGTTAAGTGGATCGATGAAAATTGTCATGTAATTAATGAACGATTAGAGGAAAGATTGAGTGAACTAAATAACTGTTTTGATGATAATTGTTTGACTCAGGATGAAATGAATGATCGTGTAGAGAGATTTAGCTCAAAATTATGTGACATATTTCTACCATTCTGTAAGGTACATGAAGGACATTGTACGCCTGTTACCCATGTTAAACACAAAAAGGATAACCAAACTACAAAACCTTGGTTTAATGATATATGTAGAAGTAAATACAACGAATATAGAGAGGCCTTGCGTAAATTTAACAGTTGTAAATCAGATAATAATCACAGACAACTTATGAACAAAAAGGCAGGTTATAAAAAAGTAGCGCGCAAATTAAAGCATGAATATGAAAGATATCAAGGAAATAATATTGAATATTTGCGAAAAAATAACCCAAAAGAATTTTATAAGCATTTTTCCAAAAAGAGAAAGAAACGAGTAAATTCGTCTATTACGTCAGAACAGTTTTTTGAGCACTTTAAGAAGTTGGCTGCTGCTGAAAATCCAACACATGAAAATTTTACTGTTTTATCTGATGATATTCAAAATGCTGTATATGATGACCTTGACCAGAGAATAAGCGATTTAGAAATAGAAAAATCTATCGGTAAATTAAAGTGTAATAAGAGCTCGGCGGAGGATAATCTTATAAATGAAATGTTCATAAACTCAAAGAATACATTACTCCCAATATTAAATAGATTGTTTAATGATATTTTCCAAACAGGTTTCTTCCCAGAATCATGGGCAAAAGGTTGCATTGTGCCAATATATAAAAAAGGGGATGTTAACGACACAAATAATTACAGAGGTATCACTATTGTAAGCTGTTTAGGAAAGATATTCACTTCAATTCTTAATACAAGGTTATTAGAATGGGACAAAGAAAATGAAATAATAACAGATGCACAATTTGGATTCAAACCTGGATACGGAACAACGGACGCTATTTTTGCTTTACAAACTCTAATAAATAGGACATTAAAGAATAAAAAAAGGTTATATTGCTGCTTTGTAGATTACCAAAAAGCTTTTGATTCTATAAATAGATGTAGTTTGTGGTCAAAGTTGATACGTTCAGGAATACAGGGGAAAATTTTTAGCATCATAAAATCATTATACGAAAATGTGAAAACTTGTATAAAATTTGAGGGATTCTTAACCAATCATTTCAGTTCATCTTTCGGGCTTTTTCAAGGGGAGATAATGTCGCCCATCTTGTTTTCTTTGTATGTGAATGATTTCGAATCATTCTTCTTAACTAACAATTGTCCTTCATTAGAAATTCAACTACTTAACATATATTTACTCATGTACGCAGACGATACAGTATTAATTTCAGAGTCTCCAGAGGGATTACAACTAATGTTGAACAAATTATACGAATATACCAAAGAATGGAACTTAGCGGTTAACATAGATAAAACAAAGATTCTAGTATTTAGAAATAATGGTATTTATAGAAATAATGAACACTGGTCATATAATGACAGCCCAATAGAAGTAGTGGATGAATTTAATTACCTGGGGATGATATTTAGCTACAACGGAAAATTCTTTAAAACACAGAAAAAATTGGCTGAACAAGGGAGAAAAGCAGTCTTTGCTTTGAACGGATCTCTACAAAAATTGCAATTTAACATTGATACAAACCTTTCCCTTTTTGATACTTATGTTAGCAGTATTCTGAACTATTCCGCAGAAGTATGGGGATTTCATAAAGCATTGGCTATTGAAACTGTCCATTTAACATTTTGCAAAAAAGTTTTAGGAGTAATAAAAAGTTGCACCAATAACTTTGTTTATAACGAACTTGGTAGATACCCTCTAATGGTAGCAAGAAAAATAAAGATTTTTAAATACTTTGCAAAACTTAAACAAACTAATAATTGCATATTACAAGCATGTTATAGAGAAAGAATAGAGATAAACGATGAATGGGTTGCAAATATAAAAAGAGAATTAGATAACATAGGACTTTCATATTTATTTGAACAAGAGATATGGAGTAAAGATATACTTATTATGATTGAAAATAGATTAAAAGATACATTTAAACAATCTGTAATAACCGGAATCGCATCTTCCTCTAAAGGTTTATTATATCAACACTTGACCGATAATTTTACATTACAGTATTACTTAATTAAACCGATTAAACCAATGTATAAGAAATATATAGCCCGAGTTAGAACTTCATCTCATGACCTAAATGTAGAAAGAGGAAGATATGATAATATAGAAAGAAGAAATAGATTATGTAGTTGTTGCGAATTAAACGATATTGAAGATGAATTCCATTTTATTCTTAAATGCCCCAAGTTTCATTCACTTAGAATCAAATATATTAAACCATTTTACTTCCGAAAACCTAGTGTATTTAAGCTTATTCTTCTTCTTAGTGTTAATAATGTAGCAGAACTATGTAACCTTGGTAAATATCTTTATTATGCAAGTAGAATTAGGACAGAATTATTATGAATATGATTATGTCAACTTTCACGTCCCATGTCGTATCATCGTATATTATACTATTCTATCATACATTTCATATATTACACACTGTGTCATACTAGTAAATCATATTGTTTAGACGAACACACTCACTTTATTATCCTGTGTTCATTTAATGTATATTGTATATATATTGTATATATTGTGTAACCTATGAGCTGTGTGGCTTACGGTAAATAAAGAACTTGAACATACTTCACATGTGCATTCCTTGTGACAAGACCTTTCATTTGTTTAACCTCGTGACCTAACTGACCTTAGCCCTTCACTTACATTTGAAAAACTTTGATATTAGCCATAACGTTTGAATAGTACATGTAGATGATTAAGCTATCACACTTTACATGTGCGTTTCTTGTGACAAAACCTTTCCATGGATACGTACATTACTGACCTCGTGGCGTTTATGTTATGTTGTTTGTTTGTTTTGTTTTTTTGCTCTTCAAAAAATTCGGACTTCAGGGCCCCGTGAAAAAAAAACCCTGGATCCACCCATCTTACATTTGTCTTAGAATTCACAACATTTGAATAATCACAGAGTACCTGTTAGCTGAAAGTATACTTGAAATAGTACTGTGATTCTATACTCTATGAACTTCGAACACTCCCTTGGCGTTCGGAATTCACGGAGAACGTTTTCGGTTTTTCTAAACTAGTCATCGGTTTCCGGTTAATCTTTCGAGCGCCGCTCGCGTGTCGTTGGCGTTATTAAAAAAAATTAACATGTTCAGGAGGAAATTGACAGCCCTTGACCACCAACAACCAGATTCTTTTAATATTGAAGGTATTTCTGAATATGTAAATAAACTTGGAACATTCAAAGATAGAATAAAACCTGGGTGCTTACTGTCCTGTTCATTCATTCATTCATTCATTCTTTCATTCTTTCATTCGTTCATTCATTCATTCATTTACATTCAATTCAATTCAATTCAATTCTTTATTGGCAAGAACCATATCCATGGCGTAAGCCACGTACATACATTAATTACAAACAAGAGCAATACAAATTAAATAATGATTATTCATAAATTGGTCAAATGATAATACAAAAGTTACAGGTAAAACACTTATTAAGCAATAAAGCCATCTCTAATATTATTATCTTATTAATTACCACTGCTATTGTAATGTAAGGGCTATGAAGCATATATAGTACTGGTCGAGCAGACAATTCTGAACGATTTTTGCGGTTTTTCATCGATACCTGTGTAACTCGGCTTCTATATTTAATCGCTAGGAAACTCTGAACAAATAAATAGTCATTGCTTCACCCTTAATAAAAATGCCTATGTAAAAATAATTTTGAAAATCGACCTACAAATGCTGATTTGAGTATATTTTAATACCCCCTTAAACGTCCATTTTACGCAAGTTACTAAAGGTATTTCTGAACGATTTGCAGTTAAGTCTCTCCCGGGGTCAATATGGATGAAATGTTTCAAAACTTGGTTATTTTATTCTTTTATCCTTATTGAAGAATTCAAATGTCAACATATATCATAAAACTTTTACAAAATTTATTTCTAAAGCGACTCTCTGAACCATGATTTGGTATGTTTATTTCTTACCTATTTCCAATGATTTTTGTATTCTAACACATGTAATTTATATACTTTTTCGTGAATACCCTGCTCTGGGCCCCTCTCAATGCAGGTTTTTATCGATTAGCGACTACAAAACTAGGTCAAGATGTGTTCTTAACTCAATGACGTCACTTTCCCCGGCTCCCAAACAGACGAAAGTTGCAAACAGCGCAGGAGAAACAAACGCTAAAAATATGCTAAATGAAGTTATTTTGAGATTTCCTTTTGCATGTTGGTTATTTTTCTGAACACCTTGACATCTGTATCACCAAAATTGTGAAAAAGTACTCCAAGTAACCCAACTAGCAAACAGTTCTGAAATATCTGCTGGACCAGTATTGTAATCTAGACTGGAAAACATTAAATACAGGATAGCATCTTTTGTTCAAGATCAATATTATAAATTAGAAGCATACATGTATATTCATTAATAAAATTGCAGTTACAAAATACATGTAGTAGCTTAATATTTACTAAGAGATATAAAAATATACTAATAACCATGCATTAATTACATTAAAATACACTAGAAACATTTCTACTCTAAGTATTGGATGTTAACAATGTTCTATGTTCAAATGCTTCTTGAATATACAGGCATATATATGTTTTGTAATTATATAATCTGTAGGATAATCTGGATTGATTAATTCTTTAATGCAATCAGTATAAAATGCTGATGAATGTTTTATTGGATAGTCTACATATTCAGGACACTGTAAAAGAAAATGTCTTTCATCTTCAACTGCATTTTTACAATGGTAACAGAACCTATTTTCTCTTGGAACTGGTGGTTTGGAATACCTATCAGTTTCCTTGTATAGCTTGTGTGCTCTAATTCTTAATTTGGTTAAATTTGAATGTAACTTAATTTCTCATTCATTCATTCATTCATTCATTCATTCATTCATTCATTCATTCATTCATTCATTCAATATCTGCCTCTACAAGGTATTCCGTCTGTATGCATAAACCTCGAACAGACAGATGCTTTTAAAAGCTACTGGTGGAGAAGTAATTATCACTGATTTTTAAAGCATATTTCGCTCTATTACCTTTAATTTTCAAGACTTGCACATGAAATTTGGACAACACAAACTAGAACCCTTTACCTATACTTCCAAAAATTTTCAATAAATTCTGATGACTGGTACCAACCAGTATTGCTTTTTGAAAATAATTATTGCATTCGATCCAAAATGTTCTGACACTTAGCTGGGCTGAGTATTGCAGGTCAAATTTGTATTGTGATGTATTGCAATATTTTATAGTATTCCTTATGATTTTCATTTCCAACTTCAATTTTGCTTTCAAAATTGTATTTAAAAAATCTCAGAAAATTTCTTGACTCTTCACTATATAATGTTGATGGACATGTGCAGACAAATTTGACAGTGCTTCTATAACATTCAAAGTCAATCATACATGCATAAATATCCGGTTGAAAGAAATTAGAATATTTCCACATATTAATGTGATAATTCTGCTGGGACATCGGCGGACACTTGTGGACATGCAGACAGTGCATTATAAGGAAGTAGGAAACTTAAATGTCATTTAAAGTACCCTTATTAAATAAATGACAGGAAAGGCGAATGTATGTGCATTTCAAGACACCACCGCGTTGTACGTGTAAACAATATGCAAATCATGAACTAGATACTTCCTAAGAATTTACCTAACAATGTCAAGTCTTGTTTGCAAATTAACATGCCAATGATGATGTGCTTTTGTCCTTGACATGTGCAGTGTGTTGACGTACGTTTTTAAAGTTCTAACAAGCTGTTTTTTTTATGCCCCGGAATCACAGATGTAGTTTTGGGCCTGTCCGTCTCTTTGTCTGTTTGTCCAGAAAACTTTAACATTGGTCATAACTTTTGAATGGAAGGTGATAGGGCTTTCATATTTCACATATGTATTCCTTGTGACAAGACCTTTCCATTGATACCAAAATTGTTGACCTCGTGACCTTGACAGTGACCTTTGACCTACTTTTAAAAACTTTAACATTGGGCATAACTTTTGAATGGTAAGTGATAGGGCTTTCATATTTCACATGTGTATTCCTTGTGACAAGACTTTTCAATTGATACCGATATTTTTGACCTTGTGACCTTGACCTTGACCTTTGACCTACTTTTCAAAAACTTTAACATTGGGCATAACTTTTGAATGGAAAGTGATAGGGCTTTCATATTTCACATGTGTATTCCTTGTGACAAGACTTTTCAATTGATACCAATATTTTTGACCTCGTGACCTTGACCTTTGACCTACTTTTCAAAAACTTTAACATTGGGCATAACTTTTGAATGGAAAGTGATAGGGCCTTCATATTTCACATGTGTATTCCTTGTGACAAGACCTTTCCATTGATACCAAAATTTTTGACCTATTGACCTTGACCTTTGACCTACTTTTTAAAAACTTTAACATTGGGCATATATAAATACCAATCAAATTTTAGTAAGGTGTATATTGTAATGCTTGTATACCTAAATATTATGGACAGCACAAAAAGGGGGCAAGTGACCAATTCACTAAGACATCGTCTTTTATCTTTTCAGATGAAGGTGAATTCAGGAACATTATACTGTGGTTAGAAGATCAGAAAATTCGACATTTTAAGATTGAGGACAGAGCAGGTTTAAGGAACATCAAGGGCAGTGACTGGATTAAATCTTTTGAACATGTGAGTATCCTGGTAGGATCCAAAAATTTATGTTCAGAGCTTAATTGACACCTGAACTTTGACTCAGCCAATTAGCCATTAAATGCCATAGTGTGGGGCATGTATCATATATAGTGTTGAGTCTTGCTGTCATTCTGTCTATCGGGAAAGATTCAGATCTTACCTTCCTAACTTTTAGACCCTTTGATATTTTTTAAGATACATGTAACTTTGTAACTTAGTGAAATAAAACATCCTATCTTGAAAATGTTGTTGAGGGAATGTGAATGGTGTCCAAAATTTATTACAAGAGTTATGGCCCTTAGACTCAGATTTGTAATTGGTTTTGTAAAATTATTTATCTTTGCAACTTTTGATGAATTTTGACAAAACTTTTTACCAAGAACAATTACAACAAATATTCGGGAGACTAACTGTATTATACTCTACTGTCGTAAATCTTATTCAGTCATTCACACATATATGTATTGTCTTTAACTAGTACCTTACTGAGCTTGGATGCCCGTACCAGTCAGCAGAAAGGGTCAGTGTCCTGGAATGGCTACTATCATACTCTGTAAGACTTGAGTATGGAGATGATGGTATGTAAAAATTAGTTGTTGTTTTTTATGAAGTACTAATGAGAATAATTATGTTTGAAAATCTTAACTTTCCTTGTACCCTTCCTTGACAAACTATTCCTTCAGAATAACAGATTAAGTGTGAAGAGAATGTTGTTTTAAAATTGTATTGTGAAATCATATTTTTACGATTTTTTGCATATGCTAAGGCTATTTTAACCCAGTATGAATAATGTCATAAGTTAGCTAAATTTGAATTTTTCAACGTAAGGAAGGTCAATTAGTGAAAAATAATAATACTCAATGAAATCCCTGCTTCCCATAAAATAAATCTTCCGTTTTCAGTCTTAATCATGTTAATTATAAAACATGTCCAAATGAATACAATAAATATGGTTTTGCCCTTGCTTGCATCTACATTTTTAATCAATGCATTCAATTCCTTTTCAGTTGAGAAATATAAAGAAGTAAAGGGGGGAGGTCAAACTCAGAACTCTACAGAAGTTCCTAAAGGCCAGTCCTGTAATCCATTGGATAACCTGGATTGTAAGTATTATATGTTTTGTCAAATTCCTCATAGTTTGTACTCATGTAAACGAACCTGCAAATCTTTGCCATGAGTAGAGGAATATAATCCTTTAGTTATTGATTTTGAAGGTGAGATACATATATTTACATATGCCTATTCATTTGTATAGTATTTTCACTGTGATTATAGGAGTATAACCGCGGTGGCGTGGTTTGAACTATGACGTCATAGTAACTTGGCTTGATTTGAACTTTGACGGTACGTAGTAACAGAGCCTTACTGCCCTTAGCAACGGAGTTTTATTCGTATTTCAACGCCATTTAAGCGTGAAAAACTGGAATGTAAATATATATAATAACTGTCTTTTGGAATGTGATTATACTGTGATAACCTACAATGGATCCAGAAATTATGTTTCTCATAATGTGCTAACGCGCATTATGGAACATAATTCCTGGATCCATTGTAGGTTATCACAGTATAATCACATTCCAAAAGACAGTTATTCTATAAGTACATTTGTATTTAAAAAAAAAGTAAAGGTCAAGGTCACTGTGTACAATGTAGAATTTTTGAGGAGGATGCTACATTTGCATTGCATTTGTACCCTCAGAAAGTGTTTGTAGTTTATTGTTCTTTTCTCAACATTCTAGAGATACTCCCTCAAATAGTTTTCAATTAATATTTTTATGCCCCCGGAATCAAAGATTCAGGGCATATAGTTTTTGGCCTGTCCGTCTGTTTGTCTGTCTGTTTGTCCGAAAAACTTTAACATTGGACATAACTTTTGAATGGGAAGTGATAGGGCTTTCATATTTCACATGTGTATTCCTTGTGACAAGACCTTTCCATTGATACCAAAATTTTTGACCTCGTGACCTTGACCTTTGACCTACTTTTCAAAAACTTTAACATTGGGCATAACTTTTGAATGGGAAGTGATAAGGCTTTCATATTTCACATGTGTATTCCTTGTGACAAGACCTTTCCATTGATACCAAAATTTTTGACCTCATGACCTTGACCTTGACCTTTGACCTACTTTTCAAAAACTTTAACATTGGGCATAACTTTTGAATGGGAAGTGATAGGGCTTTCATATTTCACATGTGTATTCCTTGTGACAAGACCTTTCCATTGATACCAAAATTTTTGACCTCGTGACCTTGACCTTTGACCTACTTTTCAAAAACTTTAACATTGGGCATAACTTTTGAATGGGAAGTGATAAGGCTTTCATATTTCACATGTGTATTCCTTGTGACAAGACCTTTCCATTGATACCTAAATTTTTGACCTCATGACCTTGACCTTGACCTTTGACCTACTTTTCAAAAACTTTAACATTGGACATAACTTTTGAATGGTAAGTGATAGGGCTTTCATATTTCACATGTGTATTCCTTGTGACAAGACCTTTCCATTGATACCAAAATTTTTGACCTCATGACCTTGACCTTGACCTTTGACCTACTTTTCAAAAACTTTAACATTGGGCATAACTTTTGAATGGGAAGTGATAGGGCTTTCATATTTCACATGTGTATTCCTTGTGACAAGACCTTTCCATTGATACCAAAATTTTTGACCTCGTGACCTTGACCTTTGACCTTTTAACCCAGTGACCTCACATACATGTACTTAACAGAAAATAGTGTTCATACTAACAAAGATGCCACCAGGGGCATTCGTGTTTCACAAACACAGGCTTTATTTCCTGTATATATATGAGGGGGAAAAGGACATGCATCTAAACAATCTCTTAGTTTTATCTTTTTACATGTATAGTTAATGATGCTGACTTTAAGGCAGGAGTTGCTTCCCTTTCCATGCTTTTACAAGTTCCACCTTACACAGATCATTTAGAACAATTAAAGGTGAGTTTTTTCATTGCGTTTTAACAATATTATTTATGAACATTTAATGATTCATTCAATCTTTCACCACATTCTCAGTTTAAGTTCCATGACTCAGAGCATTTAGGATACATGTCATTATGACAATATCTTTTATGAAAAATTTATAATTACTAGGTCTTGATATCAACACAACATTTGGTCTGTTTACCACTATGCTTGCGACTAAAATAGATAAATAGTTGCAAAAGCCTTCTTTTTCTTATCAAACCATTAATTTCTTTTCCTGCATGTACACTTAGGCATGAAAGTGACAATATATTTTAATCTATTTGACAAATTCTCTGAAGAAGATATGATAAGTCCTAAAAAGGAAAAAAAAAAACAATCTACTATTTTGAAAGGGATCTAGGCTAAACTTCTGTAAATCTACAATCTTTAGATAAGATGTCCAGGCATTCAAGATGTCATATATTTCCATGAAATCCCTAGTTTTGGATATGCTTTATTGGATGGTTTGTGAAGCAAAATCCGGCTTATGAAATGGCGATGTCCGTCTGTCAGTGTGTCAACAATTTGGTTTAGCTGTTGTGTATATGTTAGTTGTCAAAGAACTATTAGGCGTACAATTTTGAGACGTATGTTTATTGAATAATAGGCAATAAGTACATTGTATACTTGCTGTCTGTATTACAGGCTATATGTATTTTTTTAAATATATGCTAGTTTTAGTATATTACACTTATTACATGTATTACATACTACATGTATATGCATACTGTGTTATAGGCTATATGTTTACTGGTAAAGGACAGGCTGTCACAGGAATCTATACAGAAAGCTGCTAAACAAAAAGATGTAAGTATTTCTATTCAGTAATTTCGAAGACCAGAGTTACTTCCCATTTGGGACGGTATCTGACGAAGACTAATTGTGATGTCATCAAATTTTATGGAAACAATACCTAAACTCTGGGGAATGACGGTACAAAATCATAGTTACCATATCATTTTCATGACCTCTGCTCATAATGGTTTTACGTCAAATACTGTCTCAAATTGGAAATAACTCTGTATTTCGCAAAGACTCAATGAGGAGATCATGATTGTCCTGTCCTGACCATCCAATGATTGGCTAAGGAGTAGATTGCAGCACACATTTGTATGATTGGATGAAATATCATTGAAATACATGTACATATAGATAAAATGAAAGAAGCATAGGTGCTTGGGCCATAGACAGTTCCTACACTGCTGATTTAGCATACAAGACAAGTTGTCTGATTGGTTTAGAGTGATGGACAGCTTGCTTATACCCTTTATCTGCAGCGTAGTAACTTTCTATGAACCAAGCACACTTGAATTTGAAGATACGCAGTCACATTTTATTTTAAAGCACCCCTCTCCTTATTTTATCTCATATTTACTAGGTCAGAGAAGACTTTTCATCAACATTATGTCTTGTTAGGAATATGATGTTACACTTTCTTGAAATTAGGATTAAGTGATAATTCAAGACTCGGTTATTTTCATGAGGCTATAAGTGCCAATTTTGAGAGTTTGTGCGTCTTTAATACTTCCATTGTTATTGTTATATAGGATGTATACATGTAAATTTCTTTCAAAGTCTGCAATAAGAGCCTCGAAAATTCCGAATATATAATTATATTTACATTCCTACTGCGTTTCCCTTATATAAAGGTACCAAACCAACTGTTGCTTTATTTCTCTATAAATGCAAGAGCCTATCACGTGACTTTATAAATTATGCGGATTAATTTCTGATAAAATGCCCATTTTATTCATTGCTTTAACACAGATTCAAAACATGTATCCATTATCAAACAACGTTGTCTACCCCCAGTGATTAAATGTGTCAAAATCTAGGTCACCCACATATACACTTCCAAGAAGTGTGACGTAGTAAGTCGATCACGCGTCAGTAGACGAAGTTCAAGGACGAACTGCATTGCTGTCTGCAGAAAGATGCCATGTTTGGATGAGCGAATATTCAGGCATAAGTGGATCAAATATTCAGTATTTAGGATGAGGATTTGATTCACCTGTGTCATTTATCAACAGTGAATTTATCTTTGCTTCTTATGGATTCATAATATCAGAAATATTTCAAGTATCTGCGAATCTTTAGCCATGATGTTGAGGTAATTCATGAAAATACCGAAAGTATTCGCGTTTTCGAAGGTTGTACTCGACTTTTGCACTAATCTAATTACTTCCAGATGAAATAGGGTATTTTCATAAGTTTGTATAGAATAATACCAATTGATTTCATATGTCTAAGCAGTTTAACAGTGTGTTAAAATGAGTTTTCAAAAGTTTTCCCTCAGTTCTGTGAAACCCCAGTTTAACTCTACGCTATGTCTGAATTATGTTGGACAAAAGTCACGAATTTTCACGATTCAATTTTCTTCAGTTTCAATTGAAATGTTTAAAATACAGCCAAAGGACAAAATTCAAATACGTCAAGTGGTGTTCTCCCTCCGCAATGATATTTCAAATGTAAAGAAACTGGATGAAAAATTGGCAGAAATAACTTAATTAACATGTAAAATGTAAATATAAGGATTGTTTTTCAGCTTTTGCGCTTTATCGGTGTGTATTGGCAGTAGGGAATGGAAACAAAATTCATGAAAAGCACTTCGTGCTTTTCATTGCTTTTCATGAATTTTGTTTCCATTCCCTACTGCCAATACACACCGATAAAGCGCAAAAGCTGAAAAACAATCCTTAAATATATACTACTAATAGCTCTAGTTTACTGTCCTGCTCTGTAACATATAAAGGGATGTCAGAGAACAGATTTTATTCATACTATCTCTTTCATTTTTCAGGGGGAGTACCTACCATTAGATAAAACAGAACTAGGATTCGACACTGGAGGTACAATGAAAAAAATTATGTTAATCTAATCTTGCATGATTTATCTTCCATTCTTTATTATTGCATCTACACTGACAAACTATTACAGTATTATTTTCTAAGAAATGCCAGCAAACAAAGTTTGGGGAATACATACATGTACATGGGTAGCAGAGGAAAGATCTCATACACATGTACAAGATACAAGATTGCAATAACAAAAATGATCAAAACAACCGAAAAAAAAAAAAAAAGCGAAAAAAGACCAAAGAGAAAAGATATTTGATACACGACATTTGAACTGCTAAACTTCACCTAGAATTATGACCATTTCATAAATTTCTCTCCAAGTATAAGAGCTTTTAAGCCAGATTGCAAAAGCACTTCCAGTCTTAAGGTATCCGTTGTACAATAGAGTCATTTAACATAGCGTTTTCATCATCTCCATTGTGAAGTATGGTAAATTTTATGCCTGGTAAGGTACTATAAACTACATATTTTCTGAAAGGTAATGATGCCCTGAGTACAGATAAAAGACTCACGGGTCTTAAAAATCAAATGGGAAAAACTCTTGCACAACTTCGTCATATTGCATAGGTTATATAGAGAAAATAGATAACTTAAATGATTCACCAGTTATTCCCCTTTATTTTTTTTGACCACAAAATTATTATTTTTGAGCTGTGGGCATTATAACCTTACAGAAAATATATAGTTTATAGTACCTTACCAGGCATGGAAAAATGCCCTATTGTACATTGGATACCTTAAAAAAATGTCTATATGACTGTCTACATTTTGATAATGTTTTGGGTTTAAAATCTCAGATACTAAAAGCAATAGAAACATAAAACTATGCAAGTAGGTTGGTTCTGTTGTAAATGACAAAGACCTTTTGATTTATACCAAAACCTTTCACTCCTTGACCTTGGACTACTTTTACTAAAATCTAAGCTAGGCTTTTTCTGTTGAACTGAAAGGGGTATAACTTTGATATTTCATTATATAGATTGCCTATAAATGAATTTTGACTATAAATGAATTTTGACCTGGTGACCTTTACCTTGGACTATTTTTTCAATGCACAGAAAGGGCTTCATTATTTCATAATAGTCTATAGATTCTTTGCAATGAGTACTTTAACTTGAAACAATGACAAATTATTTCATTTTTACTATTTTGAAGTCTAGGGGTATGGCATAATACTGTAAATGGGGAAATGATTGCGGTGGTTTTAATTTTGCTATGTTCGTGGTTTTTGTATTTTTAGCGAATATTAAACTACAGCAATGGTTTTTGAATAATAGATAGAAAAGCATAGAGGATAAAATTCTTTTATGCGTCTGTTGCTTGTTAGCCATTACACACGTACAGCTGAATTGTTTAATGTACAAAAGATGCTTTTGCTTTAGATTAGTTTTTTAGTTTAATGTACCTTTAAAGGTCTCATCAATATTAACATACACTACTAAGATCATTATAACTGGATAAAACAACAAAGATTGTATAGTGTGTAAAAGATTAATTGTGAAAAAAGGTACAAAGTACAATTATAAATTACTACATTACTACATACTACATAATCTTTTCTCAAAACTACTTTTCCTACACACTCTAATTGATATTTAATTGCTTCAGTGTAATTATCACAAATCACTACATGTTTGTAATTAATATGGCCTATTGCAGCAACAGCAACATGATATTTGACCAGCCATTCATGCATTGCTTGATGCTTTTTTCTATCAACAGCGTTTTTGGTTCGTTTTAATTGTTGTATTTCATGTACACATTAACCATTACATGTACTACATTTTCTTTCCAAAACATTTGACATACATTGAATCCTGACCATGCACGAGAATTTTCAATGTGAAATATTGAATGTTGCGTTAATCTGTTGAGAAGTATTGGTCTTATTTGTCCTGTTAGGATTGTTCTTGTAATTTATAGTGCCTGTTCTGGAAGGCATAGAATTAGCTTGTGAGAGCTATTTACTTTGCTAATATGAAATGTCTTCCAAAATAAATCAGAGGAAATCTGGGATACTAGACGAGCTTTGTCTAGAAGTCTTCGTTCCTCCTCTAACATACATTCAAAATTGAATTTTTAAAAACTCTGGTTTACACATTTCTGTACTTAGGTATTTTCCCTTGGAAATGCACTCATCCAATGTTTTAAGTACATTTAATGTTTGAAATGACCTTGATTTTGTGGACAGCAAGTAATGTCTCTCATTAAGTCATAGTTTAAAATTGATTGTCCTTGATGTCATATTGCGGGAAAAGTACTTATTTTGCCGTCCAAAACAACGTACTGGATTGCAGTTATGTGAAAAGGGCTTTTTGAAAAAGTCCTTGATTATTATGTAGAACTGATATTGCTTCTTGTAGAAGATGTACATTTGTACATGCATGTTTACTTGCTTTCTAATAACTTATTACAGGTATATGAAAAGTTTTGCCCATACTTTCACTTTTGCGCATGTTCAAAACAGATCATCAAAACTAAACAAATTAGTTAAAATAGTTTACCTCATTGATATTGACAAACCTTTTGCTATTACCTGTTTTATGTATTCATGACCAGAAAGTATGTTGTTATTGTTTCAGATTACATAATAAACGAGGCTGCCAAGATTTTACGTCTGATCCATATACGTGATTTACGTGATTTACAGACTCAGATTAATGCGGCAATAGTAGGCGTTCAAAGTCTTATAGCAAATCCAAAAACTGACAGCAGACTCGGAAAAGTCGGACGATAATTACTTACTGCTTAAAAATCTGTTTCGTTATATAATGATGCTAAGTATAGGGGTCTGTAAATCCTTAATTGTGTGTGTATGCTTGTATGTATGTGATTTTGTCATTGTGAATGTTGATGGCGAAATTCTGTCTAAATTAAGCTTTAAGTGAGAGTTGGGATGATGATAGGCAACTCACTTTTTAGTTTCATTAAGCTACATGTACCTTAAATATTTTTAGAAGATGCATGTATATTACTATACTTGCATTAAATTGTACTCACGGATACTGATTCATGAGCAATATGTGGCAAAAAGATGTATGAGATACAGTATTTTGTATGAAGTGTTTGATTGTTATATGAATTATAACGATAATATGTTATTCTATAATTGTTATCATGAAGTATAAATTTTAAATGTATGATCAAAATTATGTCTGTAACCAATTTAAGTCAAAAAAGATCTTGTGTAAAACTAATTAACATTTCTGTAAGAGATTTTTTTTTTGTAAAATTGTTCTTAAAGTATACAAAGAATGGATGTTGTTAAGTTCTTCTCTTTATTGATAAGTTTGTAGAATGTATGTGTCTAACATAGTGTCTTATTGCAAGACTTGGTGCTTTACAATAAAATGGTTGTGTGACATTGGATATTAGCTGACTAGATAGTGTTTCACTCATAGACCTAATTTTTTAAATGTAAAAATAAATGAAAGTATTTATTTATGGACCCCTCAGACATTTTTGCAACTTTCTGCCTCTTACTTCTATACGGTATACATTATGCAGTTGTGCATGTGTCTTGGTGTAACATGCATGATGAAATCTTTTCACTTTTCCTGTTAATAAAGAAATAAACATGAATGAAGTTAACTTTGTATTTATATTTTGTATGTACAACTGTCAAAATCATTGAATTTGTAAGGATAGATTATGTCTCAGCTGGGCATATCTTGTGTCATTCATAAATTCGTAATTTTATATTATGTGAATATCGAAATATTGATCCCATATTTGACAAAACTTTTTTTCACAAAAACAAAAAAAACCACCAAGTTTGATATATTTGTCAAAGCTTTTAAGGATCTACCAAACAGGAAACTATTTTTAGATTCTCTGGTACATTCATATACTATGTCAATGTATTGAAAGGTGTCTTAGGTTGATGTCTTTCAATACACGTAAAAATCCTTTAGAAAAATAACACTATTCTTACTTCGCTATTCTTACTTCAGATAGTGTATACCGGTAGTTATTGGGAATTTTTTTAAAGATTTTGATCTTACCTAATTATAGAGTTGAAAATACATGTAGAGCAAGTGATCATATTTCGCCGCATTTTTCGAATATTTTCTAGGAATTTTCAATACTTGTTGGCCGATTCAATGATTGGTTTTGCTAAATTTTAATTTAACTCCATTCTCGATCAAGATACTACAAAAAGGATTTATTTTACTCAGTGCACTGTTTCCTTATAAAACGTCAAAATATTTTGTTTCCATATTTTCGGGGGAGACCATATTTCGCCGTTTTTGCTGAGAAGTATCCATTTTGCACACAAAACGGACAAAATTGTGATTTTCTTTTCGGGAAATCTTTCGTCGCCACTACTTCTTCGAGATGATGCAAAATAAAATTTTTTCTTTGTTTGGTATTTCTAAAAATTTCTACGTCTAACGTCTAAAATTTTGTGATTTCATTAATTTTTCCTCATTTTGTGGTATTTTTCGTCACATTTGAGTGCAGGAGATGTCACAATAAATCAAAACACTGTTACGGTCATATTTGATAGGATACAGAAAAATAAACTTGACAAACTATTCCGATAACCAACGAGAAGCAATTAACTATGAAACGGCAAAATATATAATCACCAGCAAAATATGGTTCGCTCTACATGTATATATCAATATCAAAGCGACATAAAACCTAGCTATTCTTAAATCAGACAATATTGTATGGTTTCTTAGGATTTAGTTTACATTTTAATTATTTTATGTAGAATGCATTTATATTCACATGATTCACATGAATGAGGAATGATTCTGTTATGAACAGACCTCGTATTATGAAGTAAAGTGAAAAATAAAAATGTCTCGGGGGGAAAAACATTGAATGGAAAGGAAAAGAACTATTTTGGTAAGTAAATGTATATATTTGTACATATGATATTAATATTGCAAATATGAATTAACTGAGAATTTTCTGTCTAAATTCATCATTCAAGATTAAAATACATCAGATAGCAATCAAAATTGCATTTTTTCCCTATAAATTATAAATGTTTATAATTGAAACATACTTTTTCTACATGCAAAGTTTCATCAATTTTTTACCCTTAGTTTTGAAGCTACGAATGTACATATATACCCATTGAAAGCCCCAAAATGGGCTGTTAATATGACGTTAAAATTAAAAAATTTTTGGTAATAAAAAACAGTTACAATTCTTCTGTAGAGGCAGGATATTAAAAAGTTCTGTATTTTTCATATAGATATGATGTGGGCAATCGGATAATGTATAGAATTATAAATGATCACTAAGACCTTTAAAAGAAATTGTCGAAAGGAGATAAATTTATATCTATTTTCCGAACATCTTTCAGTTGTTAATTTTTAGCTCACCTCGACGAAGTTGAGTGAGCTTATGCTATAACCCCACGCATCCGCGTCCGCGTCCGCGTCCACGTCCGTGTCCGCGTCCGTGTCCGCGTCCGGTTAAGAAGTTTGGGGTAGCTCAGTATCTGACAAAGTACTAATGCTACAGTAACCAAACTTGCACAAGTGATTCATCTTTGGATGCTGAGGTGAACCCATGCATCGGATGCAGCATCTGACCTACATTTTCCGCTTGAGTGACTTGGTTAAGAAGTTTGGGGTAGCTCAGTATCTGACAAAGTGCTAATGCTACAGTTACCAAACTGGCACAAGTGATTCATCTTTGGATGCTGAGGTGAACCCATGCATTGTATGCAGCATCTGACCTACATTTTCCGCTTGAGTGACATGGTTAAGAAGTTTGGGATAGCTCAGTATCTGACAAAGTACTGATGCTACAGTAACCAAACTTGCACAAGTTATTCATCTTTGGATGCTGAGGTGAACCCATGCATCGGATGCAGCATCTGACCTACATTTTCCGCTTGAGTGATTTGGATAAGAAGTTTGGGGTAGCTCAGTATCTGACAAAGTACTAATGCTACAGTAACCAAACTTGCACAAGTGATTCATCTTTGGATGCCGAGATGGACCCATGCATCGGATACAGCATCTGACCTACTTTTTCCACTTGGATGATTTCGCTTTTAAAAGCCAATATTGCGCAAAGTATAAGTGCTACATGTACCAAACTTGCATATTGGATGTATCTTTGATAAAACTTTCATAAAATGACCTTGACCTACTTTTTCCGCTTGAGTGATTTTGCCTTTAAAAGCCAATATTGAGCAAAGTATAAGTGCTTGATGTTCCAAACTTGCATATTAGATGTATCTTTGATCAAACTTTCATAAAATGACCTCGACCTACTTTTTCTGCTTGAGTGATTTTGCCTTTAAAAGCCAATATTGAGCAAAGTATAAGTGATACATGTACCAAACTTGCATATTGGATGTATCTTTGATCAAACTTTCATAAAATGACCTTGACCTACTTTTTCTGCTTGAGTGATTTTGCTCTATAAAGCCAATATTGAGCAAAGTATAACTGCTACATGTACCAAACTTGCATATTGGATGTATCTTTGATCAAACTTTCATAAAATGACCTCGACCTACTTTTTCCGCTTGAATGATTTTGCCTTTAAAAGCCAATATTGAGCAAAGTATAAGTGATACATGTACCAAACTTGCATATTGGATGTATCTTTGATCAATCTTTCATAAAATGACCTTGACCTACTTTTTCCGCTTGAGTGATTTTGCTCTATAAAGCCAATATTGAGCAAAGTATAACTGCTACATGTACCAAACTTGCATATTGGATGTATCTTTGATCAAACTTTCATAAAATGACCTTGACCTACTTTTTTTGCTTGAGTGGTTTTGCCTTTAAAAGCCAATATACATGTACTAAGAAATATGTTTGAATTGAATTTTGCTGTCACGAGGTGAGCTTCGTAATCTGTGATTACCTATGTTTTATTATAAAGTTCGTTTATCTGAAACCCTATCATTTATTTTCCTAAAAATTTGATAATATCTTTTTCATATGTCAAGTGAAGCACTGATAAGATCCTATTGAAATTTGACCGTCAGTTTTTAAGTTATAGTGATTTTGCTACCCCCTGCCCCTTATTTTTAGCTCACCTCGACGAAGTTGAGTGAGCTTATGCTATAACCCCATGTGTCCGCGTCCGCGTCCGGTTAAGAAGTTTGGGGTAGCTCAGTATCTGACAAAGTACTAATGCTACAGTAACCAAACTTGCACAAGTGATTCATCTTTGGATGCTGAGGTGAACCCATGCATCAGATGCAGCATCTGACCTACATTTTATGCTTGAGTGACTTGGTTAAGAAGTTTGGGGTAGCTCAGTATCTGACAAAGTACTAATGCTACAGTAACCAAACTTGCACAAGTGATTCATCTTTGGATGCTGAGGTGAACCCATGCATCAGATGCAGCATCTGACCTACATTTTACGCTTGAGTGACTTGGTTAAGAAGTTTGGGGTAGCTCAGTATCTGACAAAGTACTAATGCTACAGTAACCAAACTTGCACAAGTGATTCATCTTTGGATGCTGAGGTGAACCCTTGCAATGGATGCAGTATCTGACGTAGTTTTTCCACTTGAGTGATTTTGCTTTAAAAGCCAATATTGAGCAAAGTATAAGTGCTACATACACCAAAATTTCATATTGGATGTATCTTTGATCAAACTTTCATAAAATGACCTTGACCTACTTTTTCCGCTTTAGTGATTTTGCCTTTATAAGCCAATATTGTGCAAAGTATAAGTGCTACATATGCCAAACTTACATATTGGATGTATCTTTGATCAAACTTTCATAAAATGACCTTGACCTACTTTTTCCACTTGAGTGATTTTGCCTTTAAAAGCCAATATTGAGCAAAGTATAAGTGCTACATGTTCCAAACTTGCATATTGGATGTATCTTTGATCAAACTTTCATAAAATGACCTTGACCTACTTTTTCCGCTTGAATGATTTTGTCTTTGAAAGCCAATATACATGTACTTAGAAATATGTTTGAATTGAATTTTGCTGCCACGAGGTGAGCTTCGTAATCTGTGTGTGTTTACGTTACCTGATGCTGACGTTTTTGCGAAAAACACGCCAATGTCGCCGTTTCTATTATGACGTCATAATTAATCTAGAGCTTTCCGATGGGGTTCTTTTGGATAATGTTCTTGGCCCCCTTAAAAGTGGTAAAATTGAATTTTTGACTTTAACACTATTTGATGTGATATGGAGTTCATTATTTAATCATAGAATTCCCTTTTTCAGCTTAAAGCAAAACTCCCAGATGCAGATGTCACAAATTTGCCATATGTCGGCCATTGAAATGATTATAAGATAATGAAATTTATTTTTCAAAAACCATTTGGCTATTTTGAAAACAAACTGAAAAGTTTATTTTTGTGTCTTGTTTAACTTTGTCTTGTGAAGAATTGTTAGATGTACATGTATGTATCAGAGTTACATGTAATATTTATCAGAGTTACGTGTAATGTTATCAGTTACATGAAATATTCAACAGAGTTACATGTAATATTATCAAAGTAATATGTAATATTTATCAGAGTTACATGTTATATTATCAGAGTTACATGTAATATTATTCAAAGTTACATGTGATATTATTACAGTTACATGTAATATTTATCAGAGTTACATGTAATATTTATCAGAGTTATGTTATCAGAGTTACATGTAATATTTATCAGAGTTACATGTAATATTTATCAGAGTTACATTATTAGAGTTACATGTAATATTATCAGTTACATGTAATAAAATAATATCAGAGTTGCATGTAATATACATCAAAGTTACATGTAATATACATCAGACTTGCATGTAATACCAGATGTTAAATGTCTTCAAATTCCATAGCATCATTTATAAACAAATGAATTTGCAGCATAGACCAAACATACACGTTTCGGGTACTCAACCCTCGTCAGTGATCCTTAATCTAAACAATGTAATATCGCCAATGAGTGTGAAAATTATTATGTCCAAAAATGTACCGAAAGACGTAGAAGGATGGGTGGAAACATGATTCTAGTGTTACGTGTAATATTATCAGAGTAACGTGTAATATCAGAGTTAAATGAATTATCAGAATTACTTGTAATATTATCAGAGTTACATGAAATATTATCAGAGTTACACATGTAATATCAGAGTTACATGTAATATTATAAGAGTTACATGTAACATTATCACACTTACATGTAATATATAGAAGAGTTACAGTCTAAAATGTTATCTTTGCCTGCCTATCCCTTTGGTACTGTAGCCGTACTTTTACTTATTTGTATTAAGATTCGAAAGTTGAAAGACATTTGAGGATTTTCTCCTGTAAAAATTCTGAGCATGTGCCATGATAGATATTTGTCAGTGCACCAGTTGTATTGAAATCATAATACATGATCTCAAACCTACTGCAGGCAATGGGAATAGGCTAAATGTTGCTAAATATACATGTACTTATATGGTTGTGCAGTTATATGTTTGTACCATAGATGTGGGTATGAGTGGGCTCATGCAAGCTTGTGGATACTCTAGAGGTCACATTTTACTTTGGATGTTCATCATGTGACTTGTCCATGGTAAGAGGACAATCCCTTTCAATTTCAAGGTCAGGATTTAAAGGTCAAGGTCACAAATAGCAAAAATTAAATAGAAACCTTGTGGAAACTCAAGAGGTCAGGGTCAAAGGTAAAGGTCACAACATGAAATCCAATTTGTAAAGAGGTGATTGGATAAAAAAATGTTGCAATGTGAGAAGATGCTAAGTTGCTTGAATAGTGATTTTAAGCTCACCTCGACAAAGTTCAGATGAGCTTATGCAACACCATCGGCATCCATGTTGTCATCTGCATTTTCATCCGTGTTTTTGACGTCCACATTACCGTCTGCCTTGTCTGCATCCTGTTAAGTTTTAAGGGTAATTCAGTTCTGGACTTGCTACTAGTTTTACAAGGGTAATTCAGTTCTGGACTTGCTACTAGTTTTACAAGTACCAAACTTGCATCACTTGTTCATCCTGGGATGCTGACTTGACTACATGCTTTGATACATTTGCATCTGACTTAAATTGACCTTGAACTTTGACTTACTTTTGCATACATGTGTGGTAAAAGTTTTTGGGATAAGTCAGTTCTGGACATACAACAATTGTTACATGTACCAAACTTGCAACACTTGTTAGTCATCAGATGCTGACATAGAGCATACTTTGGATACTGCATCTTACCTATTTGACCTTGACCTTTGACCTGCTTTTGAAAAAATATAACATACCTTTGGCTATATCTTTTGAATCATAGGGGATAGGACTTTTTCATTTGATACCATATCTTTTGACCTTATTTCGTTAACCTTGAACATTGATGACATACTTAAATAGGACTTTGATTTTCGCATGTAGAATCTTTTGATGCCAATCAACCTTGTGACCTTGAACTTTGATCTTTTAAAAACATACCTTTGGATATATCTTTTAAATCATTGGAGATACGACTTTGATATTTCACATGTAGATTCTTTTGACCGTGTGACTTTGACCTTGAACTTTGTCCTACTTTAAAAAACATACCTTACGTCATTTTTTTTTCAATCATTGGGGATAGGACATAGATATTTAACATGTGGAAAACTTTCATTTGATACTACTAGTATGTCATTTTACCATGTAATTTTGAACTTTGGTTTACTAAGAAACAAAGCTATGGCTGTATGTTTTGAATTACTTAGGGATTGGATTTTCTTTTGGATCAGAACTTTGACTTATGACTTAGTGACCTTTTGACCTTGACTTCAACTTTTTAGAATCAGATTGGACTGTCTATTTTTCTTGATTCTATATTTGTTTCTTTATTGTTTTTGTTTTGTTTTCATTTTAATTTTTTTATTTATCATTTCTGTTTTATTTCAATTCTTTAAAATGAATTTTTCAAAAATTTTGGTTCTTAATTTTGTATTGTTTCTTCGTTGTTATTGTATGTTTTAAATCAATTTTTAGTTTTTAATCTTTATTTATAATAATTTTTTTTTTAATTTTTCCACAGTAACAAGAAAGGTTCTTTTTATTATACTCTTAATATGGTAACTTAAGTCCTGTCGAGATGAGCTTGGTAGTCTTTGATTACACTGGATACTTTTTTCCCCATTATATCTTATAAAATTAAGTTATCATGGTTTATGGACTTAAAAATGTACCACACGTATTCCGATCGGACGAATAACGTTAAGCCATCTATCACATATGTAATGTGTTTTTAAAATAAAACACTAAATGCAGGCGCGTAGCTGCCCATACGCAAGTACGCAACTGCGTACACATCATTTTGCAAAAAAAAAAGAGAAAAAAATAGATAAATGACTAAATAAATAAATTAAAATGAAATGTTCAGAAAATAATCACAGTAGAAACAAAGAAGGTAAATATAACCTCACAAAAACGATATTATTTGAAAAAATGTACAAATAGATATATACATCGAACGTCGAATCGAATCGAACTTCGTCATTTGCTTTATACTTGAATATAAGCCATTTACAGGGCCGGGAAATTAGGTGTTTCAAATCGCCATATTTCACAAGCTTCCGGGGGCTTCGCCCCCTGGACCCCTACCAGGGCCTTGCCCTGGACCCCTACCAGGGCCTTGCCCTGGACCCACTGGGGCCTCAGGGCGGCCCCCAGACCCCCTACCTAGACTGATTTGAGTACACATCATTTCTACTCTGGCTACGCGCCTGAAATGTGTGTATGAATAAGCATTATCAACGATATTAAAGGGCTAAATGAATCTTTTAAAATAATTCGTTTGATAATTTGGCATTGTCCACACTCTAAAACACGGTTAAATCTATCAAAATATTTCTCCAAGTGAATTATAATGAATGTTCATAATGATAACCGGAGCACCTTTGTGCATCGCTGACCAAACGTGAGATTATAACAAGCAGTGTGAGACCGTTAGTCACCCACAGCCCGACCCCCTGATTGGAATCTCTTTATCTGCCCCTCACTCCCCAAGCTGTGATTACCGCCAGCCAATCAGCGCCCGGGATTTCCTAATCCTAAGTACACTGTGAATATTTTACGGCTTCTGGCACTTGAGTAGGCAACTTTGTTTAGTGTTATGGAAAGCTCGTGTAAATAATTATTTTAACATTTAATTTGATTTGTATATGGGGAATTAATTTATAAAATTGGATATTTATTTGGATACTCCGTGAGTTTATTCTGATCTCAAGTAAAAATGCATTATAAGGATATAGGAGCAAGGATTTTAGTGATTCTGTGTAGTTTTAGTACTTATGTAAGGTGTGTGCCGGATCAGTTGTTCTTTCCTTATGGCACGGACGTTGGGGACTCGGTCCTTACCCCCGGGGACGATATTAGCTCGGATGAAATATTTCTCCAGACACCCATAGTGTTTTACAATCAGCGATATGGCAGTATATTTGTAAGTATAGAAATGGCTGCTATTCTTAGAACTTTTACAGCCAAAGTTGCAAAAGTTACAAGAAGGCGTAGAAACTCTGCGTACACATGGTGTGGAACATAGGGGTCTTTATCCAACGCAATGAATACTGTGTGGCATTAGAAAAAAGGAAAATAAACTGGAAATATGAAATTGTAGGAAAACTACCATGATTCTTACGTCTGTAAGTGCAATTAAGTATTGTGATTTGGAACAAAGGCATTCCAAAATATCAGAATTTCACAAAGGGGATGGAGTTGAGTTTGATTCTACTGGAGGGAGGGGTTGTAAAGGTATTCCCTAGATACATCATGTTCACCTTGTTCATTTCTTGTGATAGAAAGCATTCAAATAGAGTCTGAGGGATGAGAGGGCTGAGGGGGGCAGAATTGGTTTACCGTTAGTCAAAGTCATAACCGGGCTAACCCCTCCCTCTGTAAGAATATAATCATGAAGAAATTCATATTTCCCGAATTATAGAACTCTTAGAACTCTCTCAAAACTTCAAAATTTTCTAAGTTGCGTTGCATCGCATGATGTGTAGAAAATGAGAGGCATTTCATAAAAAAGCATGCAGAACTAAATGACTTTCGGATGAGAAAACGAAGTAAATTACTTCCGAACAAAGTGTCAGTTTAAGCTGAATTAGGAAGTATAATGGATTAAGTTGTGTTTATCTTCAGGAATAAAACAATGAAGATACTATAAGAATGTACTTAATATACGGATTAAGTAGGAAATGTTTGTGGTTAGTATTGTATGGTCCGCCAAATGACCACTTATCGTAACAGTAGGAAACAGGTTCTAATATTGTCGGGGCGTCTTAACCTACACAAAACATATTGTTGTATAATAATAATATTACATATCTGGAATTCTACTTCAACGAACATGTTTATATTTTCTATACAGCATCACAAACACATGTTCGGATGAAAAAGGGCAGGGGTTAACATGCGCGATAAGGCGATTTGAGAATATTGTTTTGAGAAGGAGGGATGTTCCGACCCGGGGAGGGGGGTCAGCATCCTAAAAATGTGTTTTTTTAAAGAGGAAAATACGTTCAAATAATAATAATAAAAAAACCCATTTGTTTTGGCGAATTCCGAATTTCAACTCTCTACATATGCACATAATCAAAATACTTTCCATCTAAAATTAATTCCTTTTTAACATTTATCGAAAGGAGTCCCGACCTCCTCCATTCTTAGATTTTTTTCTGTCTTGATCCACCTTTGGTATCAGCTGAGGCCAGAATCTCTTTAGTGTCAGTAAACTTGATCAGGGAGGCACTAGGTGTACTGTAGTTACAGATGTTAGTATATCTGATAAGCACATCTTGTTTCATAAACTATCATGGTGTTACTATGTAGGTATAACAAGCACAAAACCGACTGCTTACAAAGTATAGATGTATGTGATAAAGAGGGACGAAGGAAAAATAAAACACTCTCTTCCTGCATGTCCTGGCTACATTATTCTTTTCCCAGCTTTCTTGCATGAACATGATGAAAATGTATCTACCAGACAAGTACGTCTGTACAATATTGCTTTTCATCGGATGATGCAGGGGATTATCCTAAATCGTTGGTGTCCGTTTTTCCGTCTGTCCGTAACTACAGTAACGTTAACGTTGGCCATAATTTTTGAATGGGAAAATATAGGGCTTTTTCCACATGTCCACAAGATTACTAAAAAAAAAATTAGGTACATCGACGTTTGAGTTTGAACTACAGTTGAAAAACTAAAATTTGTTATAACTTCTGAGTTGTACGTGTTAGGGCTTTCATATTTCACATGTCAACGTCGTTTGACAATAGCTTGCCGTGGGTACATGTACCTTAATTGTTAGCTCTACTGGTCTATGACCAGTCGAGCTTATGCGATCGCCCTGTTTCCGGCGTCCGGCATCCGTCCGTACGTCTGTCCGTTAAACATCTCTTGTGGTTTCCAGTCCTCTGAAACTGTCGGTGATGGAAACTTAATTCTTTTTGCAACATGATTGGTCTATGGTCTAGCTGTGCACCTGATATTTTGTTTGAGCCCCTGACCCCCAGGGTCTTAGAAAATGGGTGTGGTCATTTTCTCCTATATAAGTCTATGTAATCTTGTGGTCACCATTTCTCAGAAAGTATATATGATAGAAAGTTAATTCTTTTTGCAATATTAAAGGTCTATGATCTAGTTGTGCACCTGATATTTCATCTAAGCCCCTGACCCCTGGGGTCTTAGGAAATGGGTGTGGTCATTTTCTCCTATATAACTCTGTTATCTTGTGGTCACCATTTCTCAGAAAGTATAAATGATAGAAAGTTAACTCTTTTTGCCATATTAAAGGTTGATGATCTAGTTGTGCACCTGATATTTCATCTTAGCCCTGACCCCTGGGGTCTTAGGAAATGGGTGAGGTCATTTTCTCCTATACGACTATGTAATCTTGTGGTCACCATTTCTCAGAAAGTATAAATGATAGAAGGTTAATTCTTTTTGCAATATTAAAGGTCTATGATCTAGTTGTGCACCTAATATTTCATCTGAGCTCCTGACCCCCAGGGTCTTAGGAAATGGGTGTGGTCATTTTCTTCAATTTACCTCTCTGCAATCTTGTGGTCATTATTTCTCAGAAAGTATAAATGATACAAAGTTAATTCTTTTTGCAATATTAAAGGTCTGATCTAGTTGTACACCTGATATTTCATCTGAGCCCCTGACCCCTAGGGTCTTAGGAAATGGGTGTGGTCATTTTCTCTTATATAACTCTGTGTTACATCTTGTGGTCACCATTTCTCAGAAAGTATAAATGATAGAAAGTTTATTCTTTTTGCAATATTAAAGGTCTATGATCTAGGTGTGCACCTGATATTTCATCTGAGCCCCTGACCCCTGGGGTCTCATGAAATAGGTGTGGCCATTATCTCCTATAGACCTCAATGTAATCTTGAAGTCACCATTTCTCGAAAAGTATAAATAATAGAAAGTGAATTCTTTTTGCTATATTATATGTCTATGATTGAGTTGAGCATGAGCTATTTTGTTAGAGCCCCTGACCCCCAGGGTCTTAGAAAATGGATGGTCATTGCCTTTTATATAACCCTGTGTAATCTTGTGGTCACCATTTCTCAGATAGTGTAAATGATAGAAAGTTAATTCTTTTTGCAATGCTCAAGGTCTATGAGCTACTTGTGCACCTGAAGTTTTGTTTGAGCCCCTTACCTCAGGGTCTTCGACATTTGGGTGTGGTCTCTTTCTTCTTTATACATATATATACCTCAATGTAATCTTTGTGGTCATAATTTCTCAGAAAGTATAAATAATAGAAAGTTATTTCTTTTTGATATATTAAAGATCTATGATCAAACTGTAGTACACAAGATATTTTGTTTGAGTCCCTGACCCCAGGGTCTTAGAAAGGAGTTGTGGTCATTTTCTCCTATATAACTCTATGTAATCTTGTGGACACCATTTCTCAGAAAGTATAAATGATAGAAAGTTAATTCTTTTTGCAATACATGTATAAAAGGTTTATGATCTAGTTGTGCATCTGATATTTCATCTGAGTTCCCGACCCCAAGGGTCTTAGAAAATGGATGTGGTCATTTTCTCCTATATATATAACTTACTGCAATATTGTGGTCATCTTTTCTCAGAAAGTATAAAGGATACAAAGTCAAATCTTTTTGCAACATGATGGGTCTATGGTCTAGTTGTGTACATGTACCTGATGTTTTGTGTGAGATTCAGACCCCAAGGGTCTTGGAAAATGGGTGTGGTCATTTTCTCCTATATATATTATATATTATGCATTCTTGTGAAAACCAATTCTCAGAGTGCATAATTGATAGAGTATAAATTCTTTTTGCATAATACTTATGTAAAGGATATGTGGTTTGATTATCCACTTGATAATTAGTGTTAGCCCCTGACCTCTAGGTTCTTGGAAAATGGATGTGGTCATTTTCTAGTATACAACTCTATGTAATCTTCTGAACACAGTATTACTTAGAAAGTATGACTGATAAAAAGATATTTGCATTATGTTCAGACTTAAGCTTAATGTTACGCTTGTGCATCTGATATACTTTTTTAGCCCCTCACCCTTGGATCTTAGAAAATTATAGTTGTTTCATTTAGTTATGTATTTTACAAAAACAACCAGGAGAGCTTCAGTCTCGTCAGAGACTTCTATAGTTAGACCTTGTGACCTTGACCTTGGGGTTTGACATACTTTTGAAAAATTTATACCTTGGTCATCTTGGTCAAGTGATAGCGTTAACTAATAGGGCTTTCATATTTCAGATATGCATTCCTTGTGATAAAACAATTTGTTGTATAGTATTTTGACCTTGACCTTGGGAAGATTACCTACTTTTTGAAAAACTGTAACCTTGACCATAATTCTTGAATGGTAAGTGGTAGGGACTTCAAAATTCACATGTGCACTCTTTGTGGTAGGAATTTTTCACCTCGGAGTATGCATGACCCACTTTTGAAAAAAGACTTTAACATTGGACATAATTCTTGAACAGTAAAAGATAAGGCTTTTATATTTCTGATTTGTATTTATTGTGGCATTACCTTTCCATTGGTATGAAAATTCAATCTTCCTGCCCTTTACCTTGGAGTATGACCTACTTTTGCATTACAGCAATTTTACTGACAAAGATGCTGACGAGGACATTAGTATTTCACAAAGATATGTCTTTTATTTTTTCTGTTACAGGTAAATAGTAATGGTCATGTATCCTTTGAAACAGAACTTCCTGTATACCAGCCGACATTAACACTACCTTTGGGATATAAAGTTATAGCTGCCTTCCTTGCAGATATTGACAATACTGTAAATGGTACAATCTACTACAGGTAAGACATGTTATACTACAGGATATGAAGTTATAGCTTCCTTCCTTGCAGACATCGACAATAATGTAAATGGTACTATCTACTATAGGTAGGACATGTTATACTACAGGATATAAAGCTGTCAGACATTGACAATACATTATATGGTACAATCAACTATAGGTAAGACATGTTATACTACAGGATATGAAGTTATAGCTGCCTTCCTTGCAAACATTGACAATA
The DNA here is from genome assembly GCA_028142955.1 of Pinctada fucata. Lineage (NCBI taxonomy): Eukaryota > Metazoa > Mollusca > Bivalvia > Pterioida > Pteriidae > Pinctada > Pinctada fucata. Next base: position 56,075,568 of record AP027107.1, read on the forward strand.
CAGTGAATGGTACAATCTACTACAGGTAAGACATGTTATACTACAGGATATGAAGTTATAGCTGCCTTCCTTGCAGACATTGACAATACAGTGACTGGTACAATCTACTACAGGTAAGACATGTCATACTACAGGATATGAAGTTATAGCTGCCTTCCTTGCAAACATTGACAGTACATTGACTGGTACAATCTACTACAGGTAAGACATGTCATACTACAGGATATGAAGTTATAGCTGCCTTCCTCGCAGACATTGACAATACAGTAACTGGTACAATCTACTACAGGTAAGACATGTCATACTACAGGATATGAAGTTATAGTTGCCTTACTTGCAGACATTGACAATACAGTGAATGGTACTATCTATATGCAAATATAGGGCATAACTATTTTATGTTAACTCGTACTAATAATCATGATAAGACTAACAAAATGCAAGTAAGACAGCTTTTACTGTAGCACTATAGGTACAGCTACAGGATTTTATCTGTAGTGCAAGAGGAATTTTATTGTTGCATGTAAGTCATGTAAATTAATATTTCAGGGTAAATATGTAAGACTAGAGGATATTTATTATAACAGTTTTTGTGTAAAGCTACATGCTGTAATACTGAATAAAGCAATATGATCTGGACTTGGAGCAAACTTACTCTCCATGTGTTGAGGATATGCCCCTAGAATTAAACCTTGACCATTTTTTGGTCGATTTAAGAGGCATTTTGATCTACAAATATATTGATACATATAGTTTCCAGTGAGAAATGTTGATATGTTTTGCCACAGATAACACAACTACATGCTTTTGATACAACTTGCAGTTTGCATAATAACAACCATTTGAACTAATTGATGAAGCCTATAATTGAACAATAAAAGGGTTTATGTTATATCAGGAATATCTGTTTATGAAGATACATGTACATGATCAGATAATAACACATCTCCTAGATACACAGATTGCACTGACTGGCATAAAGCCATGAGAATTATGAACATGATAGATACTACATAGATATAACCCTCTTACTCCACGTTTTCTGTGTAGCTTTTTCTTTGCTGCAAATTAATAGTAATATGAATAATGAACTTGATGAAGGGAGAAGAAAAAAGAAGAAGATGTAACAAGGATGATGTTAAATCGGCTGTAGATAAAATCTAGCAGCTGTACACTGGTAATACATGTGTATAATTTGTAATGATTGGTGAGCTATGTACAGACACGGTAGGTGGTGGAGGAAGGGGAGGTAATTCAGACAATATGTGACCTGAGATGTTGGGTTAGATGATTTAGTGATGAGGAAGTGGATCTGACAGTAATCTGGACCTGTCTGTAATCTATCATCTACTGTATCACAAAAAATACAGGATGGTGGTGGTTATCTGCCCTTTATCCTCTACTATCACGTAACTTGCTCGGAATGGTGCTTCAATAGAAAGCAAGGTTTAAAATCATCAATATGAAATTTTGCAAGACAATTGTTCCTTTAATACATTTATATATTATAGGAAATTAGATTTTTAAACACATTAAATGTGCAAGAAAACTTATAATATATACACATTTGTAAACATGGCAAATCTACAGATCAGAGATGATTTTGTCTCTCATTGGATATTTCAGAAAATAAGGACTCTGTTTGGCACATCAAATACACATACAATACTCACATACTCAAATTTAAATAAGTTGTCCATGTAATCTATCTACTTTATGATGCTTTTAAAATCTATGTAGTCGTGCAGTCCGTGATTCTGAGGTTCTCACTTTGTTAGACTTAATTGTTTACACTGAGTGAAACGATGAAGTGATCCTTACATAACAATGATCATGTTTCAGGGAGGAGACGCAGGACACCTCGTTGTTACAGAGAGGGGCTGTGGATGTCGCTAATCACTTTGTTAGTTTTCCTGATTACAAACCAACTAGTCTATTTATAGTAACATGGAAGGATGTAGGATTTTACAGAGAAAATGGTACACATGTGAGTAAAGATAACTTTATTATTAGAGAAAGATTTCTGCATGTCTTCCATATTGGATATGTTGTCCATCTCATAAAAGATATTAAGTCATCATCTATGTATTTTATTCTCAAGATTAGATGTCGCAGGTCAGTGAAATTATGGGCACTTAATTGTGATCCTTATTGTTGCATTTTAAATACATAATATGGAAGCATCAAACTTTACAGGGACAAATGTTATTCAATACCAACATTTGGTATAGAAAGACCCTCATGATGTTAAATGATGTCAACAGTCAAGGTCATTTAGCTAAACAAGATAAATGTTGAGAAGACAATTAAATATATTTGATCTTTAAGGTCAAGGCGATTAGAGGGAAACTTGTTGAAGTTTTAGATGATTGAAGACATACTACTCTGCCTTGCTATTAAATCATGAACAAGATGAACTTCTTGATTTTCAAGGTCAAGGGTCAGAGGTATCTAATAACAAATTTGATAGATATTGTGACCTGATTGAAGACAAACCTCTGTTAGCAGTTTCACACACCAATCCAAAATGACTTTGTCAAGGAGAAAAAAAGTCCTTAATTGATTTTCAAGGTCAGGTACAATTCAGTTAATTAGATGTTTTAAAGATGTTAAAGTGAAAGCATTTTTAACAAGACTTTATGGTTTACAGGTTAATACTTTCCAAATAGTGATTGTGTCAGATAGTCGTAATTCCTTTGCTTGTTTCCACTACATGGATGGAGGCATTAACTGGATCAGTAGTACCGGTAAAAACCCGTTAGTGATAGCAGATCCTCCCGCGCAGGCTGGATTTGACTCCGGAGAAAGTAACTTATTCACAAAGCTACCACACTCTGGATCTGCTCAAGTCAAGTCTCTAGCTACGTAAGTATAACCTGGTTTTTATATGGTGTCTGAAATACAGTGACATATATGTATTACTTTATCCATTTTCGGTTTGTGTAATTGTCTGTCCATCTTGTTTGCTTGTTACGCTTTCTAATGAAGCATTGAGCATTGAAATCAGTCTTAATTTGTGTTCAAATACATTGTCCTCATCCAGTTAAGAAGTATGGGGTAATTCCATATTTGAAAAAGTACTGGTGCTACAGTAACCAAACTTGCACAGATGATTCATCTTTGGATACTGAGTTGAACCCATTGGTTTACTCAGTTAAGAAGTTTGGGGTAGCTCATTATCTGACAAAGTACTGATGCTACAGTAACCAAAGTTGCACAAGAGAATCATCTTGGGTTGCAGAGATGAACCCATGCATCAGATGGTGCATCTGACCTATTTTTCGCTTGAATGATCTTACTTTTAAAAGCTTATGTTGAGCAAAGTATAAGTGCTATATGTGACAAACTTGCATATTGGATGTATCTTTTGATCAAATTTTCATAGAATTATCTAGACCTACTTCCTTTGCTTTATTGCATTGATTTTAGAAGCTAATATTGAGCAAATTTAATTGTGCTACATGTACAAGACTTGCATATTTGATGTATCTTTGATCAAACTTTTATCTAATGACCTTTGCCTACTTTTTTACATTTTCGTGGTTTTGCTTTTTGAACACCAATATTGAGCAAAGTATAAGTGCTACATGTAACAAACTTGCATACCTGTTGTATCTTTCAACAAACTATCATAAAGTGACCATGACCTAATTTTTCTGCATGAGTGATTTTAATGTTTAATTGAATTTTGCTGTTATGATGACATGCTGCCACAAGGTCAGCTTTATAATATGTGATTACCTATGTTTGATTAAGGTGGAAAGCTTGCTGTTCACAGAATACTTTGTCTTATGGCATTTTTATTGATTTGATCAAGTTCTGAAAAATACTTTCAGAGATTCCAATGTGAATATAGCTGGTGTGTGGATGTACCATATTGGACAAACAAGTACCATACTGGAACCAGATCTTAACACTGGAGATGGTGAGTATAACATATATCATATACATATAGGACAGACAGACATACTATATTGGACAAACAAGTACCATACTGGAACCAGGTCTTAACACTGGAGATGGTGAGTATAACATCTATCATACACATATAGGACAGACAGACTTACTATATTGGACAAATAAGTACCATACTGGAACCAGATCTTAACACTGGAAATGGTTAGTAGAACATCTATCATATACATATAAGACAGACAGACTTACTATATTGGACAAATAAGTTCCATACTGGAACCTGATTTTAACACTGGAGATGGTGAGTATAACATCTATCATATACATATAGGACAGACAGACTTACTATATTGGACAAATGAGTACTAGACTGGAACCTGATCTTAACACTGCAGACGGTTAATATATTGTAAATCTGGAAATTTTTGCGTCAATTTATTTCTGCGGTTTTGAGTAAATAGCCTATAGATTTATTTTTGTGCTTCTAATTATTACGAATCTAATCGCCACTGAAAAAGAAATTATAGCATATGTGATATTCCTTTTGTTTTTGTAAAAGTTGAATTGCTTTTTTTTTTGTTAGAGTGTTTTTTTTTTGTCACTGAATGACACATATGCAACGTCCTATCCAGGTGCAAGACGAACATCATGTGGCTTCAAAAGTAAAAAGAAATGACTTAATTAGTACTGGACAAAAGGATCTTGTTTGTCATAAAAATGCTATGTATGAACATTATTATTTTTAACTTTGTATACTCCTTTACAGTGGTGATATTTAACCCAGATGAGGATGATAACACGTGTCTTCAGGGAGCCAAGCAGTGTCATATTAACGCTCAGTGTATAGACTATAGTACGGGATATTGCTGTCAGTGTTTGCCTCCGTCCTACGGTAATGGACTTAACTGTCTACAGAAAGGTCAGTACATAATCAGCTCTTATTTCACTAGAATAGATTGATGAATTGAATTTAGTAAGTACATGTATATTAAGATAAGTGTGAGTTGTGAATTATTTTTATAATGATTGTGTAAGTAATCCCAGATCAAAACTCACCTGTTTTGAAGAAGTTAACGTAGCTCGCGGGGAAGCTTTCATCACAATCAAATGTGTACGCAGGTTTCACCCTCGAATTTTTTTATGTGCACATCTACGCTATGACGTCATAAACCTTACTTGATCGTAACGTCACGTTACGTTGCGCGACATATATCGTTAGGGCGCAAATAATGGCTTTTTTTTAAATACTTATATTTTCTAGTAAGCGTAGCGAGCCGAAATTTTTAAACATAAACTTTACATTGTGTCTAAATTCAGTCAATGTATTTAGACACGCTTGCAATGAGAACCTTTGAGGGATGTTTGGTTATATTTTGACTATTTCTAGGAAATGATAAATGAATGCAATTTTTTCTTCAAATATTACGTTGGAAATTAATGTTCTTTCATCCTCCTCCATCCTTATCTAATTTCTTTATTGTACCATATAGACGGACGGAGAAGGCTTTACTTTTTTATTGTTTTTATTCACCACAACTTGTATGCTGACATAAAAAATGCACATATCTTCTATAGATAATGATAACATAATATTGCATACATGTAAGACATTGCATGAAATATACAAGGTTAAACGGTATTGTATATAATTTGGTTTCATCTCAGGATTATAGAAGAGTATAATTATCCTTAATGTTTCTATCGTGATAAAAAATTATTGAAATTCAAAAGCTGTCGTGATTAGTTTTCAAAAATCAAATTTAAAGTTTCCCATCTGCTTTTAATTCGTTTTCTCTTTTGTTCAATGAATATAATTCCAAATTTCTATAGGATCTGGTGAAGGCTTTACTTTTGATCAGTCCTTTTCTCGCTCTCCTTCTTGCTTGTTTCTCAGTGTGCACAATCGGGGAAAGCGAGGGGGGGGGGTTGTCCGACAGAAAAGGAGGAGAGGCTGCCTTATAAAATAAAATTAATCTTCTCAATACTTTTTAAATTATATGCAAAGCGGTGATTTACTTTAAGAATTTAGGAATACATAGTGTCTGAAAGTTCGATTATGACGTAAGACAAAGATTTGTATATATATCAGAAAGCAGAGCGAACCGGAATTGTTTTGTAAGGGGACGACCAATTTGATCCTGAGGGGGGAGGGGGGATGGCAAATTTTTTCGGGTCAGATTATTTATTTTCAACGCATGGCCGGCCGGAATATTTATTTTCCAGTAACTAAAGATCAGAATATTTATTTTTAGCCTGTAACAATCCTGACAAGCAAAAAAAAAAAAGGTCATACTTAGGAGTCAGGGTCAGTGTTGAAAATTTGCCAAAGAGACTACATATGTGCAAGTTGTTTGTTTGTTTGGATTTTCATTTCATTTATTTATTCATTTATTTATTAATTTTTTTTTTGTTGTCATTGGAAAAAAGATACCGTACTGCCTTCTTGAGGAATTCCTGAACTCATAGAAATGGAAATTTCATTTTAATAATATATATCACGACAATCGAGGCGGCTGAACGTAATGATAAAAAACGAGCATGAAATGAAAATCACAATGTATATCTTATCTGGACTGCCCCTCCCCAACCCTTATCCGATATTATAAAGTATATGTACATATAAACAAGAGGGAATTTTTTGTATACCCCGCCAAAAGATATCGGATTAAATAGTAATGAGCATGTCCGTCCGTCTGTTCCGTATGATGTTTTCAAATATTTGAAGAAAAAAAATGTCATGTACGGAGAATTTTATTTTTACATTAAGATATAATGTCTAGTTCAAATACAGCCCATGTAATTGTTGATTAATTATCTTTAAAAAAAAAGGTTTCTGGATGTTTTAAAGAAGACCGTTACAGCGAATCAAATATTCCGCATACTCCTTGACGTCATGTTGACATATGCGATCTGAACACGCTGTGACTTTGACGTTGCGAGTAAAATTGACGCCGAAGCCACGCAAAACAAATTTTCAATCTTAAATTGCGAAGAATCTGCCGAGAAGACCTTTCCATGTTTTTATATATTCGAATTCAGCTCATTCTCTACTTTTACGTGTAAGAAGGGCTTTAAGGACCTCCACAACTTAATGGAGAAAATGATAATGAAGCAAGCCTCATTTTGCCTTTTGAATGAGTGCGGATTTTTGAATAATAAGTTGCAAAATGGCGATAAAAATTGCAAATTTCCCCTTAGAGACACAATAATCCGTAGAAATACAATACTCAACATGGCAACAATATTTTTGATCTCCCTTTTCACCTCCTTGGTCAATTTTCTAGATTAAAATTAATTATGTCTCCCCCCCAACGGGGAGGAGACATATTGGTTTTGCCTTCGTCGTCCGTCTGTCTGTCCGTCCGTCCATCTGTCCGTCTGTCACACATCGTGTCCGGGCTATATCTCCTGAACCGTTTGCCGGATCACTTTCATATTTTAGTATGGTGTTGCTTATGACCCGAAGGTTTCACATCACCTTGACCCAAGGTCATGTGACCAAGGTCAAGGTCACTTAGTGCATTTTTAATGAAATTATGCATACATTCCTGTCCGGGCTATATATCTCTTGAACCGTTTGCCGGATCACTTTCATATTTTAGTATGTTGTTGCTTATGACCCGAAGGTTTCACATCATTTTGACCCAAGGTCATGTGACCAAGGTCAAGGTCACTTAGTGCATTTTTAAAGAAATTATGAATACATTCCTGTCCGGGCTATATCTCTTGAACCGTTTACTGGATCACTTTCATATTTTAGTATGTTGTTGCTTACAACCCAAAGATTTCACATCACCTTGACCCAAGGTCATGTGACCAAGGTCAAGGTCACTTAGTGCATTTTTAAAGAAATTATGAATACATTCCTGTCAGGGCTATATCTCTTGAACCGTTTACCGGATCACTTTCATATTTTAGTATGTTATTGCTTATGACCCAAAGATTTCACATCACCTTGACCAAAGGTCATGTGACCAAGGTCAAGGTCACTTAGTGCATTTTTAATGAAATTATGCATATATTCATGTCCAAGCTAGATCTCTTGAACCGTTTGCCCGATCACTTTCATATTTTAGTATGTTGTTGCTTATGACCCGAAGGTTTTGCATCACATTGACCCAAGGTCATGTGACCAAGGTCAAGGTCATGTAGTACAATTTTAATGAAATTGTACATGCATTCCTGTTCGGGCTATATCTCTTGAACCGTTTGCACGATCGCTTTATATTTTAGTATGTTGTTGCTTATGACCCGAAGGTACACATCACGTTGACTCAAGATCATGTGACCAAGGTCAAGGTCAATTAGTATACATGTATTTTAAATGAAATTGTATTTGTTATGTGTATTATGTCCAGGCTTAATCTTTTGAACTGTAATCGGATCACGTCATATTTTAGTATGATGGTGCTGATGACCCAAAGGTTTCACACCACCTTGATCCAAGGTCATATTACTAAGGTCAAGGTCAAATATTACATTTCTTAATGAAATTGTAAATACTATTGAGTCTGGACTATATCTGTGGAATTGTATACTGGATCGCTCTGACACTTTAGAATGCTGTTGCTCAGGATTGGAAGGTTTCTTATCATCTTGTCCCAAGGTCATGTGCCCAAGGTCAAGATCATTTAGTTCTTTTTAATGAAATTGTACGTACTAATCTTGTCTGGGCTATATCTGCTGAACCCTTCTTACAATTGTTTTCATATTTTAATACGTTGTTTCTCAGGACTACATGTTTCTTATTACATTGTCCCAAGGTCACATGATTTAGGTCACTTCTTACTTTGGTAATGAAATTGTATACAAAAATGTATGCTAATTATGTCCAGGCTGTAATTGTTATGCTTATCATGTTTAGGCTTTATATTTTGAATCGTGTATCCAATCACTGATTCAGTTTTTTGTTGCGCATGATCCATACAATGTATTTTTCAGATCACCTATATCCAAGGTCATGTGACCAAAGTCAATTTCACTAAATATGAAATTGTATATGCTAATCATGTTTGGGCTTTACCTCAAACAATACAATGAATCACTTTCATGTTTGAGTATGATGTTGCCCATGACTCAAAGGTTTCACATCATCTTGGCCCAAGGTCAAAGTAACTTAGAGGGAGGGGGGAGACATCTGTTTTTTTCTGAAAAACATTTGATTTAATTTAGTTCAGAAAATGCATATTTTCGAATTAGAACGTCAATGCCGTCTTTGAGGCTTAAAATCTCGAAAAACTTCGTGAAATAGTTACATGAAAATTATATCAAAGATTGATCAAATCTTATATTTCATGTAGACAAATTTTCAGGCTATGTCTTCTCGCAAAATTTTCCGTGCCGTAACGCCGCGATGTACCTTAAATGATGACCACTTTGTGTTTTATTTATTTATCAGATGAACCACAGAGATTAAATGGGAAGGTTTATGGTGAGTTGAATGGTAACACTCTGGACAATCTGGACATGCATGCGTACATAGTAACCAGTGATGGACGTGCCTACACAGCCATTAGCCGAGTCCCTACATCCTCCGCCAGCTCACTCCTTACACTGAACACCATTGGAGGAATCATGGGATGGATGTTTGCCCTTCCCATGAGCCCTCAGGCCAAGAATGGATATATGTATACAGGTTAGACTTTTTTATTCAGAATGACATTTATGTATAGTTATTCATTGGCTAAATTTCAAAGACTCCTTTTCTGTTGTTATGTATCTTTCATAAAGTATTTGATATTACCATCAGAGGCCACATTCACATAGCAATGTAGCAACCTTCATCATTTCCACAGAAACTACTGTATGTCATGTCATTATGACATAGTCATAGTGCTGACATTTCACTATAAGGAACTTGACCAATTTACAGGTGGTGTGTTTAACAGAACAGCTACCATTCGTTATCAGAGTGGTGAGGTGGCTCAGATCAGACAGAGGTTCTTTGGACATAATGCTCTCAACAATCTACGACTAGAGACTCAGGTAGAGGGTAATGTGCCGGAGTTCAACAACGGTGTACAGATAACACTGGACGACTATAAGGAGGAATACCAGAGAACAGCTCCGGGTATAGTGTAGAATTCCGTATTTTTGATAACAAGAGTTAAATCCTGTTTGGGATGGTTTCTGACATAGACTAATTATGATTTAATCAAATTTACGGAGATGGTACTTACACTGCGGGAAATGACAGAACACAATTAGTGTTACCATACCAATTTCATGACGTCATATAATTTACTTCAGATAACGTCTCAATTGGGAAATAATTCTGTATTCTGAAATGTCTCAATTATATTATAACAAAATAACAGTTGTAAGAATATATCCCAATGAATATAAAATTCAAGAGAAAATTTCATATACATGTATAACAATTAATGAGACAGAATAATAGACTATACATGTAAGTGCAGTTACTCTGAAAGGTGCTTTTTCAATCAACACTAGAATGAATTGTGTGTTAATACAAGGAATATTCCTATTTCTTGAGTATGCTTTTATGTCCATTTTTTTTTCCGTTTATTTTACAAGTATTTCCTCTAGATTTCAGCTGTATTGAAATACCTGTACAATTAGTATAAGTTTACCATTACCTTATGTTATATGCATATACATTTACATTTAGGTGTGATCAAGTCGACGTCATCACGTACATTCCGTATAAACGATGTGGCCAACAAATACACATGGAGTCAGACTATTGAGTTTGATGAGTGTCAGCACAGACCGGAGGCCGTAGCCGACACAATGAGACTAAGTGTGTCTAGGAACTTCGTCGTTTATGATGACAAAAATCAGATTGTCCGCTATGCCATGACGAATAAAATCAACCTCCGCTCAAGTAAGTCCTATAAAATTATAAACAAATCAATAGTTGTTTTAGCAATCTTCCCCAATATATATGAATAAAATGATACTTGTTATGATCAGATTTGCATTGTCACTATTGATCAAGGAATCATTGTAATCTTTTACGGTTGATCGAGGTATCAACACCAAAAAATAATGGAAAACAGCATTGTGCGCCTAGAGCAAACTGCATAAGTTTTCTGTCAATTTTTGATGTTGATACTTCTATCAGCCAAGAGAATATCACATTGATTACTTATCAATTCATTTCATGGCTTTTGAAGGTTAATAGCAGCTTTGAAATTGTGTTGCTATAGACATTGCTTATAACGTTGCTAAGCAATTTCTGTTGATAGAGATGACAACAAAATGTCTCGGCCAATCATAATCTTTGTTTTTTACAAAGTACAATGGAAAGTAAATGATACTAAAGAAATAACTGATCCAATAAAGGTTCAGTGGGTTTTCCAAGTGGAAAAGAAAGGGGTATGAAAAGAAATTACTCAAACATATTTTTAGCTCACCTCGACGAAGTTGAGTGAGCTTATGCTATAACCCCACGCGTCCGCGTCCGCGTCCGCGTCCGTCCGCGTCCGCGTCCGCGTCCGGTTAAGAAGTTTGGGGTAGCTCAGTATCTGACAAAGTACTAATGCTACAGTAACCAAACTTGCACAAGTGATTCATCTTTGCATGCTGAGGTGAACCCATGCATCGGATGCAGCATCTGACCTACATTTTCCGCTTGAGTGACTTGGTTAAGAAGTTTGGGGTAGCTCAGTATCTGACAAAGTACTAATGCTACAGTAACCAAACTGGCACAAGTGATTCATCTTTGGATGCTGAGGTGAACCCATGCATCGTATGCAGCATCTGACCTACATTTCCCGCTTGAGTGACTTGGTTAAGAAGTTTGGGGTAGCTCAGTATCTGACAAAGTACTGATGCTACAGTAACCAAACTAGCACAAGTGATTCATCTTTGGATGCTGAGGTGAACCCATGCATAGGATGCAGCATCTGACCTACATTTTCCGCTTGAGTGACTTGGTTAAGAAGTTTGGGGTAGCTCAGTATCTGACAAAGTACTGATGCTACAGTAACCAAACTTGCACAAGTGATTCATCTTTGGATGCTGAGGTGAACCCATGCATCGTATGCAGCATCTGACCTACATTTTCCGCTTGAGTGACTTGGTTAAGAAGTTTGGGGTAGCTCAGTATCTGACAAAGTACTGATGCTACAGTAACCAAACTAGCACAAGTGATTCATCTTTGGATGCTGAGGTGAACCCATGCATGGGATGCAGCATCTGACCTACATTTTCCGCTTGAGTGACTTGGTTAAGAAGTTTGGGGTAGCTCAGTATCTGACAAAGTACTGATGCTACAGTAACCAAACTGGCACAAGTGATTCATGTTTGGATGCCGAGATGGACCCATGCATTGGATGCAGCATCTGACCTACTTTTTCCACTTGAGTGATTTCGCTTTTAAAAGCCAATATTGAGCAAAGTGTAAGTGCTACATGTACCAAACTTGCATATTGGATGTATCTTTGATCAAACTTTCATAAAATGACCTTGACCTACTTTTTCCGCTTGAGTGATTTTGCCTTTAAAAGCCAATATTGAGCAAAGTATAAGTGCTAGATGTTCCAAACTTGCATATTAGATGTATCTTTGATCAAACTTTCATAAAATGACCTCGACCTACTTTTTCCGCTTGAGTGATTTTGCCTTTAAAAGCCAATATTGAGCAAAGTATAAGTGATACATGTACCAAACTTGCATATTGGATGTATCTTTGATCAATCTTTCATAAAATGACCTTGACCTACTTTTTCCGCTTGAGTGATTTTGCTCTATAAAGCCAATATTGAGCAAAGTATAACTGCTTCATGTACCAAACTTGCATATTGGATGTATCTTTGATCAAACTTTCATAAAATGACCTCGACCTACTTTTTCCGCTTGAGTGATTTTGCCTTTAAAAGCCAATATTGAGCAAAGTATAAGTGATACATGTACCAAACTTGCATATTGGATGTATCTTTGATCAATCTTTCATAAAATGACCTTGACCTACTTTTTCTGCTTGAGTGATTTTGCTCTATAAAGCCAATATTGAGCAAAGTATAACTGCTACATGTACCAAACTTGCATATTGGATGTATCTTTGATCAAACTTTCATAAAATGACCTCGACCTACTTTTTCTGCTTGAGTGGTTTTGCCTTTACAAGCCAATATACATGTACTAAAAAAATATGTTTGAATTGAATTTTGCTTTCACGAGGTGAGCTTTGTAATCTGTGATTACCTATGTTTTATGAATGTTTTTGTTTATGTGTACTTAAGAATATTATATTCATACAGTTTTTGTAAGTCACCATGGTCTGACTTTTTGTCAGAATTTCTACATTGTATTAAAACAGTGCCGTGTACTATATTTATTTGTCCTTCACCAACGTCTGACTTTCGTCAAGATTTGTACTGAATTTTTTTTACTATTGAATAAGCAGAGACCTTTAATGTCAGCATTTATTATTATATTTATCTATGACCTTGTGTAGGTTCTGACCCATGTCGTGATGGCTCTCCTAACTGTGACCAGAACGCAGATTGCTTCTCAGAGGGCGACACTTACAGATGTGAATGTCGGGCTGGTTTCCGTGGTGATGGGCAAACTTGTGATGGTTTGTAGATAAGTAAAAATTATGGCTATTTTCAGCCACATGTCATTTTACAAGTGTAAAGTTTTGATGTGGGTGATGAAATTTAGTATTAAAGACAGTCTTTTAGAAAGTTAATTATTTGATAGGTGAATATAGCAGACTGATTTTTTTTAATGTAATTTTTCACATCTTGATTAAAAGAAAATTAATACCTGAAGAATTTGTGGGAAAGTTTATTAATGAATACTATGGACTACAAACAAAAAAAATAATCTGAGTATTTAGGGAAACTTGATTTTCTTATTTTATTAGGTCGCTAGATACTACATGTAAATCTGACTGATGTTTATTGTGTGTGTTTTCAGACATTGACGAGTGCAGCGAGTTTAACACATGTGATGTCAATGCTGCTTGTTACAATGTTCCCGGAAGCTTTCAATGTCAATGTCGCTCTGGTTACCGTGGTGATGGAAGGTCATGTCAACGTAAGTAACCAGTTAAAACTTAAGTAGCATCATGCTCATTTTAGACTTATCTATCTAGTAGAAATGTTTCATTCTTTTTCATCTGAAATGGAAAGATTTTAATTTTTTACAATGTTTGCTAAATTTCATCAAGAGAAATATGTGTACTACACTCCTGTCTAAATAACATGGTGTTACCTGCTCTTGTGTTTTATATTTGTCAATTACATTAAACAGTCCAATAAAGGGGAAGTTTTGTTGTTTCATTTATCTTTCTATGCCTTAAAAGCAGACTTCAAACTTTGTAATACTAATATACATGTAGTATATGTACATATAACTGGATGTAATTTTCATATTCTCGCTTCATGGTAAAACTAGATTTACAATGATAAAATAAACAATTTATGTCTGCAAATCATTCAAATACAAACATGGTATCCCCTAAACCTAATGTTGTAACAGATTAATGGATTTGTACATGTAGAACTCGTTCATTATTTGGTAATGTGCCAGAGTTTAAAAGCTATAGGTAATCTAGTATTGTTCTGTGCCTGGTTACTTATCAGTGGGTGACAACTTATATTGAGGGACAATTTTCATAGTTTTCATGTTCTTGTCCATCTTTAGGTGAAGCACAGACCTGTGGTGACAATGTTTGCAATGAAAATGCTCGATGTGTCTTCAACAGTGACATCCAACAGCCCATGTGTGAATGCTTCTCTGGTTTCCGTGGCGATGGAATTAACTGTGATGCTATAGGTATGTACATTTAACAGGCAAATACTGCCATAATAATAAATATATATCATCAGTCATGATCAGTGAATCATTGGGAATATCGCATTATGATACATGTATTTAGTGGAATACATTTGATCATTAACACGCACATGTATGTATTTCATAGCAATATCCGGTCAATAAATTTGTTATATTTTTCTTTGCATCCCCAGGGAATTATATGATTCATATTTGAAATTCTCTTTGACAGAAACTGTCTCAGATAATTTTGAATTCTTTCTTTAATATCTTCTTTAAAGGATTAATTGTATGGTTATTTATGCCCAAGATATTAACTGCACACATGTTATGTAGAGTTTGGATGTAACGAGGTGGATGACATGTGCCATCAGGATGCCGAGTGTGAATACGACTCAGATGAACAGAGATATAGATGTGTATGTAATGTTGGTTATAGCGGTGACGGATTGAGCTGTGAGGCAGAGGGCAGCACCGGCCGATGTAACTGCCATGTTAACGCTACGTGTTTGTTTGACTTGAGTAGATTTGGCTACGTGTGCCAGTGTAATCCTGGATTTACTGGTGACGGCACATACTGCTCCCCAATCACGGCACGTAAGTCAGATCCTGCATTTACCACATTATGCCATTTTCATCTTCTCCATTATATTAAAGGAATACTTGTAATATATTTCTAATAGGAAAACAGCTGATACTTTTGAATTAAAGTAAGACTTATTTATCCATTAAAATTATTTTTTTGCAAATCACATGTAGTTAAAAAGTCCATCAAATCATTGATTCCTATTTTAAAACTGTACACTGTACATTGGATTAAAAAAACCCTCAGTTATGATACTTCTAAATGGATGAATAATATATTTTACAGCTGACAATGAGATTTGTAACCGATGTCATCAGCATGCCCAGTGTCTGTACAACTCAGATCAGGCTGCATATGAGTGTGTTTGTGAGCCAGGTTACCGTGGTAATGGATTTGAATGTTTAGCCCTTGATTGCCGTACCCATACCGTGTGTGATACTAACGCTGACTGTGTGGAGGATCCGTTTGTACAAACTTACAGATGTCTGTGTAGAAATGGCTATGTCGGTATGTATTTAGATATATATAGTTTTACTTTATGCCGTATAAATTTAAACATCAGATAATATCTTTTTAGCTTTAATAATTTGTGTAATTTTGTGTTAATGATTGATATTTGTACAAATGTCAAAGTAGGGAAAAGGCGGTGCTTTTTTTTCCACAAAATTACAATCAATTGTTTATATCACGCTTAACATCCCTAAATTACATTTTCTTTAGCAACAATTTACACTTTTCGTAAGAAACAGGTAGGCAGGTCTGCATGTATATGATAGAATCGATTGACAATGCAGATTGGTAATATTTACTTTAAAGGTGATGGTATGCGCTGTGAACCGGAGGGCTGTAACATCCGTAACGACTGTGATGTTAACGCTCAGTGCTTACCAGACCGTGGAGATAGCAGTCGATACAGGTGTGTGTGTAACGCAGGTTATGACGGCGACGGAAAAGTGTGTACACATAGAGGTAAAAGTTTATTCTTGTATTGATTATTATAGCAGTGTTAAATGAAGAGAAATGTTTTATAAATTATCCTTAAATAACATTGATAGAAATCAACAAAGTATTAAAAGTCTGGCTATGTTAACCAAATGTGGACGAGTGCATGCAGGACATTTTGTCTACAATGCACATGTAACTTGCTGTCTTCATCAAAGGTTCATTTATGTTTGGTCCTACACTCATGGAGCTGTGTAGCATTGTACAAGTATTTACAATTTACTCTGGTAAAAGTTATGTATAATAATTGAGCATGCATACATGGTGTTGCTATGAGATCATTATCAATGTTCTTGTCGTTATATGCAATGAATTAACATTATTTTGCTTTTACCACACAGAGATATCCTGTAATCAAGTCAACAATTGCTCACCATACGCTCAGTGTCTGTTTGACCAATTTGACCAGAGATACCGATGTCGCTGTAACCGTGGTTACGATGGTGATGGATTGACCTGCGTCCCTCAAGGTAACGTTACTGAGAAAAGTTGTTACTCTGAGGATAGAGAGCTTCCTTTGTTATCTTATACTCAACACAAGATAGTAGCTTTGACATAATTCAAAATTAAAATGTACTTAAAATTTATTACTTAAATATGCTATAATTACTTACTGATTTATGGTGTAATTTTGATGCGATATCAAAGTCAATCTTTTTAAAAGTAATAGATGACAAACATCATAAGCAAAGATGTAAATATCATTATGTCAGTAGTGACTATAATATTTTGTATACTATATAGGGGACAATTGTCACAGAGATTCTCGTGTATGTGATGTGAACGCTGCATGTGTACCCAATGGCAACGCTTATATCTGTGTCTGTAACCCGGGTTATCGTGGCAACGGTAAACAATGTCAGCGTAAGTACAGTCAGTCATTGATTTTTGATGAAATTATATAACTTTGTAGAATTAAAGACAGATAAGAAAAAAAGTAATTCCAGAAAAATTGAAAAAAAAATTGAATTTGGAGTCCAAGTGTACATCACCTCCTGAATGGATGAAAATGATTTGAAAGTGGTTTACTGTGAAATCATTTATTTCGGTGGGGCCAAATTTTCATGGATTTTTAAGATTCAGCTTTTTCTTTGGGACATAATATCGTGAATTCCGCCCTTAAAGTAAGCCCCTCCATGCCAACTGGCTTATTGCAACTCGTGACAAGATGTCGTTGAAATGTGACCTAATTAAAAAGGGGTTTCGCATGGTTGGCTTGTGACTAATAGTTGTAAGAACAGTTTTGACAAACATTGCTATTAAAAGCAATTTAAAACATACGTGTCCACGTTATTATTAAAAGTTGTTCCAATTTCTTGCTTTATGTACAATTATTTGTTTGAGATGTAAATTCGTGGATGAGGCTATCGAAAACCACGAAAATTGAGCCCCCACTAAATATAAAGATTTCACTGTATTTGGATTTCATTCCAGCCATGCCAATTGCACCCTTTTAATTCTGATAACCTATTGAATTTTTACATCCAATGAAAATGGTTCCAAATTTAATGATCTGTTTCATATGAAAATACAGTATTTAATGGAATAAAGGGGTACTAGGTGTCGAAGCGACGAAAAGACTCCAAAAAATAAGGTAGAGATTTTCATATAAAAACTTCATAAAACATTTCTTGATGGAACTAGAACAACCAATGTGATAATGAAACTTGTTTGTTGTGTACAGAGGTAGCAGACAGTGATGACTATTTACTAGTGTCAAGGGGATATACCATCAGTAAAGTTACTTTAGACCAGGACAGTGGGGCCGGAGAGAGAATACGATATAATACAGGTATGCTATATGGTGTATATTATTGTGACATTTATTTACTAGTGTCAAGGGGATACACCATCAGTAAAGTCACTTTAGACCAGGACGGTGGGGCCGGAGAGAGAATACGGTATAATACAGGTACGCTGTATGGTGTATTATAACTGTGACATTTATTTACTAGTGTCAAGGGGATATACCATCAGTAAAGTTACTTTAGACCAGGACAGTGGGGCCGGAGAGAGAATACGATATAATACAGGTACGCTATCTGGTGTATTATAACTGTGACATTTATTTACTAGTGTCAAGGGGATACACCATCAGTAAAGTTACTTTAGACCAGGACGGTGGGGCCGGAGAGAGAATACGGTATAATACAGGTATGCTATCTGGTGTATATTATTGTGACATTTATTTACTAGTGTCAAGGGGATATACCATCAGTAAAGTCACTTTAGACCAGGACGGTGGGGCCGGAGAGAGAATACGGTATAATACAGGTATGCTATATGGTGTATATTATTGTGACATTTATTTACTAGTGTCAAGGGGTACACCATCAGTAAAGTTACTGTAGACCAGGACGGTGGGGCCGGAGAGAGAATACGGTATAATACAGGTACGCTATCTGGTGTATTATAACTGTGACATTTATTTACTAGTGTCAAGGGGATATACCATCAGTAAAGTCACTTTAGACCAGGACAGTGGGGCCGGAGAGAGAATACGGTATAATACAGGTATGCTATCTGGTGTATTATAACTGTGACATTTATTTACTAGTGTCAAGGGGATATACCATCAGTAAAGTAACTTTAGACATGGACAGTGGGGCCGGAGAGAGAATACGGTATATTACAGGTATGCTATCTGGTGTATTATAACTGTGACATTTACTAGTGTCAAGGTGATATACCATCAGTAAAGTCACTTTAGACCAGGACAGTGGGGCCGGAGAGAGAATACGGTATAATACAGGTATGCTATATGGTGTATTATAACTGTGACATTTATTTACTAGTGTCAAGGGGATATACCATTAGTAAAGTAACTTTAGACCAGGACAGTGGGGCCGGAGAGAGAATACGGTATAATACAGGTACGCTGTATGGTGTATTATAACTGTAACATTTATTTACAATTGTCAAGGGGATATACCATCAGTAAAGTTACTTTAGACCAGGACAGTGGGGCCGGAGAGAGAATACAGTATATTACAGGTATGCTATCTGGTGTATTATAACTGTGACATTTATTTACTAGTGTCAAGGGGATACACCATCAGTAAAGTCACTTTAGACCAGGACGGTGGGGCCGGAGAGAGAATACGGTATAATACAGGTACGCTATCTGGTGTATTATAACTGTGACATTTATTTACTAGTGTCAAGGGGATACACCATCAGTAAAGTTACTTTAGACCAGGACAGTGGGGCCGGAGAGAGAATACGGTATAATACAGTTATGCTATCTGGTGTATATTATTGTGACATTTATTTACTAGTGTCAAGGGGATATACCATCAGTAAAGTCACTTTAGACCAGGACAGTGGGGCCGGAGAGAGAATACGGTATAATACAGGTACGCTGTATGGTGTATTATAACTGTAACATTTATTTACTAGTGTCAAGGGGATATACCATCAGTAAAGTTACTTTAGACCAGGACAGTGGGGCCGGAGAGAGAATACGGTATAATACAGGTACGCTATCTGGTGTATTATAACTGTGACATTTATTTACTAGTGTCAAGGGGATATACCATCAGTAAAGTTACTTTAGACCAGGACAGTGGGACCGGAGAGAGAATACGGTATAATACAGGTATGCTATCTGGTGTATATTATTGTGACATTTATTTACTAGTGTCAAAGGGGTACACCATCAGTAAAGTTACTTTAGACCAGGACGGTGGGGCCGGAGAGAGAATACGGTATAATACAGGTACGCTATCTGGTGTATTATAACTGTGACATTTATTTACTAGTGTCAAGGGGATATACCATCAGTAAAGTCACTTTAGACCAGGACAGTGGGGCCGGAGAGAGAATACGGTATAATACAGGTATGCTATCTGGTGTATTGTAACTGTGACATTTATTTACTAGTGTCAAGGTGATATACCATCAGTAAAGTCACTTTAGACCAGGACAGTGGGACCGGAGAGAGAATATGGTATAATACAGGTATGCTATCTGTTGTATTATAACTGTGACATTTACTAGTGTCAAGGTGATATACCATCAGTAAAGTCACTTTAGACCAGGACAGTGGGACCGGAGAGAGAATACGGTATAATACAGGTATGCTATCTGGTGTATTATAACTGTGACATTTACTAGTGTCAAGGTGATATACCATCAGTAAAGTCACTTTAGACCAGGACAGTGGGACCGGAGAGAGAATACGGTATAATACAGGTACGCTGTATGGTGTATTATAACTGTAACATTTATTTACTAGTGTCAAGGGGATATACCATCAGTAAAGTTACTTTAGACCAGGACAGTGGGGCCGGAGAGAGAATACGGTATAATACAGGTACGCTATCTGGTGTATTATAACTGTGACATTTATTTACTAGTGTCAAGGGGATATACCATCAGTAAAGTCACTTTAGACCAGGACAGTGGGGCCGGAGAGAGAATACGGTATAATACAGTTATGCTATCTGGTGTATATTATTGTGACATTTATTTACTAGTGTCAAGGGGATATACCATCAGTAAAGTCACTTTAGACCAGGACAGTGGGGCCGGAGAGAGAATACGGTATAATACAGGTACGCTGTATGGTGTATTATAACTGTAACATTTATTTACTAGTGTCAAGGGGATATACCATCAGTAAAGTCACTTTAGACCAGGACGGTGGGGCCGGAGAGAGAATACGATATATTATCCCGCCTCTGGCAAATTTCTTGCAATCTGATTGGTCGAGAAGAACCAAATATTATGTTGTATTATTTTACTAACAGGATATTATTTTAATATCCTGCTTCTTCTAAGACGCTTTATGCTTTTGACGTCACCAAAATGCTTTAAAATATGTTGACGTAACACTAACCAAAAGCCATCAGCGGGATAAATTCGTTATACAGTGTTTTACAGGGGAGATACAAAAATATATTGGGTCGATGAAAAAAGTTGTATTGGGCTCGGCTTCGCCTCGCCCAATACAACTTTTTTCATCGACCCAATATATTTCTGTATCCCCCCTGTAAAACACTGTATAACTAATAATACAGGTACGCTATCTGGTGTATTATAACTGTGACATTTATTTACTAGTTTCAAGGGGATATACCATCAGTAAATTTTTTTTTTTTTTTTTTTTTTTTTTTTTTGTGCTCAGAATAAAGACTCATGTGTTAGTATCTAATGTAAAGCTAAGCAATTACATAGCAACCCTCAGCACATGTTATTCACCTCGGCCTGTGGCCTCGGTGAATAACATATCCTTCGGGTTGCTATACTGCTATATCTACCTCACACAAGGTAATTAATTGTATAATGTAATATTGGCATGCTATAAATACCTGGTATAACATACCATCAGAAAATTTCACTTTAACAAAAATGATGGGTTTCTCTTTGATGTTTGAATGCTTTAAGTGTCAATTTTTTGTCAGGTTTGGTTTCCAATACTTTCCTTGATTATGGGTATTTGCATTGGAAATTGTTGACATCATACTTTTTGCCAAAATTTTACCATCTTGCCATATATAAGGAAAAGAAAGCGACTGCTACTCAAAACCTTATTGGGTATGATAATTTTATTGTGTATAATGATTTTATTACTTTCAGATGAACTGGTGGTTGCCTTAGATACGGATTGTTCTGATGACATGTTTTATTGGACCGATGCCATGGGAGGTACAATCAAAGCTTCTAAATTGGACGGATCTGATGCCACTACCCTAGTAACAGGTAAGTTATCTCCCCTTCCCTCATTTTCCCCTTTTTCTCATTCTATACCGAATCATAAATTTTGCACATAAAACACACTTTTCATAAATTTTTGTTACTGAACATGCACAAATGCAAACTGATAATTTTATTTGACTTTTATCACAAGAGGTAGCAATTAAGGAGGTCCAGGACAGCCAGCCTTAAAATTGATCCTATCATTTAATTTTCCTAAAAATTACAAATGTTAATAATTGAAACATACTTTTTCTACATGCAAAGTTTCATCAATTTTTTACCATTAGTTTTGAAGCTACGAACGTACGTATATACCTATTGAAAGCCCCAAAATGGGCCGTAAATGTGACGTTAAAATTAACACACTTTCGGTAATGAAAAAAAGTTACAAATATTCTGTAGATGCAGAATATTAACAAGTTCTGTATTTTTCATTTAGATATGATGTGGGCTATCGGATATGTATAGAATTATAAATGATCACTAAGACTTTTAAAAGAAATTGTCGAAAGGAGATAAATTTATGTCTATTTTCAAAACGTCTTTGAGTTGATAATTTTTTATAATAAAGTCTGTTCATCTGAAACCCTATCATTTATTTTCCGTAAAAATTTGATATTACCTTCTTCATATGTCAAGCGAAACATCGATAAATTCCTATTGAAAATTGACCGTCATTTTTTAAGTTATAGTGATTTTGCTACTCCCTCCCCCTTATTTCTACGTTACCTAATTCTGACGTTCTTGCGAAAAACGTGCCAATGTCGCCGTTTCTATTGTGACGTCATAATTGATCTAGAGCTTTCTGATGGGGTTCTTTCGGATACTGTTCTGGACCCCCTTAAAGCTTTTATGGCTAAAATCAATTATCCCAATTTCAGTTACAGAGACACTGAATTTGATCCTCTATAAATTTTTTTTCCTTGAGCATTACTGGAGAGAAAATTATGAAATAGAATTTTTTCACCACTAAAGGCAAAGGCAAAGAAAAATAAGAATTTTAGCTCTCTATTCTAAATTTTATATACACAAAAAAAAGGGATGGATCTCCAGCATGACCACCCTGCACTCACCAAGCGAAACAAACACACAAGAAAACGACATATAAGTGACATCATACAAAACAAATTTCATATAATACATGTTTGCTTTCTATACTTTCAGGTTTGAAGTCCCCTGAAGGTATTGCCATCGACTACGTATCACGTAACATGTTCTGGACAGACTCGGAGCTAGATGTGGTGGAGGTATCACGTCTGAACGGAACATACAGAAAACGACTGTTTGACTCCGACATGGTCAACCCAAGGGCTATAGTAGTCAATCCACAGAGAGGGTACGTTACAGACATGTATATTGATACTAAGCATGGCAAAACTTTCTTGAACTTGTCTTTCCCTCTTAAGCTTATTATGCCCCCCTTCGAAGAAGAGGGGACATATAGGTTTGCCGCTGTCGGTCGGTCTGTCGGTCCGTCGGTCTGTCGGTCGGTCCGCGACATCAGTTTCCGTTCAATATCTCTGGAATGGATTCACATATTGAAATGAAATTTTGTATACAGACACATCAAATGAAAATCTAGGTCAAGTTCATATTTGGGTCCGATCAAAAAAATTTTGACAGAGTTATGCCCCTTGCATTTCGAAAAATACCAAAATTTCAGGGTTTCCGTTCAATATCTCTTGAATGGAGTTACATATTGAAATGAAATTTTGTATACAAACACATCAAACAAAAATCTAGGTCAAGTTCATATTTGGGTCCGATCAAAAAAATTTTGACAGAGTTATGCCCCTTGCATTTCGAAAAATACCAAAATTTCAGGGTTTCCGTTCAATATCTCTTGAATGGAGTTACATATTGAAATGAAATTTTGTATACAGACACATCAAACAAAAATCTAGGTCAAGTTCATATTTGGGTCCGATCAAAAAAATTTTGACAGAGTTATGCCCCTTGCATTTCGAAAAATACCAAAATTTCAGGGTTTCCGTTCAATATCTCTTGAATGGAGTTACATATTGAAATGAAATTTTGTATACAGACACATCAAACAAAAATCTAGGTCAAGTTCATATTTGGGTCCGATCAAAAAAATTTTGAAAGAGTTATGCCCCTTGCATTTCGAAAAATACCAAAATTTCAGGGTTTCCGTTCAATATCTCTTGAATGGAGTTACATATTGAAATGAAATTTTGTATACAGACACATCAAACAAAAATCTAGGTCAAGTTCATATTTGGGTCCGATCAAAAAAATTTTGACAGAGTTATGCCCCTTGCATTTCGAAAAATACCAAAATTTCAGGGTTTCCGTTCAATATCTCTTGAATGGAGTTACATATTGAAATGAAATTTGGCATACAGACACATCGAATGAAAATCCAGGTCAAGTTCGTATAAAGGTCCAATCGAAAAAATTTTGACAGAGTTATGCCCCCTGCACTTCGAAAAATACCAAAATTTCAGGGTTTCTGTTCAATATCTCTTGAGTGTAGTTACATATTGAAATGAAATTTTGTATACAGACACATCAAATGAAAATCTAGGTCAAGTGTATATTTGGGTCCGATCAACAAAATTTTGACAGAGTTATGCCCCTTGCACTTTGAAAAAAACCAAAATTTCAGGGTTTCCATTCAATATCTCTTGAGTGGAGTTACATATTGAAATGAAATTTTGTATACGGATACATCAAATGACAATCTAGGTCAAGTTCTTATTTGGGTCCAATCAACAAAATTTTGACAGAGTAATGCCCCTTGCACTTCGAAAAATGCCTAAATTTCAGGGTTTCCGTTCAATATCTCTTGAGTGGAGTTACATATAGAAATGAAATTTTGTATACAGACACATCAAATGAAAATCTAGGTCAAGTTCATATTTAGGTCCGATCAAAAAAATTTGGACAGAGTAATGCCCCTTGCACTTCGAAAAATACCAAAATTTCAGGGTTTCCGTTCAATATCTCTTGAGTGGAGTTACATATAGAAATGAAATTTTGTATTCAGACACATCAAATGAAAATCTAGTAGGTCAAGTTCATATTTAGGTCCGATGAACAAGATTTTGACAGAGTTATGCCCCTTGCACTTCGAAAAATACCAAAATTTCAGGGTTTCCGTTCAATATCTCTTGAGTGGAGTTACATATTGAAATGAAATTTTGTTTTCAGACACATCAAATAAAAATCTAGGTCAAGTTCATATTTGGGTTCAATCAAAAATGTTTATGCCCCCCTTTGAAGAAGAGGGGACATATTGCTTTGCCGCTGTCTGACTTTCTGTCTATCGGTCCGTCGGTCGGTCAGACCGTCCACGACATCAGTTTCCGTTTAATACCTCTGGAGTGGATTCACATATTGAAATGAAATTTTGTGTACAGACACATCAAATGAAAATCAAGTATATAGTTGTGACGGACTTTAATCACAGAAGGGGTAGGGGGGCATTAATGTTTTACAAACATGACTTTTAACTTGTTTAATGGTTAAAGTACCACTGACTGGGATTCATTATCGGAAAAAGTACATGTGTGGTGCACCAAATTTGATATTTGTACGTACAGAGGGCCGCTCTCTTGCTGCAAGGTCGGAACACTTCTTTCTTCTTAATTCTAGAAAGCATGGTTGTTTGTAATCTGATTATAGTACATGTATATGAAGTTACAAATTCGAACACTTCTTTCTTCTTAATTCTAGAAAGCATGGTTGTATGTAATATGATTAAGGTTACTAGTGCATGTATATGAAGTTATAAATTCATGGTACTTAACATATTACTAACTTTCTTTACGCAGTAAGATATACTGGACAGATTGGCATCGAGGAGCTCCGAGGATTGAGTCAGCCAACATGGACGGCACGGACAGGAAGGTGTTTGTTAACGATGATCTGGGACTCCCTAACGGACTCGCTATAGATCTATACACACAACAGGTCTGCTGGGGAGATGCTGGTAAGTGATCACTATAGAATGCCTATGATAACTGTATCAAGTATATATTTGCAAATTTAAAATTAATATGGGTGAGATGTACTGAGATTTGCAAAAAGATTTAGATGAGCAAAACTCTTAGATTATTGACGTATGATATAGTTAACAATATTCTTTTACTATTCTGAAATATAAACATGTATACTGCAGGAAAATTTCGTTGTTAATGAACAAGGTTTTCCAAACTTCAAAATCGGTGTGTGACACATGGTTGAAATGAATTGTTTTTACAGGTGTACAGAGGATAGAATGTATGAGAGAGGATGGTGTGGGACGTAGAGTTATAACTGATGCAGCTCCCTACCCATTTAGCCTTGTCTCTAGTGGCAGGAATTTCTACTGGTCAGATTGGTCCATGTAAGCAACATTTTTTGTGTAGCCTGCAAAGCATAGCTTGGCAGCTTTTTTTTCAAAAAAAAAAAAAAAAATCGGCAATATTCGGCCCCATTCCACCCTCCCTGAAGTATATATTTTTCCCCTCCTGTCAGAGAAATTTCCCCCCAATAAAAGATATTTTATTTGGCTAAAACATGTTTTAAGATCAGAATCAAAATAGTAGAATATGGAACCTTTAATGTACCTATTTGTACTTAATGCCATTCCAGTTATATTGATGCCATCTATTACAGTTTTTTTTAAAGAATCTTGATTTATTTAAAAAATCCCCTTTTCAGTAGTTCACACGCATATTCCCCCCCCCCCCCCCCCTTGTAACGGCCCTGACCCTCTTCCCCCAAAAGTGAGAACAAAGACTGCTTAGGGATACTTTATCCATTCGTACATCTGTCCATCTGTGACACTTTGGGTGACACAGCCCATAACTTTTGATTGGTAAGGCTTTCACATGTGTATTCCTTGTGAGAAGACCTTTCTACATATACCATAATTTTTGACCTAGTGACCTTTACCTGGATATTTGACCTACATTTAAAAAAAGACTAAGATTGGATATATCTTTTGATTGGCAAGGAACAGGCTTTGATATTTCACGTGTATTCCTAGTGACAAGACATTTCTACACATACCACAATTTTTGACTTGTTGACCTTGACCTAGAAATTTGACCTACTTTCCAAAAAAGTTAAGATTGGCCATATCTTAAAATTGGTAAGTGATAGGGCTTTGATATTTCACATGTGTATTCCTTGTAACAAGACCTTGTTAGCTCGACTGCACTTTAGTGCAAAAGAGCTATTGCAATACCCCCGGCGTCGGCGTCGGCGTCGGCGTCGTCCGAACTAGATGATAAGGTAAATGTTAAGATTACACATTTACCTTTCCTATATTCATATTCTGTTGGTTTTTTTTGTTGCAAATGTTTAATTATACATCATTTAATATATCCAGATGAGGATATAGCCCCTGGGGTTGGGATTTTTAAAATTATTTCAAATGATAAGGCAAATGTTGAGATGATAAGGTAAATGTTAAGATAGCAATAAAGTCTTTAAAAGCCAATATTGAGCAAAGTATAAGTGCTACATGTACCAAACTTACATATTTGATGTATCTTTGATCAAACTTTCAAAAAATGACCTTGACCTACTTTTTTCCGCTTGAATGATTTTGCCTTTAAAAGCCAATATTGAGCAAAGTATAAGTGCTACATGTACCAAACTTGCATATTGGATGTATCTTTGATCAAACTTTCATAAAATGACCTTGACCTACTTTTTTCCACTTGAATGATTTTGCCTTTAAAAGCCAATATTGAGCAAAGTATAAGTGCTACATGTACCAAACTTGCATATTGGATGCATCTTGGGTTAGACTATTGAAATATGACCTTGACCTACTTTTTCCGCTTCAGTGATTTTGCTTTAAATTGGCAATATTGAGCTAACTATAAGTGCTACATGCACCAGACTTGCATATTGGATGCATCTTGGGTTAGACTATTGAAATCTGACCTTGACCTACTTTTTCTGCTTCAATGATTTTGCTTTAAATTGGCAATATTGAGCAAAATAGAGTCTTGACTCCATCTCCTCATTTATCAAATATATTATTTTAAATACATTTGTAGTGTTTATAAATTGGCTGTCATGAGAGATATTATGCTATGCAGTCGAGCATTAGGTGACTCTGGCAACTATTTTTAAACATACCATAATTTTTGACTAAGTAAACTTGACCTAGATATTTGACCTATTTTTCAAAGAAATTAAAACTTTTTTAATCTTTTGATTTGTAAGTGATGCAGCTTTGATATTTCACATGTGTATTTCCTAAGATGAGACCTTTGTGTTGTTACCAAAAATTTTTATGCAGTGACCTTGACCTAGATGATTGACCCTCTTTTCAGAAAATTTCAGATTGACCATATCTTTTAATTGGTAAGTAAGAGGTATGATATTTCACTTGTGAAATTCATTTGACAAGACTTTCCCACTGATACCAATAATTTTGAACCAAGTAACCTTGACCTACATAATTGATCCACTTTTTAGAAATAAGCCACTTTGCAGGCAACACAAGCTTTCCTTGGATTGCTTTTTTTTTTTTGCGACTTCCATCAGATATTGTCTCACTGGTAAAAACCCCCTCAAATTGAGTTTTCTTCAAATCAGAATGGTTCCCTCTGATGTCCCAATTATCCCTGAATACACTTTTATACATGGGTCTTATGAAACCTCCGCATATTAATGTTTAACTCAATTAAATCAATTAAGGAAATTTAATAAGTTTTATTGCTTATTGATTTCAGGGAAGGAGTACTAAGCTCCGACTCTGGCGGTAACTTGGCGGAGGAAATGTTACAGCTCCCTGTGGGTGGTAATGGTAGACTGTACGGACTGACCATGGTGTCAACACAATGTCCAAGAGGTGAGTCACACATATTATTATATGGTTTGGAAATAAACTGTATACTGTCACTTTTATTCAACAATTGGAAACTGCTTTTTGTGCCCCCAGAATCTATATAGTTTTTGGTCTGCTCGCACTATGGAAATCTTGTGTAAGTACTGGGCTTATGAGCCTCAAATCTTCGATAGAATTTTTTTATACGGGGAAATGTGTAGGTTTCAATATTTGACCTCTGAACCAAAGGGGAATTCACAATTTGAGAAAAAAAATGAAACAATGCAAGGATTAAAATTTTTTTTGCAATTTTAAGACTGGGGGAAAAGTATTCTGTATAGCACAAAAAGAAAAAAAGTTCAGTGCAAAAAGAAAAAAAAAATTGCATATCAATGTTATATACAGTGTAACCAGGGATCAAAGATTTGCTTATTGATTGTTGATTATACCTTATTTAAAATTCATGGAAGGAAAAATGGAAATGGAAAAGAAAAATCATGAAATCATTAATTTTATTTCAGAAGCTTCTCTGCTAGAAAATATGAAAATGAAACCAGTTTTTATACCAATTTGTACATGTTGTACTGCATAGAAAATCAAATAAATTGATGATGTTACATGTATTCACCTTCTACAGTTGACATTAAAACCTATAGCCCTGAGTGAACAAATGACATAATACGTTTATGGGAGTTGACATCTATCAAGGTGTACTGAATATTTCATATTTCTGCTGGTATGAGATGTCGTGCACATTAATAATGCACAGTGATAGCCTGGTCCATGTATTCCTCCATTTGTTGTTGGGCAATGGGCGTGACGATTCTAATGAAAAGCCGACTATTTTTATGTTTTTACTCAATTATAAGAGCAGTAGATGGATAATGTATTCCCTTTGGGTTTTAACTATGAAACATAATTCATTTCTAAGAGAATAATTGTTTGTTTTCTGTCATGAATTCTTGTACCGGTATCTTTGTTATGGTGGTTACAAGTTTTCTTGTTGATATGGGGAATATCTGAATCATGGAATTTGTTATAGGAAAAACTATTTGATGTTTTAGCCTGATTAAAAAAAAACTGTTACCATGGTACTTTGAAATTTTGGCTTAAAATACATAAGTTACCAATTCCTTTTTTTCCATTACAGAAATTTTTGTAAAAAAGCTTGGTATGAAATTATTAAATTCTTGTTACAGTGACGAATGCATGTGCCAGAGATAATGGTGGGTGTCGATATCTCTGTCTACCCACCCCTAACGGAGGTCGTACATGCTCCTGTCCTGATGACATCACACCGCAGGAGTGTAACCAGGTAGCTACTCTCAGGAAGAGGAAATAACTGTTAAACAGAGAAACACAAAAT
This sequence comes from Pinctada fucata, assembly GCA_028142955.1. NCBI lineage: Eukaryota > Metazoa > Mollusca > Bivalvia > Pterioida > Pteriidae > Pinctada > Pinctada fucata. The sequence goes on from AP027107.1 coordinate 56,105,685, forward strand.
GGACAACATATTAACAGTGCCAAAATTGAAGACTTTATGCTCCAACAATATACATATTGCTCAAGTGTTATACCTCTGAAATAAGCTTTTTTGCATAATATGATAAGTAGACCCATTGTAGCTTCATACCAGGTAGTGTAGATCAGTAAACATCTTTTGCCGTATTGAATATAGGTAGCGGAATTGAGCATAAACATTTAAAAAGAAAAACCTAGTCATTATTTACAATGTGTTTCTGACCTGTTTACATAGAATTTTTACAAACATAACATGCTTTTGCTATTCCAGAATTTTTTCTACAAGTTTGCTAACTTTTTGAGCCCCAATATTACTTAGAGGATAGCAAGTAAAGTATTGTTTTAAAGTTTCATGTACAGAAGCTGTATGTTTCTTTGGTGTTTGTATTACCCCTGTTGTTAAATACTCAACTGAAGCTTACATGTACTTTGATTATTCATATAGATATTGTGCGAGCATAGAAAACACAGCTTCTGTTTTTGATGTGAGATTATACTGTATGTCTTGTATGAAAGGTTGTCTCTGTTTTTCATTTTGAATCATAATTTTTATTTTTCATGTTCTTTTTCTGTATTGTATTTTATAGTCTTTGTAAAAGGAAATCCAGTAATGATACGTAATACAAGGGAATGCAATTAATATGCATGTACTTGCTTTGAGTGCAATATTTCACTGATGTTGGTTTCACTAAAATTTCTATGAATAATAGACGTAGATGCAACAGGACTTCTTTTCATTGTAAATTGTGATGATTTGATAAATCTGGTATACTAGATTAAACTTTGTAAAGTAGTAGAAATCCATAATGAAAAATAAAAAAAAATTCTTCTTAATGTACATGTATCATTTTCATTTGTTAATTGATGATGTTGCCTGCAACATAAAGGTGACATACATGTATATGGATTACTTATGTAGACTTTTCATATTAATGGCTTTTTTACTTGATATACATAATACTAGTATTTCTTTAAGACTTGCAGGGATAATCAATCATGATGATATGCATCACCAAATAAGGGTCATGGTCAAGGTCACACATCACCAAATGAAGGTCATGGTCAAGGTCACAGTCATGGTCAAGGCCGTATATTTCAGATTCAAACATGAGACGGGCAATGTACTCGTTCTTAAGCAGTTTAGTTTTTGGTATATGATTTAATTTCTGTATATAAATAAAATTTTCTTTACTTGATACCTTTGTCAACAGAAACTAAGAAGAACATGCTTAGCAATGTCAAAAGCAATGTTCCCGGCAACCTAAATTAAGGAGGGTTTGAACACCAAGATGGCGGCGGCATTATTTGTTTTCTCTTTTACTAGGAAAAGTACAGTCTTAACTTTTTCAAAACAATTGATACACTGATTGATATACACATTTGAGCATCCTGATGAGGTTTTAATAATTACCGTTGTCATTTGACGAAATTATAGCAATTTTCAAAACTGTGGAGTATGGGAGTTTTATCAACGAGCAAACCACGACGTCATTTCGAAGTTATTGGGGAAAAATGGCGTCACAAACATTCGCGTTTAAAATGCAATAAAAAAATTAAAACCCAAACGTATCGCATTGAAACTTTGCATGTATAAAGTAGAAAAATCAATTTTCCTCCCAGTTAATTCGTTGACAAATTAATGTTACAGGCAAGCGGATGCCACTTCATTGAAAATGGACGATTTTCGAAAGATAATTTATAAAATATAAAGCTTTGTAATATTTTTATTCAAAATTCAATTTTTCTCATTAAATCATGAAATCATCTCTGGACATTGTTGATAATTTTGTTAGTTTTTGAAAACGATTCATCCACAGGATTCTTATAATCATCGACTGCAGCCAATTGGCTAGAAATCGCATTTTTTTGAGCGACAGTGTCATCTTTTATTCCAGTATCCTGCCTTTGTTTAAAACACAATTCATCTCATCTTTTCCATATGTAAGTGCAATACATTTATGAAGATTTTGGAAGTTAAATCAAAATTAATTTCCGATAGCTTTACGAGAACTGGAATGACACTTTCAATATTATGACGTCAACGAGAAATTCATGAAATTGTCGATTAATGCATATTTCAAAGTCTCGTAGAAAATGTTCCTGTGGATAGAGTCAAATGTAAGTTTGCATACCCAAGGACAGACAACAAATATATGATTTCAGAAATTTTAAGAAAAATTGAATTTGGCGTCCAAGCGTTCAATACCTCCTTAAAAGCTGTAAATAAACAGTGAAGGCATAGAAATTAAAAGATAAGTAACCTTTGTTATATTCATTGGTTGTTTTATGTATCAACACAAAAACTTGAGGAAAAAGCAATGAACTATTATTGAGTGCAACACATGAAACTGTTTTACCTCAAATTTTTGGTGTTTATACCTTAATCTACAAAAAAATAGATTAATGACTCCTTAAATCTGACCTAAGAATTCTCTGTGCGTATTCACTATTCACACAATATCTCTGTCTGTTCTTCTTTATACTTGTCACTTTATATGTGTATCTATCCCCCTGGTAATCTCCATTATAAAACTGGTGGAGGTGGGTGAAAGGGACACCAAAGAAATTTAGATGATCGGAAGATATTCTTTCAATACCACAAGCTATGTTTTTTTTCACCTCGACCTAGATACGAGGGTTGATTGATATGTTGTGATCCTCGGTTTTCTGGGTTGCAGAAAGTATGCTGATACATTATCTCCAAAAAGGACAAACAACCAATGGCATATACACGTACATTGTACTATGCTTCACTTCTGACACAGTTGCGGGAAAATATTAAACTTTAGCACCGCGGAAAGCTCACTAGTTAAAGGTGTGTTGTTCCATCGGGACAATGCTTGTCACTGCCATGACTGCTATTCATGATTGTGGCTTTAATTTTTATTCACCTGATCTTGTCGAGATTAACCCATGCTTTGGATGCAGCATCAGACCTACTTTTTTCTGCTTGAGGTGATGAGGCTTGACGTGAATGTTGCCTTCCTTTTCTAAAAATTTAAAGTTGATAATTAAGTACTGCCATTGGTATATAAGTGACATTATAGCTTTTGTATTTTATGATTTTAAGTTCACCTCGACGAAGTTGAGTGAGCTAATGCTATACCCTCGTGCGTCCCGGGGCCCCCATGCTTGTCCACGTCCGCGTCCAGTTAAGAAGTTTGGGGTAGCTCAGTATTTTGCAAAGTACTGATGCTACAGTAACCAAACTTGCACAAGTGATTCGTCTTGGATGCTGAAGGGAATCCATGCATGGGATGCTGCATCTGACATAAACTTTTCCCTTGAGTGACTTGGTTATGAAGATGGGGTAGCTCAGTGTGACTTGGTTAAGAAGTTTGGGGTAGCTCAGTGTGACTTGGTTAAGAAGTTTGGGGTAGCTCAGTATCTGACAAAGTACTGATGCTACAGTAACCAAACTTGCACAAGTGATTCATCTTGGGATGCTGAGATGAACCCTTGCATCGGACACAGCATCTGACCTTGACCTACTTTTTCTGTTTGAGTGATTTCGCTTTAAAAAGCCAATATTGAGGAAAGTATAAGTGCTACATGTACCAAACTTGCATTTTGGATGTAACTTTCATAAAATGACCTTGACCTACTTTTTACGCTTGAATGGTTTTGCATTTAAAGGCCAATATTGAAGAATGTATAACTGCTACATGTACCAAACTTGCATTTTGGAAGCATCTTTGATCAAACTTTCATAAATGACCTTGACCGTCTTTTTCCGCTTGAATGATTTCGCCTTTTAAAGCCAATATTGAGGAAAGTATAAGTGCTACATGTACCAAACTCACATATTGGATGTATCATTGATCAAACTTTCAGAAAATGACATTGACCTACTTTTTCCGCTTGAATGATTTTGCCTCAAGCTTTCATGAAATGACCTTTGCCTACTCTTTTCTCTTTAATGATTTTGCCTTTAAAACAAATATATACATGTACTTCGAAATATGTTTAAATTGAATTTTGCTGCCACGAGGTGAGCTTCGAAATCTGTGAAAATTCTTTTCTGTACATACTATTGCCATCCTTATGGCCTTAACCTAAATAAGTGATATCTTGTTGTATATGTATACATCTTGTGACAAGACCATTCAGTCCCTAATCATGTTGGTTATGGTAAAACTTATCAAAGCCGACACCCGATCCTTGAATGTATATCATTGCCAAAGCAAACTTTTTTTTCTAAAGGAGGGAAACAAAAGATGACAATTTTTTGTATGTAAAACGAAAGGAACTGTCACAATAAAAAAAGTTGAAAAAATAAAGTCCCCATCAATCGAATGTTGGCTTAGTTTAAAATTTTTGACAGAAGAACAAACAAGGTCACTCGGTAACAAAAATGTATCAAAAAGGTCACAATTTTAAAAGGAAAAATTGTTTCAGAAGAAAGGACTTGCCATGTATAGAAAATACAGATGCGATATATGATTTTTTTTTTATTTTGTTCAAAAGAGAATTCAAAAGATATCAGCCAAGAAAAAGATTTTATCGGATAGTCTGACAGGCAGATGGACACATGAGATTAAACGCTTAGAACTACTACTTCAAGGGAAGGACTTAAATCCCAATACAGACCATACCAGACATTGTCACCTTTTACCGATGTTAAGATAGTAAATCTAGCGATCTTGTGGAGTAATTACTGACCCTCGGAACTTTTTTCTGTTCATAAATAATGAATTACTCTTCATTAATTTAATGTAAGGCTACCACCTTCACCACATTACTTTTGACACCGAGGCCTCGTAGTTTGATTAGCTACAGCAGGGATACTAAGAGTTCATTCTCATATATTAATTAATACTTTCGATAATTAGATTTCACGTAGGGATTGTCAGTACAAAAGATCTATGAAGCAGCTTATTTTAGTGAAGTTATTTGATCTTTCACTAATAATTGGTAATGCGCGAAAAGTCTCACGGACCATGGGAATTTTCGGTCTTCCCTCAATGAACCGTCTCTTTCAGAAAACACATCAATCGTCGTTATGCAACCAACTCATTCGTTTTAAGAAAATAAATGAATAGTTCATCATCTGAACCGTCTTATTCGTTTTTAAGAAAAATAAATAGTTTGTCATCTGCAAAATAACTTTGAAAATCTCATTTTGGTTCAAGGTCACAAGAAAAATACAAGATGTAGAATTATTGTATCGGAGTAATTTTAGGTCATAGTAATAGTGAAAATCACAGAGATTGATCTCCAACTGGATCACACAGCGAATCCAAGATAGCAAGACACGACGGAAAACAAGCACACAAACATATCACCGGGGAGAACAAGACACATATACCCAAAGGGTCACCAAGGGAAAACAATACTGAAACGTGAGACATGTAGCAACACATGGAAGTTCATAACAGGCAGTCATGTAGCTATCCGGATAACGTGCACACAACCCTCTCACTGACCGGGATACACAAACCACAGAAGCTCGATATCAACAACCCTCAATGACACCCGCCCCTTACCATCTATATATAAGGAAAGTAGGGGCGGATATTCTTGTGGATCGTTGGCATCGAGCTCCTGTGACACAGTTTCTACGGCGCTCTTATGTAAGCACAAAGTATTTTTCGCCGTAGGGCGGAGCTTCAAACAAGACAATTTGATACTCAAACCCTAGGTAGCACAAAGAACAAATAAAATGTCTGTTTTGAAAATTAAAATGAAAGCATGAATTATTTTAATTCATCATAATACAAAGGGGACGCGAACGATATCTAGAATTCAACGAAAAGGACAAGAATCTTAGAAATTGTGGGAAAATTGAATATGATCAAGAAATAGATAAATGAAATATGAATAGATATAAACAGAGATAAATTAATTACTAGAAATTAGTAAAGAGAAGACATTAAGTCCAATAGACTGTACACTTCACTCTCAACGTTTCTGGTAACGTTGATGCAATTTATCTGAAATAAGTTAAAATGACGTTACCATGACAATAAATTGATCATTTCCTAAGAGTGTATATTTTATTACTAATAACGTTTTACGACTTCCCTATTTATACATTCTGGTATATGTTACTCAAAATACAAAGTTACCTGTATCCTGCGTAACAAAAGAAAGAATCGTGACATTATCTCGTTTCCAAACACGGAGAAAGGGATAAATAATTTATTACGTTTTATTCTTTGTCCGTGAAGGGTTTTTTAAGCCAGATCTCTACGTGCTCCCATTTTTTAAATTATGACTAAATTTTAATCGCAATCGCCAGGGTGGAGGTACATTTATTTCTTTGGCTATTTTGAAATTCTCAAAGGGTCCCATTATCTAGATTATTTTCAAGAAGTACGATGTTCAATTCCTGTCTCAAAAGGTGATCCTGTGATTTTCTGATGATGGAAAATAAATGTTGACAAATTCTCTGTGAGCCCATCCAGTAAACCTAGAAGGAAAATATTGTCACAAGAAAGTGCCACATAGATTAATTTTAGGGCGTCTTTGTTGTAAGCAAATCGGTTTTAGCTTCAAACAAGTTGAGCAAACTTTTCAGTCATTTGGCACGCTAGTTTCATGATAGCAAACTCCCCGGCCGAACTTCCTTCTGAAAGTAATCTCTCCCATATGACGCATTACGGATACCAATACCTGGATATATATGAGTCCGCGATTTCTACGCGAGCCTAATACGAGTACCTAATATGAGAAGCAGTGCACGAGGACAGCTTACATTATTGGTTTTTAGGTAACCGATCGCTGGTAGAAGTTTGTCATATTAACATGTAGCAGAATTTTGGAATTTTTTTGTTCAAAAGTCTGCTCTCTGACAGCAAGGTTGGGACACCTTTCATCCCTTTATCATCCACACTTATTGTTTGTTGCAATGTGGGGCTACTAGCATAGTGTCCCGCGACTGAGTGTTTAAACTGTTTTTCAATTATCTTCCAACGCTGGTGTCGAAGAGTAGCTTGTCTTTGGCATCTGATTAATTTCATTGTATTTTTCAATACATTCTAAATCATTAAAGATTAGGAGGTTCATATCCCTCCTATGGTTTTTGGTGATATTTTTCTTTAATTACGCTAATGAATAGATGAAATTTCGATTCGCATACTCTAGACAAATTTTAAATTTGAAGTACCACTGATGAGGACTCATTATCCCAAACGCATGTCTTGCGCACAATATTAATATGGTGTTTATGTAAAGGTCCCGTGCAAGAAAAAAAAAAAAAGCTTAGCAGTAAAACCTCCTCATACTAAATAAATCACAGGACCAATACAAAAGTATGGAGAACACAAGACTTCCGTGTACAAATGTATAACTTTTCATCCGAGTCAGAATTATTGGATATGAATTGGCGCTTTTCAGAGATTTATGACGTCATAAGAAGAATGCCATAGAAGCCCCCGTAATATTATCAATGGAGGACACGTATAAATCGTACAGTGGTTACCACCAACCAAACAGAAGTTACGAGGAGGGAGCTTGTGATTTCTGCCACCAGAACCATGTGAAGGTCCGTCCGTTACTCTGCATGAAACATTTCTTCTGTCGTGTCTGCGAAGACTTTGCGCCAAAGTTCAAACGAAGGGATTATCGCTGTTCCAAGTGCTCGACCAAAGTCCGAAAAGAGAATAGATTTGATTTGAAAATGATAGATGAATGCATGTCCCGGCACGTGGGAAGGCCAGAGAAACCCCAGTTCCGTGAAATTGCTGTCAATTTTGGTGGATCTGACGTTGTCACATTTTTAGGTACATTTTTCATATTCAGCAGCACAGGCTGCCGATGTTTATCTATTAAAACATATAAACCAACCTTTTGTTGTTTTTTATCATACTGTACGTATGATAAAAAACAACAGAAGGTTGGTTTATATTTTTAATAGATAAACATCGGCAGCCTGTGTTCAGCAGTGGGGTCTTTGGGCGGTATATGCCAGTCTGTTTAAAACATAATAAAAGTCATTTGTCGTTCCTTTTATTTTCGAAAACAATGTTTAAATATTTCGGGGTTTTTTTGTTTTGTTTTGTTTTTTTGTTGTTTACAGAAATACCGTAGTATGTCCCCTAAAAGCTAAACTTAGTGTCCGCGCAGCTCACTTCGGAAATGGGAAAACTGAAGTTTTCTCATTTGTCGGAAGGTTTTCGATTCATATTTGGGGGATAGATATCAAACCCTAGGTCGTAACGAACAATTCAAGTTATATCGCTGTTAGACCAATTACGAAGTTAGCTGCGCGTATAGTAATAAAGAACTTCTGGTTGGATTTAAAAACTAAAATTTGAGCTCTGAACAGTAATTCAAAAATATTTTACAGGGAATGAAATAATAACTGTTCGCGCAGCAGTTTTCTCAATTTTGTCGGCATATTTTCCGATTAAAATTGATATAGGGGGATATATTTATGTTTGTACGACCAATGCTATGCTCACAGTAAAAGGAACTAGTTTTAAATGGGGAAATGAGCTGCAAAGACATTTGGTAACACAAAAACTATACGTAAATGGAAATCAAAGGCAGTGGGTAAACAGTCCGTGTTCTCTCTAAAACTAGCCCTTGATCCATCACCCAATAAGTCGGGTCCAATATCAGCTAGATCAAGGACCTATAGTCTTTTGTTACGAGAGTTTGACAGCGCGCTTACATGGAGTCCCGTTGTCATGGTTAGTTAGTGTGCAATGCTGGATACAATGCTCGTGTGTTGGGTCCAATACCATGCTGAATCATTGCTGAAATAGCTAATTTTCTTTTTCGCGAATTTATTTTGGTTATATACCGGTACATACTTTTGCGTTCAAATTTTACTTTATACCTGTAGTTCCCTATATTTTAGATTCTTTCCCAAGTTTATTTGATGACGATGTCGTTATGCTGAATAATTGCAGACGACCAAACTGACAGTAAACTGAAAGAAATTACAGGTCGAAAGACCAGAAGAGGGAGAGGGAGAAAGACAGAAACAGCCCAAGATGTATGCGTTCAGGCGACAGAGACAGTGGGAATGTACATTTTCAGTAAGCTGGTTGTGGAAAATCAAAGACGTCTCATTTTTGTTGCAGATGAAACGGATTCTGAAGACGATTTGGCGGGAAATAACACGGAATGGGACCAGCTATTCCGGGATCTAGCGAGTGACTCGCCCGCGACTGTTCCACGGATGAAACGTGATACTGGTAAACAAAAATCATCAAAACACCTCTATCACGAACCAAGTTGTACCTCCCCAAGTGCTCGTCTTTGTCCTCAAATATCTGTCCCAAGTCTGAGGCAGTCACACAGCGAGGTGAATGAGTCCAGTGAAGGCTTCCTTGTGGAGCGCGACATTTCACCTACCCCAGACGATCTCTCTGTGCACTCCCTGCAGGAATCAGAGCTGAGATGTCAAGAACCAGAGCTTGTTTCTAACAGCCGTTCCATTACGGTTGAGGATAACGAGGCCCCAGCGTACGGGACTGCCACGCCCTACCCGTCTTACAGTGAGATAGAAAGTTACCGTTTACAGGACATCGGGACTGAAGCAGAATCGGAGAGGGTATACACAGAAGAGTTTCGAAAAGAAGATACTGAGAGGTGGAAAGCAAATGACACCGTGTATGAAGAACTGGAAAGGGGATCGTCTCCTGTCAAAGGTTTGATTCATAGAATCATATTGCTGACTTAACCTGAAAGGCAAAACTAGAAAATCTTAGTTTATTTAAGAAATTCTTAATCTACTTCATAAACGATAATTACTATAAAAGTGAAAAAAAGACCATGTAAGATAAGATTAAAGACAGCCAACAAAAATCGTAGCATTCCCATTGGAATAGCTTTCATACTAAAATCCACTAACACGTTCATTACATTACCATGTCATGACCTTGACCTTTGACCTCTAGCCTTAAAATAATCTTCCAGTTGCTCAAATTATATAACAAAGAACAAATTATGTAAACGACTCAGTACTATCATCTTCAATATACATGTATTGTTTCTTTTTAAAATTCTTTTGACTATGACCTTATTTATAAATTTCGATCATAAGTAAATTAGCAACAATATGTACAAAAACAATGTACATGATAAGACCATCGAGTGAATATCATTTTAAGGCATGTCATTTCTGAGCTAAGGAATTTCAACGACTTCATGAAAACCATATCAAATCATAGGATTCATATCAATTAATCATTTTGTGAGGAAAAATGAATAGGTCAGTGATGAAAACCAAGACTTGTTTTGCTTATTTGGAAAACAGGATTAAAAATGCTGGAAATTTGTTGCTAAAAATAGCACATTTGTAACGAAAACACAAAAATTGCTAAAATGCACTCATTTTATTTTGATTAAAGTTTTCTCCGATAACATAAAATAAATCAGGCTAGAAACTTTATGCAAAAGTTGATTTTGATAAAGTTTTATCGTAGAAACCAAATTCACAGATCATTTAAATTCACAGATCATAAAAAAAGACCATGTAAGATAAGATTAAAGACAGCCAACAAAAATCGTAGCATTCCCATTGGAATAGCTTTCATACTAAAATCCACTAACACGTTCATTACATTACCATGTCATGACCTTGACCTTTGACCTCTAGCCTTAAAATAATCTTCCAGTTGCTCAAATTATATAACAAAGAACAAATTATGTAAACGACTCAGTACTATCATCTTCAATATACATGTATTGTTTCTTTTTAAAATTCTTTTGACTATGACCTTATTTATAAATTTCGATCATAAGTAAATTAGCAACAATATGTACAAAAACAATGTACATGATAAGACCATCGAGTGAATATCATTTTAAGGCATGTCATTTCTGAGCTAAGGAATTTCAACGACTTCATGAAAACCATATCAAATCATAGGATTCATATCAATTAATCATTTTGTGAGGAAAAATGAATAGGTCAGTGATGAAAACCAAGACTTGTTTTGCTTATTTGGAAAACAGGATTAAAAATGCTGGAAATTTGTTGCTAAAAATAGCACATTTGTAACGAAAACACAAAAATTGCTAAAATGCACTCATTTTATTTTGATTAAAGTTTTCTCCGATAACATAAAATAAATCAGGCTAGAAACTTTATGCAAAAGTTGATTTTGATAAAGTTTTATCGTAGAAACCAAATTCACAGATCATTTAATCTACAAGAAAATTTTCTATGAGACTTTGAAATATACCTTTTTTCAACGTTTCCGTGAATTTCTTGATGACGTCATAATATTTTAAAAAAATATTCCAGTTCTCGTAAAGCTACATGTGTTGTGTATTAGAAATTAATTTTAATTTAACTATCAAAATCTTCATAAATGTACTGCACTTGCATATGGAAAAGATGAATTGTGGTTTTAACAAAGGTAGGATGCTGGAATAAAATATGATACCATCGCTCAAAACATTGCAATTCCGAGCCAATTGACTGTAGTTGATTCCTGATTATTAGGAATCCTGCGGATGAATCTTTGTCAAAAGCTAACAAACTCGTCAACAATGTCCAGAGATGATTTCATGATGAAATGAGAAAAATTGAATTTAGGATTAAAATATTACAACGCTTTTTTTTTCCTTCCAAAATTGTTCATTTTCAATGAAGTGACATCCGCTTTCCTGTAATGTAAATTTGTCAACGAATTCACAGTGATGAAGTTTACACATGCAAAGTTTGAATGCGATACGTTTGGTATTGATGATTTTATTGCATTGAATGGGAAGGTTTATGACGCCATTTTTCCCGATAACGTCGAAATGACGTCGTGGTTTGCTCATGGATAAAACTCCCAAAATCCACAATTTCGAAAATCGCCATAATTTCTTCAAATGACTCCGGAAATTATTCAAACTTCATCAGGATACTCAAATGGGTATATCAATCAGCGTATCAATTGTTTTGAAAAAGTTTAGACTGAACTTTTCATAGGAAGTGTTAAAACAAATAATGTTGCCGCCATCTTGGTGTTCCTTTTAAAATTTTTTCGATTTAAACAAAAGTACGAAAATACGATCTAGTTTAGGTAAAAATATCAGTGATACTGAATATCACCGATTTTTTCAAACACACCGTAAAATGTGCTCCTGAGAAAGACTTTTCAAGATCTTGAAGAAAAAGTATATGTCCGTGTTGAAATAAGAGAATATAAACACTCAAGAATAGTGCCATTTAGTGGTTTTCTTGAAAAAGTGCTAGCGCGGTAAAATTTGCCTTAATTTGGGTGGAATTTAAACAATTTATAATTTTTCGGCATCCATCAGCTCTACCTTATAAAACAATTTAAGTCAGTAATATTCCATACGTAAAACTAAATTCATGGGTTATTACTTACGTAAGAGAAATCCTAACTGTTTAAAACAGTGCCTCCAGCTCATTTTCTTACGGATACTTCTTTCATTAGGTATGTGATGAATTAAAGATTGGTTCTAAATCGTGACCAATGACACACCTTAATACTTCCAAACATACATTGTAGTGTGTCGACTAGAAGATCCCGTAAGGAGGATGTCTGACCTTACTTCCGGTTCCGGTAGTGATTCCGAGATTGGCGAGATAGAGGGTCCAACGTGGTATGGTACGTCATATTCTGACGATTGCTTGACAGAGGAGAGGAAAGAGGAAAAAGACGATTTTTGGGACTAAAAAATGTAGATCTGGAATAAAAAGATATATACGTGTACATAAAAATTTGTCATTTTTTATTGTTTTCCCGCATCGCCTCTTCTAACATGATAAGACAGGATGTTTATCGATAGTTTTGAATTCTCAGATTTAGAAAAAAAAAAAATAATAAAATAAAAAATAAAGAAAATGATACACTAATAAAAGTTTTGCTAGTGACAGAAGGAATTCCGATCGCTCTTTTTACGCTTAAGATCTTGGTAAACGCATTTTTATTTCATTTTTTTAAACTGTAAAACAGTTCATGATAATTTTATTGTACAAGAATGTACATGCTACACGAAACCAAATCGTGTATCGAAATGGTAAATGCAAGAATTGATTTAAACAAGGACGTTTCCATCAAGGTATTTCTTTCAACCAATGGCAGCCTGCGGTCACGAACAAGCGCCATCTAGCGTGACGAGGAACCATAGAACAACACTAATTATCCCGCTCACTAACGACCTAGCATTACGACATCGTTAACGCCCGTCACGCATAGCCGATCGCCGTCGCGTAATCAGTCTCTTTCTTTTCCATCGTAAGCTTTACGGACCCGCATCGATCCCTCTGAAATAAAATGCTGGAGATTTTTTCTTAAGTGCCGCCGTATTAATAATTGATTATGCTATTTTGTAGCATCGATCTGTCCGACTCCCGTTACCATATTATGTATAGGTATTAAGGGTAGGCGACTTTATCCACTTCATGTTTATCCATAAGTCACAGATCTAACCTTGTATAAATCTGAACCACAGTCCCCTAAATCTCTAATTAAGATCTTTAATACCAAAGATAAAGTTTGGGATGCTCTCGTTGTCGTCATAGTAACAAGAACATCAGGAAAGTAAGTCGAGATGGAAATTAACAAACATAAAACAATACATTGTCAGGTGCCCTACCTGGGCACGCATGCGCATTAGCTTTGTTCTCATTATGGCAATGGATGGGGATTTTTGTAATCGCGGTACCTGAAATGGAAGATAGACGTGATGATTTTAGAGAACTCTGTTTATCATATGGAAAATTATATTAATTAATCAAAACAATGGAGATTAGGGAAGATTATATAACATAAATATAGGATTGAAGTATAACTGAAAATTGTGTTTTTGGAATTAAGTGCTATTCATTCCTTATGGATACAATAATATATTAACGATTATGCCCGGTGCACGGCGGGGGTTGGTAGCCCCCCAAAACACATTCCTGGAAAATATTATACGAAGATCGAATGGACAACGTAAGTTTCCATCCAGAATCTTTATTTGTTTTTAATTATTATTTTTTTTTTTTGTCGTTTAGAACCATTTTGCATTCAGTTTTTTTCTTGTATTTTTAAGTCGCTGGTTTCGATATATATTTCGAATCTATTCAGTAAACTTAAGGAGGATTCATCTAGTGTTACGTTCAGAACGGTATACTTGTTTACGTCACGATAACACTGGACGTTATAGCGTCACACAAAATGAAATATAGTTATTTCTGTTGGTCATTTTCTTTGTATACTAAATGTAGTATATTGTCCGTTTGTTACCTAGTATTTTAAAGTTAGGTAATGACGTCTTTTGCGGTATTCAATTTACTTCAGAGTTCCATACAATGTATTATTTTTTAGAGAGAAAATACCGATTACTTTAATGACTAGGTATGAAATAAAATTTACTTAAACTTATCCCGTTATTTCCTTATCTGTAAAAATACTATCATAAACGCCATGAAATAATGACAAATACTAAATGGAGGTTTTATAATATATTAGTGCTCTATCTTTTAAGCTTTTATTTTATTTCTCGCCACTCTTTGAAATATTTTTATTAGAATACTCTTTTCCTAGCAAAGAGATATAATGTCGGTATTTTCCCTTTGCAGCCTTCTGCATTACGGACTCTCATTTCGCAATTTTTCTATCTTTCTCCATACAAACTGAATTGCTGCTCCCAAAGGCACCATTAATTTCATTTTCATTTATTCATTTATTTAATGAAACATTATCGGTTCAGCTGGCATATCCATAATGGTTACATACTTTTTTGCATCATCAGTGGGAAGCGAAATATGTGCAAGGTATATAGGAAAATGGAGGGAATTTCCTTACGGGAACGTGGTATTCAATGCAGAGATTAAAAACACGATATCCACACCCGAATGTTAAAAAAAGAAAGTATTATTAATGTAATTTGATTTAATTTGTTGCCATAACAACCGTTGACGTCATGATTTATGGTGATCATTAGAATCACTCTTTAAATGACAAACTTATCAGCAAAGATATTTCTCATGTTCATGAATAATGCGTCAGATAACAGAAAATTTAATAATACTATCACACGTTCAAAAATACCCGAGAAGATAGAGACACTCGAATTAGACACGAATACCCAAAATAGAAGCTAAGACATATAAATTAAAAAACTACACATTAAGATTAACAGGCATTATTATGTATCACATGTTTGGTCTTGGAACTACTAGCATATTAACTGCTCCTGAAGTAAAACTTTTACGACCTTCCCATTACTTTCTACGGGTGTGAGAAATTTGATTTGTGAATAAACTTTTCCCCATTTTTTTACATCTTGACATTCTAAAGTAAAGTGTAGCGGAGAGACTCAGAAAAGATAATTTCATTTCAAAATCGAAGATAATTATCATTGTTAGACCCTGCGTATAATTTTTGAAACACATGAGATTTTGAAATTTTAAGATTGATTGAATCTATCATGCTTTTGTAAAAGACAGGGAAAATTCAACCTAGTATCAAAGAAATGCAACATCCACCACTAATATACACCCTCCTTGTTTCAATAGTAAACCTATATCTTATTCACATAAAAAAAGTTACATTTACATAAAAAAAAGTTACTATTTGCTATGGTACAAACCCAAATAACATTCCTCGCATTCTTTTTACCGGCAGTCATGGTTGCTGGTATACTGTAATCATTCGTAACCTACTTGGGATAGAATACCTCATGGCGATATGATTGGTCGACAATTTCAAAACATGCAAATATTCGTCTAGGTTATTCAGAATCTGTACATTAGATTCTTTCATCATGTCGGCTTAAGAGTCTAGATGACCTGACAAATGAAAGTCATATCGTATCAATACATTTTCTCTCGAAAGATGCATCGAAAAGTCTTAACACTGATACGACCAACAACAATCGCAGATCCTCGGAAATTTCCGTCGATTGAATCGGAAATAAAAACGGAAAAGCTCTTAAATGTGCGATTGGTCTAACAAATTTCCATTTTTTTTACTGGAAGTTACAACATTAAAACAGTAAGCTAACTGACGGCAAGCTTTTTGTGAAAGCTAATACTTGTTAAAATATTTTGATAACATTTTGCTCTAATACAAACCCAGATACTATCATGATAACAGATAGACAGACAGGCAGACGGACAGACTGAACACAATCATGGGTTTTGTTGACAAGCAGGAGATACTTACTCCCCACAGCACCTTATCTTGCTCCTCTTGCGTGGCTTCACTATTGCTCGATACATGGAAAACCTTGAATGCATTCTGTTCTGTTCGTTAACGCTTTTCCCTAAATTTGTAGCCCTTGGTTGCTCTGATTTTGAATATCGAATGTTTACCATTTAGCGCTAGTTTTTGAACTTAATTGACGCACCAATACTCCGCGAATTCGATTGCACCTCATGCAGATTGGTCAGGGGGCTTTATCTTTTTGAGTGACTGTATTGCCTGCACTAAGCATTAATTTTTTCTTTGTCATTTGTATAGAAAAGAAAAACAAAATGATTGCAATAAGAGCAATAGCTTTTGTGATAGCAACAAGATTGTGTCCCACATGAAACAACATTTTACATACATATGTAAATGTTAAATCTCATAAGGAAACTTCACGGAAGAGAGTAAATTTTCATGAACGTTTTCTTCACCATCGTATTCTGTTCCGAGGGTATGCCTGAGGAACGATGTCAAGATTTCTTTTAGTTTGTTCTGTCATCTACAGCAAATTGTTGTGAAATAATCAGGTTTGGACACAATACATGAAATTTAGAAGTTGTATGAGATAAAATGGCCCTTCACATTTTAGGAAAATATTTCTGCTTACCGAGGTATTCTATGATACTAGTACGTGTATATTTGATACATCTTTGTTATCACTTTTGGATTTTCTGATTGTTATAAACAGAATTTATTTTTCTGTGTTGTTTGTCATGCAAATCGTTTTTGTAGGACATGATGTTTTCTTCCTTCTTATGGAATGTTCAAACATAGGTTTGTCAGCAAATACAGATTGATTTTTTAAGTTAAGTTGATACCATTGTACTCTTCGACAAGACAGTCTCAAAAGAATTCAAAAGTTGTGGTTTAAGAGAGCATATTCTCTCACTTTAACATGATCGAAAATGAACCCAAAGAAAATAAAAATGCTTAGCTTACTCATTTGATGACGGCTGGGACAATTCGTCTTTTCTTTAATGTTATAATAAATCCTTACGGTTTTAATTTCGAAATTTTAGATCCCTTAATGATAGTTATCTCTTACTTAAAGTGGTCGATTTTTTATATTTGTACTTTGAAGTACTATGAAATGTACCACCTCTTCAAACTTGTTTTAGCAATCAGTCGTCTGTCCGGAAAGGGCGATCAACAGGGGAGTTCGTTTAAACTTAGTCACATGAATGACAATTTGTGATTTTAGTAGGAAAAAGGAATAACCAAAGATAACAAAGCAAAAACCAAAAACAAAAACAAAAACAAAACAAAACAACAACAACAACAAAACCCCCCAAAAAACAAACCCCCCCAAACAAAACAAAAAACCAACCCCCCCCCCCCCCAACCCCCAACGCCCCCCCCCCCAAAAAAAATCCACTAGCCCCCCCCCCCCCCCCTACAATAAAACCATAATACAAAAAAAAAACCCAACAAAAACCAAGCAAACAAAAAGCCACACCAATACAAAACAAGATATGGTCTTTCCAATCAGGTAATTACTAAAATAAATAATATAATGTAAAATCATCAACGAGTTTTTACTCTGATATCGGTGTTTGAGAAGGTAAAGTCCTGGCATTTATTTGAGCTGGGACAGTTTTTACAATATCTGTCAATGTAACAACAATAGTGTTGAAGCCACAGTAGCACATATTCTCATTTCTGTCCATGATCGATTCCCCAGCGCCATCAGCCTTGGAGCTGATGCTATTTTCGTAAACTGTGACAAATTTGTTTTACCTGGTGAATCAGACCGTGACGGCGATCAAATATTATACCTGACCATCTATAGCGGCCTACACCGGTTGGCATGACGACCCAGGACTTGTCTTTGACACTATTACACCCTGTGTATAATAAACAGTATTGTATTTTGGGTAAACATAGCTATAGATCGATCATCTCATTACCAGAACGGACATATAATACCAAGTTGTCTACCTGATACTGTATTGCTTGTAGTATTTGATGTAGAGAAGCTCTACACCGCTGTCAGGATCAAAGACCCCTGTCATAAAATGGCACTAATTAATACCAAAATACTTTGGACATTCCATAGAAAAGAAAACATAATCTGAATTTCCAAGAATGAAAAATAGTGCTGATCTTGTTTACTCTTTCAATGTTTTTTTTTCGATCTGCAAATTATTCTCTTTCAAATAAGGACAAGTTTTAAGCTACTCTTTCGAAATGTTTGCATGGTTGTACTGTACTAAAATACAGATATACACTTACATACTACTAATTCTCGCGATGATTATGAAAATCTGATTGTATTGTGCTAAAATTGAAATATGTACTTAATCTTTTGATTTGAAGACGTATGATTATTAAAAAAAAAGAGAGAAAGAGTACGAGTACTAGTAAGAGTACGATTAAATGACTGTAACTTGACCACTGTCTTTAGGGAGTGTATACCACTGAGAGAAGAATAAGAAAGCTTGGGTGTCAACATCAATATATTAAAGAATACTGTAGCTGTTAATATCACGTTACATTGCACAATATTTTTGCTGTACGATATTTTAAAATATTGACAACTGTTGAGTTTATTTTGTAGCGGAGGCTTCAGATTTTGACAAAGACATGATGTCATAATCTTGTGTATATTTTAGTCTTCAGAAATCCAACTGTTCGGAGTTTTTTTGTTATTTATATTCTATCGAATGTTTCAAAAGGATTAAAATCGCCATCATACGTATTAAATAAAGAAAAGAAAAAAAAAAAAAAAACAAACAAACAAACAAACAAACAACCCCCCCCCCCCAAAAAAAAAAAAAAAAAAAAAAAAAAAAACAACAACAAAAAACAAAAATACAACCCCCCCCCCCAAACCCATGTCTGTTTCGGTCAAACTCAACTGAAAGATACTGATCCCGACATGACTGGATTTCTGTGGACATTGGGACATAAATATGGATTTGAGACACGAAATTGGATGTTCTGTAATTTTTGCACCGCTTCATACCGACATGTACGTCGTAAAAGTACTTGTAACAATTTCTGGTTTAAATCAGTCGGAAAGTGTTCGATGTCCTGAAAATTATAGATATCTAAATTGATATAAAATGGTTAACCAAAGGAATCTTCTTCGATTTTTATTCTGTGTTATAACAGCTATTTTAAATCAACGATTTAAAAAAAAAATCATCTGAATAAAAAGTTTTAAGTGCATTTATATAACTTTTGATATTCGATACAAATATTTTCTGATATTCGATAACTTGTAATGAACTGTAATGAATAACTCAGTAACCGTACAATAAGGATACACAATATGTGTGTCCAGATCATACAGCAAGAATCACGTACAAAATAATACATGCCATTTAAAATAGACCATAGTGAACTAAACAAAAACATCCATATTTGTGTGTTATCCAATACTCCCAACAGAATCGTCTCATGGCTGAGTATTACAATCACGTGATACACCAGAACTTGTTACTGTGACGGATTCATCAAATATTCATCCGCGCAGACCTTAAAACAGTACTCCAATCTTTACATGTTGTAATAGTTCACAATTAGATTTTAGAAGCCCTATGCATAATACATGAGAGCAGAAATGGCGTCTGGATGACTTTTGAAGTTACTTTTATGGTACAGTGACTAAGATGAATAACACGACTTTTAGATGTGAGGCCGTATTGTGATACAACAAAACATACTTCTTGATATAACTTTCATGCTCTTGATATTATCCGTAAAAGGTCAAAGTTGTGAAAAGACGAGGCGACATGGGGATACAGACTGAATTAGAAAAAAAAGGACACGGGGAAAGTACCAGTTCGACAAGTTTTAAATTCAAATACAGGTTCAAACTCTAAATTGATTGGATATACAAAAAAGAAAGGTTGTTTTATGTCAAGTAAATGAAAATCAACAATCAAACTAGAATTGAAAACGTAAAGTAACTTCACCCTGAAAAATAACATCATCGTGGTATGGTTTGGGAAAAAAAGTCTTACTGTGGGGACACCAGGAATTACACGAATGAACGAGTCCAATCATACTGATGGATATCAATTAATTCCACCTGGGGTTAAATTCATTATACAATAAGTACTCTCTATAATACCCGTCCCCCTGGGGACTTATGGTAGCTAACAAGAAAGCATCACTAAGACTTTATAACATGTAAACAGTCGTAAATTTCTGGGATGATGCGCATGACTATTAGTTTATTCTAATGAGCTATAGAAAGCACTTGTGTGAAACAAAATTACATGCACATAAGGAACACATTTTACGGAACTTTTTGTCGTTACAAAATATTGCTGATTTAAACAAATCAAGGTCATATCTCGGCTATACATATCATTTGTCAAAGAAGCTGAGGAGATAAAGAAAATTGAAGTAAATATTAAAGGTATTACTAAAATTCATTTGTACAATTCAACAATCTTATATCTCATATCAAATTGTACAAATGAACACGACGTGTTTGTCAAACTTAGTCAATATTTATCACCGAGATAGGTCCGATGCAATAATTGCAGCTGAAAAAAGAGGGTGTCCAACGTTATTCTTTCAATATACATGTATATATGTAAAAATTAGCATGTCACAATAACGCCACATATTTATTCTCAAGGATGCATAACGGCAGTGTAAATAACAGAAATGCTACAAAGTTTCGCTATATTGGCGAGTAATTATCAGTATAAAAATGACAATTTTTGAAAGAAAATTGTGCTCATGAAAAAATATCTTTATGCATTTTTGTAATCACAGTTCCTTACTTTGAATTATGTGAGGACAATTATTATGAAGTTTTCAGTTCAGAATGGAAAAACTTAAGGTAAAATCATAACAATTTCTTTGTTTGTATAGTCATTCATACCGGGTATATGGTAGTGTATATGAAAATCAATTGCACCATAAATCATAGGAAGAATGACCAGAATTCTATAAAACTTGATACAGTTTGTATGCTTATCATATTTTCTCTTATATTCTTTTTAAATCACGAAAATTTGTACTCGCGAAAATAAATCGTATGGCTTTACATAAACATTTTCAAAAATACTGTTATCTTTTATTGAAATTTTGATCGATGCCTTCATCAGAGTATGTTTTGTGAATGATAAACTTTTATCTTTTGTTTCCATATTGATTCATATTGGCCTTGTCCGTTTAGTTTGAGTCCGTTTAGTTAGACGGTTGAGCATTGTAGGACTTCATTCTTAGTGTTGTTCTTTGGTCATGTCATTGTTGCTGATCGGTTTTTGTCTCCTCCCAGGCGCGTAGCCACAGTACTTTTCAAATGGAAGCACTTTCAGTCATGGGGTTTGGGGATCGCTTTGAGGCCCCTAATGGTTCCAAGAAGAAGCCCTTGTGGAATTCAAGGGGCGTAAACCTGAAATCTAATTTGCATAATTACCGGGTAGATACAATTTGTGTACTTCTTTTAGTCTGGATTTTTTTTTTGCAAAACGACATGGAAGCAACGCGCCTACCTGCTATGAATCATACTAGAATCACTTAAACTAACTTTTCTCTATTCTGAGATCGGAGGTTTTCCAATTGTACGAACTGCTCTGACATGTCATTGCAATTAAAGATGTCCATGTTGACAATTCTGTTCTACTATAATTACTAATGTACGTCATACTCTAATACATGACGACAAATCATTCATAAATATTTGATGTATCAATAATTTAAGCAATGCTGTAGTCTTCAGCTGGTATTTTCTCATGTTTTTTGTTATTATTTCAGTATGTTTCTATCATGAAATACAGTTATATTAGGAATCGCATCCATAAGATACATAGTACAGAAATTCAAAGTCGCTCCAGTGGGTTTTTTTAATTGAAACTTTTTAAAACATGACACCTATTGATGTAAGCGTTTGCATGTCTTTGATATCTACTGTATTATTTGCTTTAAAGTAAGTACAAAGGTAGAAAACAACAATGCCGTCTTGTGTAGGGATATGAAGCTAGAAAATCTATTCGAATTTCAGAAACGAGTTCTAGTGTACCAGCTATACAGCCATCAAATATCCGAAGAAAATCGAATATATTGTTAATCAGAGCCTGGGAAAACAATTTTCTCAATTGATTCTGAACAAAGTATATTAGAGGTCCAAATGAATTTACCTATGTCAACAAAAATACGTCAGTTTGCGTGCAATAATTTATCCGTAATGCGCTGGAAAATTCTTTCTACCCACTTACATTCTAGGAACTACTTTGTAATGAGGTCTTGGCGGATGCTTATATAAGGTGTTATCTGTCAAGTCGTATCAGAGTAGTTGACGTTAATCCTAGCCTCCGCCTGTACAATGCACACCAGGGATACATAAAAGGTTGATGATGGGGATGTAAGCTGACATGTACAGATATATTACTCTAAACGAGTCACTACCTCAGAAAAAAGTAGATTTCCCCTTGGAGCAAATTAAGAAAATTTTTCCCTTTTGCAATCTCTTTCGGAAAACATAGTCCTCTAATTAACATTTAAAAATGACATACGTACTCAACTTTTTTTTTAACGATTCGACTTTTTTTTATCTATGATATATCAAGATTAAAAAATAATAGTCTAGTATCTTTACCTCATTTTGTAAGGGTAAATGAATATCAAACCTGATATTCGGTATCTCTGACATAGTTAATAACAAACAAACTTACGATGGTCGGTGGTTGAAGGAAGTTTGATGGTTGTATTTATAGTAGCGGTCGGTAGTTTATTGAAGTTTGACGGAAGAAGTTATAGCGATCGATGGTTGATAGAAGAAGTAATAGTGTCGGTGGTTGATGGAAGTTTGATGGTAGAAGTTGTAGCAGTCGGTGGTTGATTGACGTTTGATTATAGTAGTTATAGCGGTCGGTATTTGAAGGAAGTTTGATTGTAGAAAATATATCGGTCGGTTGATGGAAGTTTGTCTTTATAGCAGTCGGTAATTGAAGGAAGTGTGGTGGAAGAAGTTATGGCGGTCTTTGGTTGATGGAAGTTTGATGATAGAAGTCATAGTGGTCGACGGTTGATGGAAGTTTGATGGTAGAAGTTATAGCGGTCGGTGGTTGATTGAAGTATGAAGTTATAGAGGTCGGTGGTTAATGGAACTTTGTAGTCAAAGCGGTCGGTGATTGATGGAAGTTCGTAGTCATAGCGGTCGAATGGTTGATGGAAGTCTGATTTATAGCGGTCGATGGTTGGTGGATGTCTGATGGTAGAAGTTTTAGCAGTCAGTGGTTGATGGAAGTTTGATGGTAGTAAGTGTAGCGGTCGGTGGTTAAAGAAAGTATGTAGTTATGATAGTCAGTGATTGAAGGAAGTTTGATGGTAGAAGACATAAAAGTTCTACATTACACAGTTAAAAATATAGTCGTAATATGGATTGATATAGTGATGGCCGTATGAAGAGTTGTAAGTGGTGGTATATTATTAGCTTTGATGGTTATAGTTATGGCCGTACGTATAGTTGTAAGTTGTGGTATAGTATTAACTATGATGGTTATAGTTATGGCCGCACGTTTAGTTGTACGTGCTGGTATGATCTAAACTATGATGGTTATAGTTATGGCCGCACGTTTAGTTGTACGTGCTGGTATGATCTAAACTATGATGGTTATAGTTATGGCCATTCGTATAATTATAAGTGGTGGTATAGTATAAACTTTGATGGTTATAGTTATGGCCGTTCGTATAGTTTTAAGTGACGCTATGGTATAAACTATGATGGTTATAATTATGGCCGTACGCATAGTTTCAATTGCTGGTATAGTATTAGCTATGACGGTTATAGCTATGGCCGTATGTATAGTTGTAAGTGATGGTATAGTATAAACTATGATGGTTATAGTTTTGGCCTTACGTATAGTTGTAAGTGGAGGTATGGTATAAACTATGATGGTTATAGTTATGGCACTACGTATAGTTGTAAGTGGTGGTATAGTATTAGCTATGATGGTTATAGTAATGGCCGTTCCTAAAGTTGTAAGTGGTGATATAGTATAAACTATGATGGTTATAATTATGGCACTACGTATAGTTGTAGGTGGTGGTACAGTATAAACTATGATGGTTATAATTATGGCCATATGTATAGTTGTAAGTGGTGGTACAGTATGGTATAGTATTAACTATGATGGTTATAGTAATGGCCATACATATAGTTGTAGGTGGTGATACAGTATAAACTATGATGGTTATAGTAATGGCCATACGCATAGTTGTAAGTGGTGATATAATATAAACTATGATGGTTATAATTTTGGCCGTATGTATAGTTGTAAGTGGTGGTATAGTATCATAAACTATAAGCGGTCGGTTGTTGAAGGTACATCTAGTTGTCACGTCTTTTGGCAGTACTGGTCGTATACTCCACTACCCATATTATATATATATATATATATATACCAATCATTAATAACAACCTGACCTCCTGTCCTGCCACTGACCCCCTTACATATACTGATTTAACGAACGCATCTCCGTCCAGGCGAGGTAGATGTATATTATATGGTCAATAATTGATTAGTGATCTCAGCTTGATTTGATGATTATCAGGTGCGAGTATTTCTGACAGATTTACGCTCATTTAGTTGAAACAATAATAAAGATAAACTTTTAAGGTATTACATAAAAAAGTGACAAAAGCTTTCATTTGAATCTAACAAACTATTAAAAAGAATAATAGAAGTTTAATGTACGAATAACTCGTAATATTCAAACATACAGCTTCTGCATCTTTATACACATCTCTTAAAACTTTTTTTGACAAATGATTTGCCCGTACGAGTGTCGTTTAAGTCTGCCCGACAGTTTCATTAATTAATTAAATTTTATAAGTTTTTGAGTTTTAATGCGCAAAATAGAATTACAAATAATAATCTCATACAGTAGGGAGCTCTTTCTTGTCTGAAACCAATATACTAGTAAGTGATCTAAGACCGACACAAGACCAGCTATTTGGCCTATTATCAGTGTTGTGGGTCATGTATTATTTTAGTTTTACTTTATGTGTAGGTACACATGTACTTAGTCATGTTATTTAATGATTTCATAATAATTCTTTCTAGATTTTACTATGTCATGTTTATTTCATTAGAGAATATTCCAGTATGTTCTTTGTTACATCATTATCATCACATGACTGTGATTTCTAGAATTTACTCTATTGTTAATCATGTGTAATGAGTCATTGTTCTAGAAGCTTCTGGTAAATTAATTGGTATTAAGTATAAATACCTCTGAGGAACTGTGTTGAGGGACATTCGTACACATTCGTACACACGATTCATTCATCTATTCTGATATACTGGGACACTTTATTCGTTGAGACTTTAATCCATTTAACAACGTTTGGACACCGATCTTTCGAGAACGGGTCAGAGACCACTAAAAGGCCGGTTCTGATTGGAGAAAAACCTGTAGGGTGAGGGGGCCTGTTATTTTAAATGTGACAGAAGATGTGATTGGCTATCAATTATATTTTCTTTTGGTATATTGTTTGAATATGATATATATAAGTAAAAAATAAGTGCAATTAAAATGTCGATACCCGGATTTTTTCCCTAGCTCCCGATCCGCTAAAGGGGACGGGCGCGGGAAAATTTGAAAATTCTCTGCGGGGTACCTTGTGACGCAAATAGCGCGAAAAAGAGCAGGTCATGCTATATTTTTTAATTTAGTTTCGTATAAAGCTTGAATCAATGAACAAATCGGTATATAACATGCATGGCCAGCAATGTTAGTATAGACGTTATAAGGCATTTCGTTAACATTACGGCCTATGGAAAATGATTTGGTTGTCTCTGACCTAGAGGGAAACACGTGCTATACTGAAATAAATGCAAAAAATCAACACCAGCCTTGTGTTAGCGTTTTGTTTTCTTGTTATTCATACCATTTATGTACTTTTCTATATTTTCATGCCGAAAAGTGTTCAATAAAACAGTTTTCATGGAAAATTTATGCATATGACTGAATTTATGGGCAAATTGGGATTTCGCGCCAAAAGCGCGATGTGGGCATTGTCATTATTTTTTAAATTCAACACGTTTTAACCACTCTGTATAGCCAAATATGCATTAAAACCATTGTTTTATACACGGACATCTAGTTTAACATTAAAAACAAATTATTTCTTAAAAATTATTCGTCGGAGATACATGAAAGTATCCTCCATGGCATCACAGGCAAAATTTTCTATGATATTGCTACACGTATAACCGTATAGAATTAGAGTCGGATGATTTTATTCTTTTATTTTCTGCATAAAATGACTTTTTATTTCTTCATAAAGGATTACAATCGCATTCAGATGCATTTTATGTGACACTGTCATAATTAATGCGAGTTCACATACCTATATGAAAATACGTCCTACGGAGGGGGGTAGGGGTACTAAATTCCTCATAACTGCTATAAAAACCGTGCAATTATAACAGATTTGCATGAATTATATTCTTCATTTAATAAAGAATGTAAAATGAGTCGATACATGTACATAACATTAGAACCTTTCCTCTGAGAACGGAATAAAAGAGAAAAACTAGAAAAATCAAAATGCGAATTTTGGCGCCTTTTTTCAATGCCGACATACACGCATAAATCTCAAATATCTCCCATACCACGTACAGTAGAAAGCTGAAACTTCGGATAAATTTCATTGATATTAATGCCTTTATTATGCAAAAAAATTGTATGAATCAAAGAGGGGGTTATATATGTCTATAGGTCAGAGACCACTAAAAGGCCGGTTCTGATTGGAGAAAAACCTGTAGGGTGAGGGGGCCTGTTATTTTAAATGTGACAGAAGATGTGATTGGCTATCAATTATATTTTCTTTTGGTATATTGTTTGAATATGATATATATAAGTAAAAAATAAGTGCAATTAAAATGTCGATACCCGGATTTTTTCCCTAGCTCCCGATCCGCTAAAGGGGACGGGCGCGGGAAAATTTGAAAATTCTCTGCGGGGTACCTTGTGACGCAAATAGCGCGAAAAAGAGCAGGTCATGCTATATTTTTTAATTTAGTTTCGTATAAAGCTTGAATCAATGAACAAATCGGTATATAACATGCATGGCCAGCAATGTTAGTATAGACGTTATAAGGCATTTCGTTAACATTACGGCCTATGGAAAATGATTTGGTTGTCTCTGACCTAGAGGGAAACACGTGCTATACTGAAATAAATGCAAAAAATCAACACCAGCCTTGTGTTAGCGTTTTGTTTTCTTGTTATTCATACCATTTATGTACTTTTCTATATTTTCATGCCGAAAAGTGTTCAATAAAACAGTTTTCATGGAAAATTTATGCATATGACTGAATTTATGGGCAAATTGGGATTTCGCGCCAAAAGCGCGATGTGGGCATTGTCATTATTTTTTAAATTCAACACGTTTTAACCACTCTGTATAGCCAAATATGCATTAAAACCATTGTTTTATACACGGACATCTAGTTTAACATTAAAAACAAATTATTTCTTAAAAATTATTCGTCGGAGATACATGAAAGTATCCTCCATGGCATCACAGGCAAAATTTTCTATGATATTGCTACACGTATAACCGTATAGAATTAGAGTCGGATGATTTTATTCTTTTATTTTCTGCATAAAATGACTTTTTATTTCTTCATAAAGGATTACAATCGCATTCAGATGCATTTTATGTGACACTGTCATAATTAATGCGAGTTCACATACCTATATGAAAATACGTCCTACGGAGGGGGGTAGGGGTACTAAATTCCTCATAACTGCTATAAAAACCGTGCAATTATAACAGATTTGCATGAATTATATTCTTCATTTAATAAAGAATGTAAAATGAGTCGATACATGTACATAACATTAGAACCTTTCCTCTGAGAACGGAATAAAAGAGAAAAACTAGAAAAATCAAAATGCGAATTTTGGCGCCTTTTTTCAATGCCGACATACACGCATAAATCTCAAATATCTCCCATACCACGTACAGTAGAAAGCTGAAACTTCGGATAAATTTCATTGATATTAATGCCTTTATTATGCAAAAAAATTGTATGAATCAAAGAGGGGGTTATATATGTCTATAGGTCAGAGACCACTAAAAGGCCGGTTCTGATTGGAGAAAAACCTGTAGGGTGAGGGGGCCTGTTATTTTAAATGTGACAGAAGATGTGATTGGCTATCAATTATATTTTCTTTTGGTATATTGTTTGAATATGATATATATAAGTAAAAAATAAGTGCAATTAAAATGTCGATACCCGGATTTTTTCCCTAGCTCCCGATCCGCTAAAGGGGACGGGCGCGGGAAAATTTGAAAATTCTCTGCGGGGTACCTTGTGACGCAAATAGCGCGAAAAAGAGCAGGTCATGCTATATTTTTTAATTTAGTTTCGTATAAAGCTTGAATCAATGAACAAATCGGTATATAACATGCATGGCCAGCAATGTTAGTATAGACGTTATAAGGCATTTCGTTAACATTACGGCCTATGGAAAATGATTTGGTTGTCTCTGACCTAGAGGGAAACACGTGCTATACTGAAATAAATGCAAAAAATCAACACCAGCCTTGTGTTAGCGTTTTGTTTTCTTGTTATTCATACCATTTATGTACTTTTCTATATTTTCATGCCGAAAAGTGTTCAATAAAACAGTTTTCATGGAAAATTTATGCATATGACTGAATTTATGGGCAAATTGGGATTTCGCGCCAAAAGCGCGATGTGGGCATTGTCATTATTTTTTAAATTCAACACGTTTTAACCACTCTGTATAGCCAAATATGCATTAAAACCATTGTTTTATACACGGACATCTAGTTTAACATTAAAAACAAATTATTTCTTAAAAATTATTCGTCGGAGATACATGAAAGTATCCTCCATGGCATCACAGGCAAAATTTTCTATGATATTGCTACACGTATAACCGTATAGAATTAGAGTCGGATGATTTTATTCTTTTATTTTCTGCATAAAATGACTTTTTATTTCTTCATAAAGGATTACAATCGCATTCAGATGCATTTTATGTGACACTGTCATAATTAATGCGAGTTCACATACCTATATGAAAATACGTCCTACGGAGGGGGGTAGGGGTACTAAATTCCTCATAACTGCTATAAAAACCGTGCAATTATAACAGATTTGCATGAATTATATTCTTCATTTAATAAAGAATGTAAAATGAGTCGATACATGTACATAACATTAGAACCTTTCCTCTGAGAACGGAATAAAAGAGAAAAACTAGAAAAATCAAAATGCGAATTTTGGCGCCTTTTTTCAATGCCGACATACACGCATAAATCTCAAATATCTCCCATACCACGTACAGTAGAAAGCTGAAACTTCGGATAAATTTCATTGATATTAATGCCTTTATTATGCAAAAAAATTGTATGAATCAAAGAGGGGGTTATATATGTCTATAGGTCAGAGACCACTAAAAGGCCGGTTCTGATTGGAGAAAAACCTGTAGGGTGAGGGGGCCTGTTATTTTAAATGTGACAGAAGATGTGATTGGCTATCAATTATATTTTCTTTTGGTATATTGTTTGAATATGATATATATAAGTAAAAAATAAGTGCAATTAAAATGTCGATACCCGGATTTTTTCCCTAGCTCCCGATCCGCTAAAGGGGACGGGCGCGGGAAAATTTGAAAATTCTCTGCGGGGTACCTTGTGACGCAAATAGCGCGAAAAAGAGCAGGTCATGCTATATTTTTTAATTTAGTTTCGTATAAAGCTTGAATCAATGAACAAATCGGTATATAACATGCATGGCCAGCAATGTTAGTATAGACGTTATAAGGCATTTCGTTAACATTACGGCCTATGGAAAATGATTTGGTTGTCTCTGACCTAGAGGGAAACACGTGCTATACTGAAATAAATGCAAAAAATCAACACCAGCCTTGTGTTAGCGTTTTGTTTTCTTGTTATTCATACCATTTATGTACTTTTCTATATTTTCATGCCGAAAAGTGTTCAATAAAACAGTTTTCATGGAAAATTTATGCATATGACTGAATTTATGGGCAAATTGGGATTTCGCGCCAAAAGCGCGATGTGGGCATTGTCATTATTTTTTAAATTCAACACGTTTTAACCACTCTGTATAGCCAAATATGCATTAAAACCATTGTTTTATACACGGACATCTAGTTTAACATTAAAAACAAATTATTTCTTAAAAATTATTCGTCGGAGATACATGAAAGTATCCTCCATGGCATCACAGGCAAAATTTTCTATGATATTGCTACACGTATAACCGTATAGAATTAGAGTCGGATGATTTTATTCTTTTATTTTCTGCATAAAATGACTTTTTATTTCTTCATAAAGGATTACAATCGCATTCAGATGCATTTTATGTGACACTGTCATAATTAATGCGAGTTCACATACCTATATGAAAATACGTCCTACGGAGGGGGGTAGGGGTACTAAATTCCTCATAACTGCTATAAAAACCGTGCAATTATAACAGATTTGCATGAATTATATTCTTCATTTAATAAAGAATGTAAAATGAGTCGATACATGTACATAACATTAGAACCTTTCCTCTGAGAACGGAATAAAAGAGAAAAACTAGAAAAATCAAAATGCGAATTTTGGCGCCTTTTTTCAATGCCGACATACACGCATAAATCTCAAATATCTCCCATACCACGTACAGTAGAAAGCTGAAACTTCGGATAAATTTCATTGATATTAATGCCTTTATTATGCAAAAAAATTGTATGAATCAAAGAGGGGGTTATATATGTCTATAGGTCAGAGACCACTAAAAGGCCGGTTCTGATTGGAGAAAAACCTGTAGGGTGAGGGGGCCTGTTATTTTAAATGTGACAGAAGATGTGATTGGCTATCAATTATATTTTCTTTTGGTATATTGTTTGAATATGATATATATAAGTAAAAAATAAGTGCAATTAAAATGTCGATACCCGGATTTTTTCCCTAGCTCCCGATCCGCTAAAGGGGACGGGCGCGGGAAAATTTGAAAATTCTCTGCGGGGTACCTTGTGACGCAAATAGCGCGAAAAAGAGCAGGTCATGCTATATTTTTTAATTTAGTTTCGTATAAAGCTTGAATCAATGAACAAATCGGTATATAACATGCATGGCCAGCAATGTTAGTATAGACGTTATAAGGCATTTCGTTAACATTACGGCCTATGGAAAATGATTTGGTTGTCTCTGACCTAGAGGGAAACACGTGCTATACTGAAATAAATGCAAAAAATCAACACCAGCCTTGTGTTAGCGTTTTGTTTTCTTGTTATTCATACCATTTATGTACTTTTCTATATTTTCATGCCGAAAAGTGTTCAATAAAACAGTTTTCATGGAAAATTTATGCATATGACTGAATTTATGGGCAAATTGGGATTTCGCGCCAAAAGCGCGATGTGGGCATTGTCATTATTTTTTAAATTCAACACGTTTTAACCACTCTGTATAGCCAAATATGCATTAAAACCATTGTTTTATACACGGACATCTAGTTTAACATTAAAAACAAATTATTTCTTAAAAATTATTCGTCGGAGATACATGAAAGTATCCTCCATGGCATCACAGGCAAAATTTTCTATGATATTGCTACACGTATAACCGTATAGAATTAGAGTCGGATGATTTTATTCTTTTATTTTCTGCATAAAATGACTTTTTATTTCTTCATAAAGGATTACAATCGCATTCAGATGCATTTTATGTGACACTGTCATAATTAATGCGAGTTCACATACCTATATGAAAATACGTCCTACGGAGGGGGGTAGGGGTACTAAATTCCTCATAACTGCTATAAAAACCGTGCAATTATAACAGATTTGCATGAATTATATTCTTCATTTAATAAAGAATGTAAAATGAGTCGATACATGTACATAACATTAGAACCTTTCCTCTGAGAACGGAATAAAAGAGAAAAACTAGAAAAATCAAAATGCGAATTTTGGCGCCTTTTTTCAATGCCGACATACACGCATAAATCTCAAATATCTCCCATACCACGTACAGTAGAAAGCTGAAACTTCGGATAAATTTCATTGATATTAATGCCTTTATTATGCAAAAAAATTGTATGAATCAAAGAGGGGGTTATATATGTCTATAGGTCAGAGACCACTAAAAGGCCGGTTCTGATTGGAGAAAAACCTGTAGGGTGAGGGGGCCTGTTATTTTAAATGTGACAGAAGATGTGATTGGCTATCAATTATATTTTCTTTTGGTATATTGTTTGAATATGATATATATAAGTAAAAAATAAGTGCAATTAAAATGTCGATACCCGGATTTTTTCCCTAGCTCCCGATCCGCTAAAGGGGACGGGCGCGGGAAAATTTGAAAATTCTCTGCGGGGTACCTTGTGACGCAAATAGCGCGAAAAAGAGCAGGTCATGCTATATTTTTTAATTTAGTTTCGTATAAAGCTTGAATCAATGAACAAATCGGTATATAACATGCATGGCCAGCAATGTTAGTATAGACGTTATAAGGCATTTCGTTAACATTACGGCCTATGGAAAATGATTTGGTTGTCTCTGACCTAACGTTTGTGATTACCGGAAACCAAACATTTGATAGACTTTGTGGACCGTAACGGACACTTTGATCCGGACATTGTATTGTAAGTTGTAATCATTTTAAATATATATATTTTGTACATAATTAAACTTGTAAATTTATATTCTGTCTTTGTCTGATTTTTGCTGGCGTTTTGGGGTATTCTGACCCATAACAGAATTGGGGGCTCGTCCGGGATCGTAATCTCTGCATATTTGCATTTTTACGTAAAGATCGTTTTTGAAAAAAAAAAAAAAAAGGAAATTTTTTTTTTAGTAAAACGTTTGCCAGCAGAAATCAATCATGGTATTTTCGGTCACTGAATTTTTGAAATCGCCGACTGTAGATGAGTTCGAATCATTGAAAAAAGATGATTTGATTGGTTTAGGTCTTCACTTGAAGTTAGATGTAAAATCTTCTATGAGAAAACAAGAAATTAGAAATATTGTGGCTAAAGAGCTTTTAGCTAAGGAAATCTTTTCGTCATACGATTTTCCTGTTGAACCTGTTTCAAGCGAAACCAAAATGTCAAA
Source organism: Pinctada fucata (assembly GCA_028142955.1). NCBI lineage: Eukaryota > Metazoa > Mollusca > Bivalvia > Pterioida > Pteriidae > Pinctada > Pinctada fucata. The sequence continues at coordinate 56,138,881 of AP027107.1, forward strand.
ATTTGAGTTTGAATTAGAGAAAATGAAAATACAATTACAATTTGAAAAAGAAGAAAAAGAAAGACAATTTCAAATTGAAAGAGAAGAAAAAGAAAGACAATTTGAAAAAGAAGAAAAAGAAAGACAATTTCAAATTGAAAGAGAAGAAAAAGAAAGACAATTTGAAAAAGAAGAAAAAATAAGACAATTTGAAAGAGAAAAGGAAGAAAGAGAGAAACAGGAACGTATGCACGAGAAAGAACTCCAATTTGAGTTAGAAAAGTTAAAGTTAGAGAAAAGCGCTAAGGAAAATCCTGTTCCTTCGCTTGTCAAGTCTGAATTCGACGCCGCCAAAAACATCCGATTAGTACCAAAATTTCAAGAAAAGTCTGTGGACAAATATTTTCCACATTTTGAGAAAATCGCGGCCAATCTGAAGTGGCCACGTGATTTTTGGCCAACATTATTACAAAGCGTACTTATTGGCAAAGCGGCTGAAGTGTACTCGGCGCTCAGTATTGCTGAGAGTTCAGACTATGACAAGGTCAAGGACACGATTTTGAGAGCATATCAGTTAGTACCTGAAGCGTACAGACAAAAGTTTAGAAAGTACAAAAAGTTTGAAAATCAAACATATGTTGAATTTGCTCGAGAAAAAGAAGATTTATTTGATCAGTGGTTTCGATCCAAGAAAATTCCCAATTCATTTGACAATTTGCGTCAAATAATTCTGATAGAAGAGTTCAAAGAGTGTGTACATCAAGATTTAAGAACTCATTTGGAAGACAAAAATGTTAAAACTCTTGAAGAAGCCGCTGTTTTGTCTGATACGTATGCTCTCACTCATAAGAAAAATTTTGTGTCAAAAACTCAATCTAGCGATAGCGCAAAAACTTCAGATTTTCCAAAGAAAAATTTACAAGAGTCTCAGTCGTCCATTAGTTCCCAGTCACCATCTCAAGGTGGTTCTACGTCCGGTCCTAGGTCCGAACGTTCTGAGGCATCCCCAGGGGTGGGGTCGCTTCCTACATGCAATTATTGTAAGAAAAAAGGTCATGTTATTGGTGAGTGTTTGAAGCTTAAGAAGAAAAAAGAACTTAAGTCACAGGCCTGTGCGTCTGTTAGAAATGATAGGAAAGCCTTAGATTCGATTTGTTCTGACACTCCTGAGATTCAGGGTTCTAAGTCCAGTTCTGATGATTTTGTGGAGGATCATTATAAGCCCTTTTTGTCACAGGGATTTGTTTCACTCAGTGATTCTAGCGAAGCGTTGCCTGTTCAGATTTTGAGAGATACTGGTGCTGCCCAGACTTTATTGTTAGAGGGTTCATTGCCTTTGTCTGAGCACACTTTTACTGGTAGGTCAGTTTTATTACAGGGTGTGGAGCTAGGCGTCATTGATGTTCCCCTTCATAAAATTTATTTGAAGTCAGACTTAATTACTGGACCTGTTATCGTAGGTGTTCGACCTACTCTTCCCGTTCAAGGCGTTTCCTTGTTGCTTGGCAACGATTTAGCTGGCGGCAAAGTTGTAGCCGATCCGATTGTTTGTGAGAAAATCACGTCCGATGTCGTGTCCGATGATGAAGACGACGACTTGTACCCAGCCTGCGCAGTTACCAGGGCGATGGCCAAGAACAGACTAAAAGAGGCTGAGAGTACTTCTGCACTTAACCAGGACCATCCCTCCAAAAATATAGACCTTTCTGACACATTCATGTCTACCATTGATGACAACGTACCTGAGGCGTCAGTACCACTTCATGAAGACAAGTCTCCGACAGTACCTGGTGATGATTCCCATCCCCCATTAGAAAGGGGTACAGATGCCTTAAGCCATGAGCAGCTCCTCTCCGAGCAAACTAAAGATCCGGAGATTATCCGACTAAGCAAGAGGGCCCTTCCCCGAGAAGAAGCGGACAAAGTCGGAGAGTGCTTCTACATACAAGATGGCATCCTCATGCGGAAATGGAGACCACCCGATGCACCCCCAAATGAAGTGTGGCGGGTCGTTCACCAGATAGTGGTTCCAGTAGCGTATCGCGGGGACATCATGAGTTTAGCTCACGACACACCCATGGCAGGTCATTTAGGTGTCAATAAGACTTATAATAGGATTTTAAGTCACTTTTACTGGCCTAAGTTGAGAAAAGATGTGTCTGAGTTTTGTAAGTCTTGTCATAATTGTCAGATGGTAGGTAAACCCAATCAAGTTATACCACCTGCTCCCCTCCAACCCATTCCAGCCTTTGAGGAACCTTTTAGTAGGGTGTTAGTTGATTGTGTAGGTCCTTTGCCTAGGACTAGGTCAGGGAATCAGTACTTACTGACCATTATGTGTACTTCGACTAGGTTTCCTGAAGCCATACCTCTTAGGAATATTAAGGCAAAGACCATAGTTAAGGCCCTTACAAAGTTTTTCAGTTTCGTAGGTGCTCCCAAGGCTATTCAGTCAGATCAGGGTTCGAATTTTATGTCAGGATTGTTTCAGCAGGTTATGCATGAGCTAGGTATCAGGCAGTATAAGTCTTCTGCGTACCATCCTGAGTCCCAGGGGGCACTTGAACGCTTTCATCAAACCCTTAAAACTATGATGAAAACATATTGTCACCAGTATGGAAAAGACTGGGATGAAGGGGTTCACCTCGTGTTGTTTGCGGCACGAGAAGCGGTTCAGGAGTCCCTGGGGTTCAGTCCCTTTGAGCTAGTTTTTGGGCATACGGTCAGAGGGCCATTGAAGTTATTGAAGGAAAAATGGTTGACTGAGACTAGCGATTTGAATCTCTTAGACTACGTGTCTAATTTCAAAGAGAAATTATATAATGCTTGCAAATTGGCTCAAGAAAATCTCAAAACCTCACAAATGAAAATGAAAACATGGTATGACAAAGATGCTAGAAACAGAGTTTTTAAACCAGGCGATAAAGTTCTTGTATTTTTGCCTATCCCTGGTCATCCTTTGCAAGCTAGATATTTCGGTCCTTATGAGATTGAGAGTAAAATTAGTGATGTTAACTATGTGGTTAAGACACCAGGTCGGCGAAAAGAAAAAAGAGTGTGTCATGTTAACATGTTGAAAGAGTATTTTGATAGAAGTGACCGAAATTTTGTAAAACCAGTTTCCACTTTGGCCAATGTAAATACATTAGAAAATTGTGTTGAACCTGAATGTAATGAAGAGACTGTCGAAAAAGACTTCGCTCAAAGTGTCCGTTTGAAGAATTCCGAAATTCTAACAAGTCCGGAAGTGAAACTCGGACATCTGACCGTGCATCAAAAAGAGGAAGTGCACAAATTAATGCGGGAATATACGACCATCTTTCCGGACGTTCCAAAAAAGACAAATGCGTCTCATCATGACGTCATTGTAGGTGATGCGTCACCTATCAAACAGCATCCCTATCGGTTAAATCCAATAAAACTTCAATACATGAGGAAAGAAATTCAATACATGCTCGAAAATGACATTATTGAACCCAGCAATAGTGATTGGAGTTCCCCATGTATTCTGGTTCCGAAGCCAGACGGAACTTACCGATTGTGTACTGACTTTAGAAAAGTCAATTCAGTCACCAAAACTGACTCTTATCCGATCCCACGAATCGATGACTGTATCGATAAAATTGGCCATGCAAAATTTGTCAGTAAATTTGACTTGCTTAAAGGCTATTGGCAGGTCCCGCTTACCGAGAGAGCCAGAGAAATATCAGCATTTGCGACTCCAGATGGGCTATACCAATATAAAGTAATGCCCTTTGGTATGAAAAACGCACCAGCCACATTCCAGAGGATGATTCATTCGCTCCTAAATCATCTTGAAGGATGCGAGGCGTACATCGATGACGTCATCATCTACAGCGACACCTGGGATGATCATCTCCGTATCATGCGTACCTTCTTCGACATACTGGCGAAAGCAAACCTCACAGTTAACCTTGCGAAAAGTGAATTTTGTCATGCGACTGTAGAATATTTGGGTCACAAAGTAGGTCAAGGTTTTGTTACTCCTATCATGGCCAAGGTGGAAGCTATTTCAAAGTTCCCGATTCCTACCAATAAGAAAGAGATAATGAGATTTTTGGGAATGGCAGGATTTTACAGAAAATTTTGTCCAAATTTCTCGTCAGTTGTTGGTCCACTTACCAATCTGTTACAAAAGAGAGTGAATTTTGCATGGACCAATGACTGTGACGAATCTTTTAAGAAAATCAAATGTGTTCTTATGAATAGTCCTGTCCTGTCAGCTCCAAATTTTGATAAGCAATTTAAGCTTACTGTTGATGCCAGTGACGTAGGAATCGGGGCTGCTTTGTTTCAAGAAAATGATGATGGTGTAGATAGAGTTGTTTGTTATTTTTCAAAGAAATTGACAAAATGTCAAAAGAATTACTCTACTATTGAAAAAGAGTGTCTTGCATTATTGTTAGCTTTACAACATTTTGATGTTTATTTGAATGTTACTTTACATCCCATTCTTGTATTTACTGACCACAACCCTCTCACATTTTTGCACAAAATGTCAAACAAGAATCAAAGACTTACAAGGTGAAGTTTATTGTTGCAAGAGTACAATATTATTATTAACCATATCAAGGGCAAAGACAATGTGATTGCAGATGCACTATCGAGAGTTTCATGAGTTATTTTTGAAGAATTTACCAGCTAAGTTTTCATTGACATTCAAACTTTTTTTAAGGGGGGAGGTGTTGTGGGTCATGTATTATTTTAGTTTTACTTTATGTGTAGGTACACATGTACTTAGTCATGTTATTTAATGATTTCATAATAATTCTTTCTAGATTTTACTATGTCATGTTTATTTCATTAGAGAATATTCCAGTATGTTCTTTGTTACATCATTATCATCACATGACTGTGATTTCTAGAATTTACTCTATTGTTAATCATGTGTAATGAGTCATTGTTCTAGAAGCTTCTGGTAAATTAATTGGTATTAAGTATAAATACCTCTGAGGAACTGTGTTGAGGGACATTCGTACACATTCGTACACACGATTCATTCATCTATTCTGATATACTGGGACACTTTATTCGTTGAGACTTTAATCCATTTAACAACGTTTGGACACCGATCTTTCGAGAACGTTTGTGATTACCGGAAACCAAACATTTGATAGACTTTGTGGACCGTAACGGACACTTTGATCCGGACATTGTATTGTAAGTTGTAATCATTTTAAATATATATATTTTGTACATAATTAAACTTGTAAATTTATATTCTGTCTTTGTCTGATTTTTGCTGGCGTTTTGGGGTATTCTGACCCATAACATCAGTTTAAAGTGAGCCGTGACAACAATATCCGTCATATCGAATGGAATGGATCTGATTTTAATCAGTTGTTTGCTTTTCATGCAGATTAATAGTACTGTTTCAACAAATATTTATAGGGTCGATACCGTACAGTGGCGTACCTTGTGTGAAATCGACGTCGCCATTGTCAGAAAACGGAAGATCAGGAAAACTAGTATAATATATTGGATTCCGATATTCTGGTAAAAGGTCCAATTCATAAAACTGAGTATGAGAAGGGATGTAGTACAACACGATATGATGATTGTTGTAAACACTTGGCATCAACTATCCTTCATTCACTAGATTCATCAATAGCTGGGGTATTTCCTTATCGTGTCTTTTCCATATCGACTATCCACATAAAAAATGTACATATTATGTACATGTATATGACCAAGATGGTAGCTTATATAAGTATTAAAATTGTAATGAGGATGAAAAATGAAATAATCATAAGGTATTATATTTTTCATCATTAAGGGACCATTTTTATGGTTACTATTCTTGTCTCGATGAAATGTTAGATAAGTATATGAATAGTCTGATAGTACTAGTGTTGGCAGATTATGACAACAGATAGGTTTTATTCTTGCAAGGTTGATCTTGCCCTCAAAGAAGAACAATTATTTAATGTGTATATTATATTATATCGTAAATCCTGATGGCCAAACAATATCATTGACCACTCAGATTGTGGGAAATTTTGGTACATCATCAACCTTAGAACACAAAATATTTGTAATCCATAATTCTTACTTGTTGTTGACTTCAGGGTTCTACGCCTTTAGATCCATGGATACTTTTCCTTCCAGTTAAGGATTTGCCGTATAGGGTTTTCCTACCAGTTTAGGATTTGCCGTACAGGTTTTTTCCTTTCAGTTTAGGATTTGCCGTACATGTTTTTCTTTCCAGTCTAGGATTTGCCGTACATGTTTTTCCTTTCAGTTTAGAATTTGCCGTTAAGGTTTTTCCTTTCAATTAAGCCGGGCTTCCACTGTCGCGAATGTAGAGGAGAATGAGCTACGATCAGAGGCGAATGAACAATCGTGTTACATTCTTGTCTGTTCTCATGAAGTATTTCTAGGGGCGATAGGCACACGATATCGCCGCGAATGCAACAAGAATATGCTACGCGTCCGCTACGATAGTGAGGCGAGAGTGATAAGAGTAGAGAAGAATGCGACACGAATGTGCCACGATAAAAAGACACTGAGTCGAATGAGAGGCGAATGCAGGAGATTGAGACACGACTCTAACCCGATAGCGCTGCGATGCAGGAGATTAAGACACGACTGAAACCCGATAGCGCTGCGATCATGACAAGAATGTGACTTGAGCAAAGTCAAAATCATTTGACATATCCGGGAGCATCAATACCCTTTGTTGACTTCGACCTCTTTCCAGGTTGTTTTCTCTTGAAAGGCATTGTCAAAGTTTTCAAAATATTGATCCGCACACCTTTTCATCAACTCTGAGATAATTATTATTGTCACTGTCGTGTGTGTATAGTACTATCGTGGCAATATCGTGTCATTCGCGTTGATTTTTTTCATTCGTGTCACATTCTCGGCGCATTCGTGTCAGATTATTTCTTGTCGGGGCTCTATCGTGGCTCATTCTCCTCCACCTTGGGAACAAGAATGCACGCGAATGTGAGGAGAACGCGCTGCGAATGGAGGAGAATGCAAGGCGAATGCGCTGCGCATGTGCCGCGAGTGTGAGGTGAATAAGAATTCAGACGCGAATGCTTTGAACAGTTTGAAGTATTCGCGTCGGTGCTGCGAACAGAGGAGAATGTAGGAGAACATGACACGACAGTGACACGATGAGACGAGAATGCCCGCGATTGAGAGGAGAATGCGCTACGATTAAACAAAATCACCTAATCGTAGCTCTATCGCCTCTGCATTCGTGACAGTGGAAGCCCGGCTTTCAGGATTTGCCGTACAGGTTTTTCCTACCAGTTTAGGATTTGCCGTATAGGGTTTTCCTTTCAGTTTAGGATTTGCCGTATAGGTTTTTCCTACCAGTTTAGGATTTGCCGTACATGTTTTTCCTACCAGTGTAGGATTTGCCGTACAGGTTTTTCCTACCAGTTTAGGATGTGTCGTACAGGTTTTTTCTACCAGTTTAGGATTTGCCGTACAGGTTTTTCCTACCAGTTTAGGATTTGCCGTACAGGTTTTTCCTACCAGTTGAGGATGTGTCGTACAGGTTTTTTTCCTTTCGTTTAGGATTTGCCGTACAGGTTTTTTCTACCAGTTTAGGATTTGCCGTACTGGTTTTTCCTACCAGTTTAGGATTTGCCGTACAGGTTTTTTCTACCAGTTTAGGATTTGCCGTGCAGGTTTTTCCTACCAGTTTAGGATTTGCCGTACAGGTTTTTCCTACCAGTTGAGGACTTTCGTCTTTTGCCATTCAGGTCGTTGCCATTTGTAATACGATTTCATGATGATTTACATCAAGAAGTAAACAAACCAAGGACATTGTAAAAGGGTGAATATGATACTATAAATCTTAACAAATGGAAACAAAGGACTATGTAATCACGTGTAAGATATGGTAAATTGATCGTGTATAAAGCGTTCCTTCTCGTTTTGCTGTTAAAAAGAACAAACATGTATCACTCTTAAATGTACAATTTACTACAGATGGTTTTCCTAACGACACTATAAAATGAACGTAGAACAATTTTGAAAAACATTAAAAAAGTGAGCTGTTCCATTAGCATGCACATAATTTCTTACTTTTCGAAAGTTTAGAAAATGAGTCTTGTGGTCTACAGACAGGCAAGAAAACACATCTGCTTACGATAGAAATGATCGCAATATAGCATTATTTTGCAATATATTGGAACATATATATATTTTTTTTATAGTTTTTACTTATAAACAGGAAATACCCGACCTACTTAACAGTACTTTTATATAGATGTGCTCCATCATTTTATATTGAATTAGATAAATCAATGCCTGGAAAGTCACCTTAACGGTGGATCGGCAATCTACTGTAGCTCAGCAGTGGCTTTTACATGTATTATTGATTCTCAGACCCTAAGTTAATCAAAATTTATTTTTAACGCATCTTAATCAGAATTTTATCGACTTACGACTTGAATCTTAATTTTCTTCACCTTTAAGCTGATTTTATACAGCTCTATACCTTGGGAATTGTCAGACCCATATCTACAAGCACCGTACAATGTTAAACGTCTTCAAATTCAATAGCATCATCTAAGACCTGATAAATTTACAGCATGGACCAGACATGCACGTTACGGGTACTAAACCCTCGTCAGTGATCCTCAGTCTAAACAATGTAATATGGCGTATGTAATAAATGAAAACTGAAATATGATGTGAAATAACGCATGATCAACGTCTTGTATTTCATGTAATACTAGTATCATTTTGCTCTAAAATTTTCAAAATGATAATGTTTTCTCAAAATCAATATACATGTAGTCCTTTTCGTATTCAACATAAGTTAGAGTCGTACTGTATCATTTTACTTGTACGAATGACGCTTCGACAGACATGATTTTTTTCATATGCGTTTTGTCCTGACATTGTATATTTAGATTCAAATCGTTTTGGTGATTTGAAAAATATTTAATAGAAGCGCATCTTTACATGGCATATGCATAAAACCTGGCAAATCTCAAAAATATCTCATTCGGGGCATCGAAAGAATTTCTCTCGTCATTTTGTTACCTTTTTCCCAGGATCTCCGTTTCTTGCAGCATGCCGCGGGGATACATCGCGGTTTCTCTTGTCCTTTAGAGTCTACAACCAATTATTCTATAACCATGAGATTTGTTAATATAGGAAAGAGTTTTGTCTATAAATTGATTTTGATTGGTTAACCAAGCTTCCAATGTGTGCCATTGTCAGATATCTATGCACGGTCCTTTGATGTGCCGAAAGCGACTTTACTTTAATTGATTTGAACAAACATTTTCAATATAATATAAATGTAATATGAGGGCATAGCAGTCTGGAATTTTTTTCCGTGGATAATTGAATAGTGGTACAGGGCTATGTTTGCTCTCTGAGAAAACTATAACAAGTATAATGATTACATGGATATGTTTGACATATTTCCATTGTCTGTCAATTTTTTTAAAAAAGGTATTGAATTAGTTTTATTAAAAGAGACCTTTTAAAAATACTACCTAGTTCTGTTTGATTTTACAGACCAAGAATGAAGTAACAAATTGTTGTGTATGCTAAGAAAGTATGGGATCTCCAACAACACCAGGTTGCAGTACCCACAGCAAAATTTCAAAACACCCAATGCAGAAACACAGCAGACACGCAAAGAAAGAGACGCAAAAGGGACAAGGAACAACAATCACACCATAGAAACATGAAACACAAAAGCCCACACATAAACCAACGAGACCAATGGGCAACCGGTGCTGATTTATCTGCCAAACAGCAGCATGACACAGGGGCCCCAAGAAACGCACAGATGTATATGAAAATGGATATAAAAAAACCAGAAGGCATACTGAATACAGTCCGTGCTCTGCCGGCTGTAGCGAGCTCATGCATGTTATCACCAGAGGAGTCTGACTGACATTTAGAGAGGACAGGTGGTCGGGGCCCGTCATGGAGTCCTGTCGTCACAGTCAGTTAGAGTGCAATTCTTAAGAAAGCGCTGGTACAATGCTTTACATTGGTCCAGTACCAAGCCAAGTGTATGTCTGGTGACAGAAGGATCATATCCACGGTATAAAAGGCGTTTGATGATTCTTGTTGTAAAATACCCAAAGTAATATACATGTATATACTCTGTTTCTAGTATGGATCCGAATTTCAAAATACAATTATTTTTTTCAATTTCCAGATAGTCTTTACTAGTTTGCAAAAGCGAAAACCTTAACCTAAAAGTTTCTGGGTAATTTGGTAATTTCTACTTTGAAAATCCAAAACATCAGTACATGCTCTGTACTAGCATACCAGATGAGCTGTGAAATTAGATAACGTTTGACGGTAATCTAGGAACATCACCGTCAAGCCAGGGAAGATTTACTGTGTTGAATCCCAAAGCATCTCTTTTGTCATACACACTTGTATGAATATCTCCATTAATAGTTTTTTGGCACTTTATCAATTTGTCATCATAAATATTATTTGGCAATTTCGGAAACTTGTCATTTCAATCAAAAATATCATCGCAATTAATGGAGGTTAACATCTTAGAACTAACTCTCCAATGCTATTCTGAAGATAGATTTTATTTGGATATGCTACTGAAAAGATTCTGCAGGAAATCTGGAGCCGCACACTCTCTGTTTAATACATGTAAATGTACAATTTCAATTTCAATAATAATCGGGATCATAGAGTTAGGGCTCATGTTAGCCAACCTTGAGTTGGAACCATAGAGTTAGGGTTCCTGTGATGTTATTTTATACGTACAAAGGATTACAGTATTACTTCATGTAATAGAGTGGGAAAACTTCTTTTTTCCATCCATGAAAATGTCAAATTTTCTGCTGCTATCTGGGCTGTTTTCCTTTTACCTAACTTTGATCGCTCAAAAATATTCGCTATTTTTCCACGTAGATGATGTTGTTCTGAGGGGTTTTCAGTTTGAAATAATTAATATGCATATGACAGATGAATAGTCTGTGAAACCATACAGAGCAGTGTCACGTGTTGTCATTATATGGGACACTAAGTAAAAATATCCCCAGATAACCTGAATTAATTCCCAACAGAAGCGAACTACAACAAAACTTTCAATATTGAATTACATAGATCTCGCAATATATGAAAGGCACAAAAGATGAATAAATATTGGACTATACATTTCTGTAACTTCTGTATGGTTCTTAGAAGATGACAGTGAAAACTTGGAAGTTCCATTACGATAAATTACCATTTAGAAATGAAATGTTACGTCTTTTCTGAAGTTTCATTCTAGAGTATCTTTATTATATTTTCATGACAGATAAAAGATCAATGAATATTAATGAATCACGATTATCCATAAAAAGTAAATGGCACGGACTAAACGGAAAACTGCATTTCAATTTAATGAAACTTTGAAACGCTATCCTCCCAAGAGTATAACTCTGGATATCATTTATATAAGCTTTACAAATCTAAACAATAAGAGAAGTAAAGATGTGATAAAAAAATCATGAACCACTCTGTCGTTTACACGAGACGACACAATCACGTGCACGATTTTTTGTTATCATAATTCATAGATTATCGACTCCCACTTGAATGTTTCCCTTTTACAATACCCAGGTAGGTAGAAGTAATTAAGCGATGATTCGATGATCTTCCAGAGAGATTACGAGATTATTTATTGCATAACAGTTCGTTTGAATAATGGTGATTAATGAGCAGAAATGAAATCAAGTGAAACACTTCGTTCCGACACGTGTTATAATGTCTAATCAGTGAGACAATAAGGTCAGACCCGACATGCAGGTCAGTAATTGATTAAGTTGGCCTTACAGAAAATAATAAAATCCATTTATGAAGACATACTCATACTTCAAATGACATGACAGTAATATCAATAGACTACATGTACTTGTAAACAAGCCTTCTTATGAAATACACAAAAGTAGGTAATGTGAAATTGTTTTTGATTTTCAAAAAATTTTGAAAAAAAAAATAAAAAAACCAAAAACCAAACAAACAAACTACCAGGAACTTCTCGGATTTACTATCAGAAACACTTGTGTGGTACATTAAATTTGGTTTGAAATTATCTTCAAGAAGGTAAAGAGTTGGATCACTTCAATACTATTTCCGCGTTCAATGTCTGCAACCTCTCCCCCCTTACTAAACACAACTTTTCCAATCTTACCCGGATCTTTTTCTACAATATTGCATATTAATTTCAATTATTTTACAACCTTCAAAATTTGGTGACCTAATTAACATAAAAAAAAATCAAAGGTAGATTGGATTTCTATAAAAAAAAAAAGAATTCTCAATGGACTTCTCTACTATGAATATTGTCATCGTGTAGTCAGAAGGACTCTGCATGAGAATGGACGAACGACTTGTAATTTGTAGCACACAAACCCACTGTGGATACAGACTACATGACGGGCCTCCGTCAAGTCCTCACCATACTCTGACTTGTTTTACTCCTGACAATTATTCAATACTTATTAAGTGATATTGCATGACCAAAGTTGCTATCAATGCCTGTCCTAAGCCAACATCGGAGGTCCAATGGTACATTAGCAATAATACGGAAGTGTTCCAACTCTTTACCTTCTTGAAGAAAATTTCAAACCAATTTTAATTCACCAGACATGTGTTTCGTACAGTCAATCCCCATCAGGACCTACATTATTTAATGCTGGAGTGCTTTTTAGACACAGCCAAGAAGGTAAAGAGTTGGAACACGTATATTGTCCTCCTTCTATTGTTCCTGTTTAAAAAATAAAAAGAAAAGAAATACGACAGTAAGACATTAGAGTACGGAATCAGTTTCCTTAAATTACCTCATCTACAAGGAAATACAACTTTATTGTCGCATCTCGACTTATCTGTTCTCGATTGTGTGTTCAATATAAATCTCCGAATAGGAAATTCGATAGACGCTTTAAGACGTAGCAGCATATCATTTCCTTCTGTTTGAAATGATTTTATTCTGTTATCCTCATAATCACTTATCAAGCCCTCCTATAGTACATTACAAAAACAAAGAGAGACAATGAACTTCATAACAATCGTATCGGTTTTGGCACGAAAATGAAACGCCATATTAAAATAAATAACACAATTACATTAGCAAGAGATGTTCGGACTAACACTTTTAAAAAAAGCAAGAAATTATTGTCATCCTAGGGCCTTTTCATTACTAGTTCAACTCGATTCTGAATACGAAAAGAGGAAAGTCGGATAAAAGAATAGATTTATTTCAATTATCTCCTTATCGATGGTTGTGTGTCGTTTTGTTGGAATGTCAAATCAAACCTTATCTCAGTCATCTATATATCATTCTTATCATTAAGTTGCTTATGACATTAACATTTTAATTTTTCTTGACTTGATATTCTTTCATTAAAAATAACATCAGAATGCCCGCTTATTAAGCTTTTCAATATGTATGTTTGTTGTTACAGATAGCAGCTTTCTATTGGCCAATGCCCGAATTGTGGAGTATCCCATCGTGTACTGTAACGATGGCTTCTGTAAACTGTCCGGGTATAATCGCGCGGAGGTCATGCAGAAGAGCAGCACGTGCAGCTTCATGTACGGGGAGTTATCAGACAAGGACACCGTCACCAAGGTGGAGACAGCGTTTGAGGAGCTGATCCAGGAACAAGTGGAAATACTGCTCTACAAAAAGAACCGTAAGCAGGAAAAATTAATTACTGTCTTTGCAACAATAATGAAAAAAAATGAATCTTGTATATAAGACTTTTAAATAGAATGTAGATCCCCTCATTCATTGAAGAAAACAATGGTACATCACCATGTCATTGTTGGCATCACGTATTTCATGTTGTACGCTAGACTCATGTTCTTGATATATTGCTGCCATGTAGTTTGGGCGAAGATCATACCCATTGGGACAACAATACATATACATAATGCAAGGTACCATTTAAACATACAAGAACCTAGAGAAAGGACTATATAAGGTTTATAAAGTAAAGTGGCCCCCTTTCAGGGCAGAATCTGAGGTTTTCATTAAGTAATGAATTTGTACAAATAGTTATTCTACAATGTAGGCTACTAATGAAATGATGCATATTCTTTAGTTTCCTTTCTCACTTTTATAGAATTTGGGCTCCACAAAATGGTGTATTTTGCTAAATTTCTGGAAAAACGTCATTTTGGGGCTCATTTTCGACAAACTTCCTATCAGTTAGTATCGAGCGGGCTTCTGAACAACTTTTATATTTTGATATGGCGTTACTTTTGTATGTCTCCAAGTGCATGCAAAAGGAAAAAGTTGTTCACGATCCCGCTCGATATTATCTCAATGAAAATAATCAAGAATTATGCTATTTTTCGTGAAAAATGGACAAAATCATCGGTTTTCATTATATTTATGCAAAATTTACAATGTCTTACAAATCGAGGGGTAGTTTTTGTAACTAGATTTCTCAAAATATAAACATTTAACTTTCTAAAAATGAAAACAAAATTTAATTTTGGAGAAGTCGATTTTAGGGGGCCACTTTACTATATAAACCATACATACTCCTTTGCCGATCCGAAAAAAATATCTCTTTGGCATGTTGAATCACCCTCCAATATCTATACGATACGTTAGTATACCTAATGATAATTCAATTTCATTTCAGTATTGCAATAGAAATAAGAAAGTAAAATTACTGCAAGCCAATACGAGTGTTTATCGTCTAATACTTAAAGCACTGAATATTGCATAGAAATATTTCTCTTTTTTGGATGGTGGATCATTAATTTGATTTGCTCATGTATCACCATCGCTGTCGTGTTTGTATGACCAATGTTCGTCAACTTGCTTGACCAGTCACATTTGATCTATGTCATTTATCTAATCTGCGCCTAGTTCTGTTCGATGTTCCAGTTGCAGTTAACTAAAACTGATTCATTATTAGACCCATCGGAATTCTAACATGAGACCAGGTTTCTCGAAGAAGACAATAACTTCCGTTTACACAAACCCAAGAAGAAGCCTCTTTACAAATAGCTTAAACGCCCAAGATGAAATTATCCATTTCAAACTAAAGTAAAAGATATTCAATATAGAGCAAGACATATTCTTTTATCATCTTTGTACAGAAATCTACAAATACTAGAACAGAAGTTGAATAAATGATACCATTTTACACTACAAATGCCTTTTCCTTGAAAACGAGAATAGATCCTTACAAATAAGAAAGATAAAAAAAAAAAAAACACCTCGTATCTATATAAGAGTTTTCAAAGATCTTCTTTCTTCGCATCTACAAAGGTGTTTCTTTGTTCCCTCAGTTTGTAATATAATGATTGTCAGTACAAAGCCCTGCGAGAACAATACCAGAACTTGGGGAACTAATCATTGTAATGTACATATAACGTCTCTGTATAACATCATCTGTATAGGGGATACTTCACTATACAATCATTAAGGTTTCAAATATTGACCTGTCACACAAAGAAAAATTAAATCCGCCGAAGGGCAAATTGCACGATTTCCTGGAAGCATCGATGCCAGATCGCTTCACTCTGTCTTCCCTTAACAATACGTAGGCGCAGATGACTAAAGGTGACGTCTAGCCATCAGTAATGATACCTGATGAAAACCTTTATAAGCCATATTCTAAATTATTGGTTAGTATACCAGGCAGGATGCAAAGCTTTTTGAAGTTTTTGTCATTTGGCTAAATTCTTTCATTTTGAATTAGACTGCATCTCAGAGAATGTTCCCAAAGTGAGAGAAAAGAATATCCCGTTCTGAAAACTCCACAAATGCTGATCCTGTTTTGGTGCATGTTATGAATGGCCACTAAGACTTAGTATTTATATTTCATAAAGTGAGAGTAAAGCACAAAATCCGAAAATCAACGTCTGAAATGATATATCAAGGGACATATAATAACATGAAAATAGAAAACCAATTATATCAGTTATATCCTTAAAAGTGCAGCCTCGATTTATTATAATACTTCTACTGCATTACCCACCATGACCCATTCTGGAGATAAATTCAGAAAATGTTTTTTTCTGTGAATATAAAAGACTGTGCCTGTTACCACAAAAATCTATTTTGACTGAATGCTTTTAAAATGAATTATCAAGAACGTTCGAAATGGAACACGCACGAGCTTGATAAGTTAGGGAGAAAAGCCGAAAACTATCCATTATGTCATAGAAAGTACTGATCGAGGCCAATCAGACATTCTCTAACAAAATGGATGGTTTGAGGCTTTTCACCCACTTAAAACATTACATCTTTTGTTTTAATAATGGACAGTCGCAGGTAGATCCTTTTGCAGAAATTTTGACACCTCAAAATCAAGAACCGTATCATTGGTCAAGAGATAATGGTCAGGTGCATGTAGCTTAAATACCTGGCCAGTCAACCGATCGAATTCTTTTGTCTTAATAATGGACACTTTCATGTCAAGGTCAATCACTGAGTTGTTGAGAAAATCATTCATTTCTTTGGAAAAAAAGGATAATACTATCATTGTTAGATGTTTTGGATATAGACTGTTTTTCTGTGTTTAACTTCTTCTTTAACTCATTTGTGTCACACTTATGCCCTTTGCAATGTAGAGCTTGTAAAAAAGTTCCCCGAGAGGGGTTTAACAGTACGTATTTGAATGTTTTCCCTGACAGAGTCGCCATAGCACTTTTTATATAGGCATGGCCTCAGACAGTGCATGCATTGTGGATGTTGTTTTCATTTTCGTGCGTGAACGTCTACGGCGGGTGCGGCTAGCCAAACAGGGGATGCTTACTCCTCCCGGACACCTGGTCCCACCTCTTAATTGCTAGGGGTCCGTCGATGCTCAATTTGGTGCTCTATTGTGAGTGTTGTTGAGATTGTCGTCAGGATCTTCTTTAACTCATTATACTTTTTTACTATTTTTTTTTATAAAGTTACAGACACCGAGAGAGAACGGATGTTTCGTCTTGGATTTCCACATTTTGTAGTTTCCATTTTTCGGACCGAAGATCTTGTAATTCCGCCTCGTGAAAATTACGATATCTGCGCTTCGATGGATCTGGATTATCGTCGCAGATTCTTTTGTTCATTAAAAGAAGACGATCTACCAAACGGAAGAATAGCTATGAAGCTCGAAAATATGTTTTTGTTGGGATATACAGTTATGTCTGTGTGATATTGTGTTATCATAATGAGGATAAAATTCTTTTGTCCAGGAATTTACCTGTGACTGCCCATTAAGTTACCTTTAACTGTCCATTATTGAAATAATGGACAGTTCAATTTAACCTAATGGATAGTTACGGGTAAAAGTTTGGATGAAAAAAGGATAATATTGATACAATACCACTTAGAAAGAACTGATTAGACAATGGAATGACTACAAAGTCATGTTTTAAAGGCTAGATAATATAGAAGAAATAAAATTTTACAGTACATTTTTTTGTATTGACATACGATCTCATATTTCTGTTCTATTACTCGATCACTGTTATTCAAATGATACATGCTATAGTAATGCATACATATATATACAATGTATGTCCTAACCTGTGCAATTTTACTCAATCAGTCTGACACATCATTTGTTATGGTCAAAAGTGTAAAATTGCTCTCCTGTACCTTCTATATCATCGCAGAATTACTGTAAGACACATGTATATACACGTATCGGATGTTAAAGTTTCTTGTCGTCATATTTCAGGAACTCCATTATGGCTTTTGCTCCACATAGCTCCAATAAGAAACGAGAAGGAACAAGTTGTATTGTTTCTGTGCACGTTCAAAGACATAACTGCTCTAAAACAGCCAATCGACGACGAGGGCTCAAAAGGTAGCCACATACGGGCATTTAGATAAATTATTTTTCCATTATAATCATCATGGAATATCGCCATTTTATTTACTTTCTATATGAAACATTGGAGTCTTCCATAGAGAGAGTATCATTATAGTATCTGTTTATGAATTAGAAATTCTATGAATAAGTAAAAGAATAACAATATTGAACATTAAATCAATTGAACATTCCTTTTGACTACCTTTGTCGACATAGTAATTTGATTAACAAAAACCACTATCATATTAGTAAAACATTAAAAACTTGAGACACAATGACTTATTTGATTTAGGTCTGAGCAAGTTTGCCAGATTGGCCAGATCAGTCACCCGGAACCGTTCCACACTGCTTCAATTCTCTTCCCACATGCCCAATACCAAGTTCGACAACTCCAGACCTTCACAACTGGCTACAGTAAGTAATCATACTATTATGAAAATATCTGCACAAAATATTCTCCCTCCTGTATGGAAGAATCTTATCTGTTATCAGAATAACCTGACTTCATAGGAGTTTTGAAAGTCAAATAGTGATTCACATGTTAGAGATCACTTAAAATCTTAAAAAAAATTCAATGTTATTTCCCTTGACTGTGCATTAGGTAACTGAAACCTTTTTATTTCTTTCTTAATTACACAAACAATGTTTTTTTCCGAGAACAGTTCATAGAATAAGTGAACACTTCCTCACTTAGAATACTATAAAAAAACCCAATCCCAAACTAAAATTGAAAAGAGCAGGAGCGTCCTGATGAATTCAGAAATACGCGTCACTAATCGCGGTTGAATACATTGTTATCTTAATTGAAATTGCATTGTTCTGATGAGATAAATTAATTACTAGGACTTGCACAGTGTAAGTAACATTGTAATTTACACTTGATGTCCTTTATCTAGGAGTGTGTTTAGCTGATCCTCTCTGACTTATTATACTAAACTCTATCATCTGATACTATCCGCTTCAAGTCAATATCATTTTCAATACATGTCTTTTTTCATTACGTCAAGTGCACTCAGTCGGAAAGGGGAGTAAAGAATTTATATTTGCACAAGACAGTTGTTGAGGCAAACAGGGAGCAAACTAAACCTCAAATTATAAATATCGTCAGCTTATGAATAAATAATGAATGTAATTTGAAGTTCTCAATACTGAAGTAATGCATTAATCTGCTCATTTATTTTCGTTTTTGTACCAACAATTTTCGTTTTTGTACCATACAATTTTCGTTTTTGTACCATTAAAAACAGCTATGATAATGTGATATTTCTTTTATTCTTTAAAAAAATTCTATTAATATTTTATAAGAATAGACTTCGTTCGTTACTTGTACGTTGTTTGCTTCATGTCTTTTCAAACGCAGCATTTTTTATATGCTATAATCCTAACAACAAAGCTCGATGCATTGCAGTAGAATCATACGTATTCAGTAACTATAGAATTCTAACTTTCATGAAGTTGAAGTCAAAATACAATGCAAGCCTTTACTAATCAACCTGTTAAGTCATTATATAACTTACATTTCAGATGATGAACTTGAATTCGGACGTTTTACCCCAGTATCGACTGGAAGCACCAAAGACCCCACCACATATCATTCTCCATTACTGCTTATTTAAAACTATCTGGGACTGGGTCATCTTGATCCTTACTTTCTATACCGCCATCACTGTACCATATAACGCCGCCTTCAAGAACAAGACCATGGACCAAGTGCCCATCTTAGTCATTGACAGTATCGTCGACGTAGTGTTCTTTGTGGATATCATCCTTAACTTTCACACGACTTTTGTGGGTAATAACGGAGAGGTGATATCTGACTCTAAAATCATCCGTATGAACTATTTAAAGAGCTGGTTTGTTATAGACCTGCTGTCATGTTTACCATACGATGTGTTCAATGCATTCCAGTACGTAGAAGATGTAAGTATTAATGTAACAAGAGAAAACTAATGCTAGTTTTTACAATTCATTTATTTTCAGTTTTATATTCATGTTTCGGTTAACTGTTTAAAAGTTATTGTATTTTCTTCATATTTTGCTTTTCTTATCTTTTGATATAAGGCAAAATGTTTTAAAAAGAAAGGATTAGTATAGGCATTAAAGGCTCTATTACTTAAAGAAAGGATTCTCTAATTTAAGACCATTGCCCTAAGACAACACAAGTCAGGGTTAATTCAAATTTGATTTGCTATATTCCCACTAGCGTTATTCAAATTTGATTGTAAGGAGACGGAATTCTAATCATCAATTTGATGATAGATGAATAAACTAATGAGTCCATTTACGCTTAAGTTTCGTTCGGATTCAAAATTTTGATGAAACGCCTGTAACATCATGATTGATATTTTGTAGGGTATAAGCACGTTGTTCAGCGCCCTGAAGGTGGTTCGGCTGCTCAGGTTAGGCCGTGTTGTTAGGAAGCTTGACCATTATCTGGAGTACGGAGCCGCCATGTTGGTTCTTCTCATCCTGGTTTTTATGCTGTTTGCTCATTGGTTCGCGTGTATATGGTACTCCATTGGTATCAATGAACTACAAAGCGGTATATACTACGGATGGCTCTCTACGCTGGCCAATCAAACTAATGCAAGATTTACGTGGTCGAACTCAAGTACCTCTAACGAACTTTTAGGCGGCCCAACAAAAAGCATGAGGTTTCTCAGCTCACTCTATTTTACCTTGTCATGCATGACTGGTGTTGGCTTCGGAAATGTGGCAGCAGCAACTGAACACGAAAAACTTTTCTCAATATTTATGATGGTAATCGGAGGTGAGAACATATTCTGTTATTTTCTGCTTAAATGGATTTATGATAAAATTAATGCTTGAATTAAAAAAAAACCCTGACATAAACTGTCATGCCTTCTTCAAAAGATCATGCGTTTTATTTGATATGTTGAGTCCAGAATAGATGTTTCTAAATTCCTTTTTCTTGTCTAGCATATTCAAATTTGTTTAAGTTATTGAAATGAACTACATGTTCTTTTTGTCAATTGACAGCTTTACTCTATGCCACCATCTTCTCAAACGTCACCACAATATTTCAACAATTCTATGCCAACTTTGCACGGTATCATGACATGTTGAATAGCGTCAGGGATTTTATGAAGCTTCATGACGTACCCAAGGCTCTGAGCGAGAGAGTAATGGATTACATAGTGTCAACGTGGGCAATCACAAAGGGAATCGATGCTACCAAAGTAAGGAAACAAATATAGCAATTTTATTTATTATCATTACAAAAAGTTATCCTTAAATGTCAACCCATAAACTATCCTAATATGTTTGCTCTTCAATTTAATTGCAAGTAGATTTTTTATGATAGATCGCTTCCTAGAGCTTCAATAAGTACTATTATATGAACTTATTTTGAGTATAGATTTCTGATAATTTTGCGCAAATTTGGGTACTTCAATAAATTCGGAGCCTTTCACGATACATTGTGCATACTGAAGAATTGATCAGAAGTTCTTGTTTCTGTTTTAATTCTTATAACATAAAGAATGAAAATCGTTTATTTCCTGAAAGAAACGGTATGATGTAAAATTTACCACTAATCTGCTGTACAACTTTACAATAATTACAATAATACAATGTTACAATAATTAATACTTTATACTTACTATTGTAGGTCCTTAACTATTGCCCCAAAGATATGAAGGCGGACTTGTGTGTACATCTGAACAGAAAAGTGTTCATGGAGCATCCGGCGTTCCGCTTGGCTAGTGATGGGTGTCTGCGAGCCTTAGCAATGCATTTCAATATGACACACAGCGCACCTGGTGATCTGATATTCCATCAAGGGGAAAGTCTAGATGCCCTCTGTTTCGTGGTATCAGGGTCACTAGAAGTCGTACAAGATGACGAAGTTGTCGCCATTTTAAGTAAGTCCTTCTTTAGCTTTTATTTCTGTCTGTTTTTATCGAAAATAGAAATTACAAATATTATCATAAAACATATTTGAGTTTACTAGGCACATTCACTGAAACATGCAACTATTGACATACTATATAATGTAGTAATTAAAGAGATCTCCGTCCCGAAAGTCACAGCATAATATCAATCTCTCTTTATTAAAATCTTGACGCTCGTAGGTGCAATGATATGTGTTATCACAAAATAACTTCATAATTCTTACAGGTAAAGGTGATGTATTTGGCGACAATTTCTGGAAGGAGCAGACAATAGGTCAGTCCACAGCAAACGTCAGGGCTCTTACATATTGTGATCTACACACCATCAAGCGGGGTAGACTGCTAGAAGTGCTGGAGTTCTACCATGCTTTTGCAAATTCGTTCGCCAGAAATCTGACTCTTACCTATAATCTACGTCATAGGGTAAGGGACCATCCTAAATATTCACTGCCCTTGGATAAATATTTCCAATTATTCGCTAAAAATGAGCAACTTGTTGTATTTTTGAATGTGTTAGCAATAAATATTTCTTACTAAATAGCAATACATATTTTTTTCTTAATAGCAATAAATATTTCTTTCGTAAATTTTCAGCTCATATTCCGAAAAGTTGCTGATGTTAAAAAGGAGAAGGAGCTAGCAGAGAAAAGAAAGAATGACCCACCATTAGAATTGTCTATAGATCATCCAGTTAGAAAGCTTATCTCTCGATTCCGAAAAATCAGTGACACTAAATCAATGCAATCTAACACTGATCCCGAAAAGGGACAGCATTCTTCTGATGATGTAGACAAACCAAGAAGTTTTGCTAGACTAATAAACGTGTCTGAAAATGCACCACCTGTGATAAAATCTAAACTCGGTGGTGGTTCCTCAAAGTGGGGTAAAATGATGAACGGCAACGGACCACCACAGGAGGAAAATACGGAAAACAAGCAGAATAATCTAAATCATGACAAGGAAGAAAAGATTACTAGTGCACCAAAAGCAACAGTTAAACCTTTATCAAAATGGAGCCGAATGATGGGTAAAACTCACGAGACAATCACCGAAGCACCAGAAGAAGACACAAAAAACAATAATTTAAAGAAGGAGGATGTGACTGACAATGATTTTCCAAGAAACAATTTACGGACTGAACATTCTAATGAGCACGTGGGTGTGCATCATCAAATAGCCGTTAGAGATATGTCTGTGGGAAGCATGTCATTGGCAGAGAGACATGTGTTGACATCATTGTATGACATTCGTCTGGAAATACGAGAGGAAATGGATGGACTTCACCAAAAGATGAACAGGATTGACGAACAGATATCAGAAATGTTGCGGATGTTTTCTCCAAGTTCAACTCCATGTTCATCTCAAGCATCAACGTATCCCAATTCTAAAGCAACATCTCCTAGAAACACTAGTACTAACAGTGTAGATCCCTCTCCAAAATCGTCTGTAGAGTCATCACCAAAACGTCGACTATCTGATATTCACTTCGCATCAAAAGGGTCCGTATCCTCTGAATCGAGCAAAGTACCGTCACATTCCAAACCTGACCAGACACAAATTCAGTCACCTCGTTCTAGCGCTGGATCACGTGTCTCTACACCAATCGGTCACGTGACTCCAGTGAGCAATGAGAGTGTTCATAGTAACGTTATAAGCATGGTGGACGATGTTTTGAAAATGAATGTGAAATCAAAAAAGGTTTCATCGGACACAAAGACTTCCAGCACTGGAAGCTTAAAGTACAGTTCAAATAATCAGCACAAGCCGAATGTGCCGCCGAAGAAAGAGACAGTGGCGCGAACAAGGAGTGACGAAGCTAGTAAGCCCAAAGATTCATCAGGGCCAGTGAAAGATGATGACAATGCTCACGTAAAGGATAGGGATTTGGATATCTTATAACCAAAGATATGATTCGGGGATGTTTAATGTGATCATTCATTTTTCGCTTCTGATTGTTATGGAAATTAGTTCAAGCTCAACGTGTCTGGGCGCGAAGTTACGTATAAAAACAGTAATTGTAAGAAAACTTACATTTGGTACGTATTGAGTTATGAGACAGAAGTCGGAAAATGTTTTTCTTTGAATTTCATTTTTTATTCCTTCAACTCCTGGTGAATGATGCAATACATTTATTCTGAAACATTGTTATGGTTGAACAATTAAGTGACATGCATCAATAGGCATAAACATTGCGATATATGTTAATTTCATACACTTTCTTTATCTGATTTAGAATTATTTAAAAAATGAATTTAAACATAGAGACAAAACGCTTGATAAGTTAAGTTTGTAAGTGCGAAATATGCTCATTCGAATTACATTTAGATTCACCTGGAAAGGAAAAACAAACATAAATTCACTCTAAAGATATAAAAGCAATTTCCTATTTTTCTTTTGTAAATAACGTTATGCTCCTGTAATCCGATATTCGGTGGAGTATAGTTTTTGGTCTGTACGTTTGTCTGTCTGTTTTTCCGCAAAGTCTATTAATTCAAGCAGTGTTGAGCACTTAAACTCGTTCCCCATTACATTGAATGTTTTTAAGTGTATTAATTACTTCTTTCCAGCTCTGTAGCATGAAAGAAGCTTTGTTTTGGCACTTTATCAATTTGACATCATATATTTTATTTGGCTTTTTCGGAAACTTGTCATTTCACCCAAAATATTATCGAAATTAAAGGAGGTTAACATTTTAGCACAATCTCTCTAATGCTATTTTGAACATGGATTTTATTTGGATATGCTACTGAATCGACCATACAGGAATTTGGAACCTCCTGTTCTTTGTTAAGCAAATACACAAATTTAATTTCTAAAAATAAAAGCAGAGGGCGCTAGTGAAATGACTTTGGGCGGCTTATGAAAAACATTTTGGTTGGAAGCATCACTGATGAGAATTTGATATTCGAAACACGTGTCTGGTTCATAATAAATTCCTTTGAAATTTTCTTCAAGAAGGAATTGTAACACTTCCGCATTATTATGAATAGCTAGTGAATATTCTTTCATATTTCACATGTGGGAAGACCTTCCCATTTGACTCTATGACTGTGACCTTAGGGCTTAGCCTACTTTTGAAAAGCTTTAACTGCTTCAATGGAAATCCTCAAGATTTTGACTTACCTTCTAGACTTTGAATCTGAATAAATGATGGGTACTTATTCGATGTTTAATTTGGTCATTAACTTTTACGTGGTAAGTGATATTGCTTTCATTCCATGTGACAACAGTTTCCTATTAGTACCATTTATTTTTACGATGTCACCTTCGCATCAAGTTTGATATTGTTCATAACTTTTGAACATGAGGAAAGGGACAGGGATTTCAATTTTGATGTTGTAATTTATTTCTTTTGATACCAAAACGTTTAATTTTGCGACCTTGACCTTGTATTTGGTATACTTTAAAGATTTTTAAGCTTTTATACTGACAAATATCCCGTCTCATAAGTGTTTCACAAACCTTCTTGTTACTTTACAGAAAATGTGTAGTTCAATCCGTCAATCCGATACACATACGTACATGTACAATTCCGTTACATCATTCCAAAAGCAATTCCAAAGCTGTGATACATATAATTACGTTTTAATAGATAAATATACATAACCAGTTTTTTATTGACATATCCAGATACTAACTTTGTTACCAGGGAAACATTTATCAATTTTAACAACTTTTTAATTTTATTTTGAAACGCGAGGCATCACTTACCACAATTTTTTTTATTTCGCTCACATAGCTTTGCTAAATATCCTTAGCCTACATTATGGAATACACCAGACACAAAGTCTTTGTCAACCTTAAAGTAATATTTCAAAAATGCCATAAACTTATCGGTTATGATCAGTAATTTATTGTGTAATTTCTACTTATCTTCAGAATAATATTTGCATTGCACTGAAAAGAAAAAAAAAATCCGAAGAAACCGTTCCGACATGATTTGAAAAAATAGAATATACAGCAGAATAAAATTTCACCATACTAAATCTGAAAAAAATTAGGTATTTACAATGTTAATTTATCCAACAAGTCGTGTTTCAAAGTCTTGGGAGTAAGACTATCTACTTTTTTTATATTGTCTGCTCCAATCCTCTGTGATATTTGTTTGTTTGTTTGTTATTACATTGATACTATTTATTCCCATGTGTATGTCTTTGCTTTTTACAAGATTACCATATCATGAACCACTTAGCACAAGAGAGCTACACGAAAAGCTAGATAAAACACACCAAATTATGCAACCCGTTTGTCTCCTTGTTCACAATTTGTTCGAAACTCAACGAAATAGAAAACATGATCAATTAAACCATATAAGAAAAAATTCATAAAAAACCCGATACTGCTTTCTCAGACTTTAATTAGAAAGTATCGAAACAACGTTTGGTTTTTCCCTAGTCAATCAAGTTTGAGTACCAATTTTAGCCTCATAAAATGACCAGCCCACACCCTATCACTGAGTTAAAATGCCGCCAACCGAAATCAGAAGAATACATTCCGATTAAAGGAAAACCTTCTCCAATTCATTCCCCATTCCCTACATCAAAACATGAGCAGTGTTTATCTCCCCTTACACAGTCCCTCCAACCATATTCCTCAGCTCACGCTGGCACACTTGCTGCACCTTCCATGATTTTTGCTCATCAATATCATGTACTCCTGTACAATTCATTATAGTTCAATCGTTGTTATAAAATAATTCACTTTTTATCATCATTTTCATTTTTATCAATGTTGTTTCATTCGATTGTTCAAATTTTAAAACCGATTTCAATAAAATTTTAAACATTTATTTTCCGTTCTCTTCTTTGAGATACATGTAACAAAACTTGATGAACTGTTTCAACATAATTCATGTAAGTTGAATTAGTTTTAAAATAATCATAGCATGTGCATGCTATGTGAGGGTGTTATTAACTTGAAAGTAAAGAGGGTTACCAAACGGACACGGAATGTAATGGAACGATTTTATTTATGAGTAAATATCCTAAAAGAATATGGAAAATGACACAAATATGAAAGGTATCTTATACATGACTGAAAATAATGAAATTGAGCTTTTAGAACCCAATTCTTTTATCTTTTGGCGAAGACAACATCATATGATTAAAGTCCCTACGTTATTTCTACACAAAGCGGATACTGTAAACGTGGAAATTTTCGCGATTATATCATTGCAAAAATAACCCCATTATGAAAATTACTACCAATATAAAAAACCTTAAATACTCTCAATTTCGCCAAAATTACCGCAAAGCGTACTGTTGCAATTTGATAATTTCGCAAAAGTACGCTAGGCGGTAATTTTGGCGTAACTTTCCCCCAGCGTAAATAACCACGTTGGCAGTACTGTAATGAATTCGCTAGAGGATTCTGAAAATCTATTCAATCATTGCTATCCCACATATACTAGTTTATATGCTTATTTCTAAATAAAAAGCTCATCATGATTTGCTTCATATAATTGTTTACGTTGTAAACTGTCCATATTTTGGTATAAAGCTGTTTCAATATAATCTCTTTTTACTGATACGGACAAAATCATGAAAACTGAGTAGGTGTTTAGATCTATATAATAACATAAGTAGGCATCCAGGTTCTATTCACACTTTACGGACTCATAGCTTTGATACAGAATCATTAGAATATGACAACCTTCGTATTCAATACCATTCATTGCGCAATGATATTATATCAAGTTTGCAATTAGACCCTGAAATGCAAACAGTGGTGGTATAACTACACAGGAAAACGACAATAGAGGAGGGACCGTTTGTATAGCTGTTGCCTGGCAACCGTACAGTAGCCATATCGGTGTTTCTACACCTGAGTTGACGCGTCGATAAGAATGATGGATGGGTAATGACGGATTCTGTCGGCGGGAAAACTCAAGGTGGCTGATGTGCTGAGTTTTAGCGCCGATTTATCAGGATAAGATTGCCTTGCAGTTGCTGAGGTGTGGGACAATAAGAAACACGACACGGAAGGCTTAGTGATGGTTTGACCATAATAACAATATTTCTGATATGAGTACACGTAGTTCAAACCTCTAGGAAATATTTCGTTTTAATCATAAAATGTTATTGATATCGACTTTTGCACAGAAGCACATACATGGATCTTAGCTACCCAAATAAAATGGTCCGCAGACCTCGATATATACCGATAGACGTCACTGTAAATCACACGGATATACTTGATGCTTTGAAATATATGTCTTTATCGATATATGTTTCCATTAATTACGCTCATATGACTTCCTTCCAGAATGAAATACTGAAAAGCCTAATTGTTTTTAACAAATTGCTAAAGATCTACTTCGTTACGGATCAGAATCATGGCTAATTAAAACGAAATTTAAAATACGTGCCAAAGATATTAACTACGCTCTTAAGTCAAGGTTTTAAGAACAAGGGATGTCTAATTAGCTAATAGGAAAATATAATTGCCTAACTTTTTATATTTTGTCTCAATATTATGGTTTCATAAAGCTATAAAATATCTTCATCTTTTGTTGAAAACAAGTTTTACATACCTTTAATAAGTACTAGTATAAATTAAAGATTTCCTTGTAAATCAATAACATTTTTACGAACTTATGATGAGAGAAGAAATTTATATTAAAGATTATGTTAGTAATAATGATAAAAGACATGCCAATAAGGATTTTTTAATAAAGAAAATAAAAGTACAAACAATGAACTCTAACATAATTATAAAACATCAGTGATCTAGTTTGCTATATTGTCTTTGTCCAGGACAGATCCTCTGTTATCATCACCATTTCATATATATTATTTTTAATACGAATAACGCATTCGAAACGCATTCAAAACGAAATGTCTGTTATCAAAATTATTTTCTAATCCGAAACGCATTCGAAAATGTCTGTTATCAAAATTTCTTGAAATTTCTAAAACGTGGGTCCTGTAGCATCATATCCCACCTATCCTGCGAAGTCTTCCGGTGCATTTTGGACATATCACATTATTTGACAATGATACATTGTTAAGATTGAGGATCACCGACGAGGGTTAAGTACCCGAAAAGTGCATGTCTGGTTCATGCTGCAAATTTTTCTGTTCTTAAATGATGCTATTGAATTTGAAGACGTTTAACATTCCCTTGAATGAAGACGAAATACTCTCAATATTTTCTTCAGCAACTTGATCACATCATCAGTCAATCGTCATAATGTTTATTACAAACAAGCAGCTTACTCTGTCCGAGCTTCCGGTCTTTCTCCCTTTAAGTTGGATCTCTAATAAAACCTAGTTATAGCACAGCAAAAGACTGAAACATCCCAATCGAAAATACAGAGAAGACATACGGTACACAACCAGATAAGCGAAAGGGACAAGGGACGCTAAATATGACATAAAACCAATATACACAAAATACTACACATAAACCAACGAAGCCAATGGGCAATCAGTGCTGAATGTATCACTCTAGGATGTAGGTTTGGCCAAGAACTCTATAATTACCATGATGAGAAGGGATATCACCAAAATACTAGGTTGGGGCGAGAGACAAGGTTTTATCCAAGTCTAGTTTTCCATATAAGATAAGATGGTTATTGTAAAGTTGTCAGTCGATTAGGG
This sequence comes from Pinctada fucata, assembly GCA_028142955.1. Taxonomy (NCBI): domain Eukaryota; kingdom Metazoa; phylum Mollusca; class Bivalvia; order Pterioida; family Pteriidae; genus Pinctada; species Pinctada fucata. The sequence continues at coordinate 56,168,167 of AP027107.1, forward strand.
GTAGGATTGCTACTTATATTTGTACTAGATGAGGCAGCTTACTTCCAAGTATCGCATGGTCAGACACGTGACTGTAATATTTATCGGTCTAAAACATTTTTGGTTACACTTACATGGATGAAAAATCAATCGAAGAATTTATTCTTAATTATACAAATCAATAAAAATTATCCTCAAATCTACTTGAAATGAGAATATTAAAGTATTGCAACATAGAATGACGTCAAGCAAAGTGCTTTTATAGATGAAAAGGGAACACTGAAGAACATACTTGCGAAATGGACCTATAGTGTATTGCTTAAAAGTATCAATTTTTCCATGGATACAAATCATGCCTACTTTCTTTTACGATTTCTCAAGTCGCTGCAAACATGTTTTATTTCCCTTTAATATGATGTTATTAATTTCAAATGAAGCAAAGGTGACAAACTTCAACTTCATAAATACCAGTTTTGGACCTCGATATAGAATATATAAACAGTGAAATGCATACCCGAATCTCTGAGAAGTTTCTAATAACGTTATTTTAACTAGTCTTTCGCTAAACCATATCACTTTAAACATGTACAGTATTTCACATAGTATCCTGTTACGTCTTTCGGTACACTTTTGGATATAATAACTTTCATACTCTTTGGCCATATTACATTATTAAGATTGAAGATCACTGCCGAGGGTTAAGTATCCGAAACGTGCATGTCTGGTCCATGCTGCAAATGTATCTGTTCTGAAATGATGCTATTGAATTTGAAGACGTTTAACATTTGTACCATTTGGTGAGTGTCACTGCTGGTGGACCAGACGCTCTAGAGGACTAATGTAGCCAAGTTCGATCAACTTCGGTTCATCGTTTCTTAAACGCATTCGAAAATTTCTGTTGTAAAAATTTCTTGAAATATCTATAACGTAGGTCCTGCAGCATCATATACCATTTATCCTGCTACGTCTCTCGGGACATTTTTGATATAATAATTTTCATACTCTTTGGCCATATTACATTATTTAAACTGAGGATCATTGACGAGGGTTAAGTACCCGAAACGTGCATGTATGGTCCATGCTGCAAATTAATCTTTTCTTAAATGATGCTATTGAATTTGAAGACGTTTAACAATGTAAAAAGAAATTCCATGACAAGTAGAGAACTGTTGTGAAACCCCATATGATGTTGTTGGTTTCTTAGCCATACATCATTACCATATAACTGTGTTCCTTGGTCCGTATCGTCACTAAAGGACGTTACGTCCTTACTTTAATATTTTGTACAAATGATTTTGTCATAATTGTCTCGTTGTAGTTGTTTTGGCTTACAGGTTAGTGATTATCTACGGTAACATCCGCGCCAAAAGGAAGCTAAACAATTTGACATCTTACATTACTTTGCTATTTTGGCATCCTGAAATATTATCGAAATTAAAGGAGGTTAACATCCTTGTGCTATTCCTCCAATGCTATTTCGATAAGATTTTATTTACCTATGCTACTGAATTGACGTACACAAAATTTGGAGTCGTGTACTCTTTGCAAAAAACAAAACAAAACAAAAAACAAATGCACAAATAAAACTACAGGGCGATACTAATGACAAGTATGGATAATGACCATATCCCTGTATACAGCACAAAATCGATAATTCAGAAAATCAGAAACCGAAGGCATACAAAATCAGGATAAAACAGGAACCAAAGCAAACAAACAAAGAAAAGAAGCGAACTCCCGATATGGGAGTCAGACCAGGTGCCAAGGAGGAGTAAGCATCTCCTGCTTGCGTGCAACACCCGCCTCTTCAATTCGGTAGAACTGTCACATCCGGTTACTTCCATATCGGAAGACATAGAGTACAATCTTTGGTTTGTTCTAAATGTAGGGAGAATTTTATAAAATTCAGCTTTGATAAAGGATGAAAAAATATAAGCAAAAGATCCCCATTACATGAAATGAAATAGTTTAACCCCCTCCCTCCTCTTTCCAACTTGATAAATATTCTACAGCGACCGCTGTCGATTCGCTTTTTCAATGTCCTTCCACTCATTTTGTGTATAATATATTCTGTAGATTGATTCTAAGGACATTGCGAAACGAAGCAGCGGTGGTTTAAAGTATGCTGATTGAAAGGGGGGGGGGGGGGGGGGTGGATGGGTAAAATTTAAAACAACATTTGCTCTGTGACTTAACGTTCATCATTGCCTACCAACTGTCTACTATAAAAGTGCATGTGCACAGCTTAATAGATATATAAAGTTCGGCAGCCTAATTCTGAATCATGTCTAACATGCAGGACATCACCATGATCACGAAAGATTTGATATTTAATGGATTTTCTTTCATCCTGTATGGATGGTTTAACCATCCTATGTTTTCATAAAGTAAAAGAGGATGGTTTCTCCATCCACTGGGAAAGGATGGAATATCCATCCAATTGCCACATTTTTGACTTCGGATGGTTTTCCGTCGTGGAACTGACTGATAACTGATGGGTACTTCTGTAATGTTTATTATAAAGGCTTAAACAAATTAGGCACGGTCCATTTGATATTCTGGGGGGGGGGGGGGGGGGCTTGGGTTTTTTTCGAAAAAAATAATTTTGCTCCCAATTTTGATGAAAAAAATAAATTTGCTTATGGTGTGACAGAAAAAAATAATCTTGCTCTTACAAATAATCTGAATTTGAAGAATTAATATAAAATTTCGCAAAAATTCTTGAAAATTTTCCGGCTCGCTTCGCTCGCCGCAGTTTTCAATTTGTATCAAAAAATTTCGGCTCGCTTCGCTCGCCATAGTTTTCTATCAAAACATTATTCTTAAAAGCTTAAATATATTATCAATATCTATGTATTGCTATTAATACATGTTGCAAGTAGCCCACAGAGTCCAATATTATGTTCTTGTAAGCTTGGAAGGAGAATTACTTCAGTTATCATGGTTATTCACCAATTTACAATTCTACATTTAATAATACTTTGTCTAGGAGACCTTCCCCTCAGACCCTCTTATACATATATATGTTATATACATGTACCTTATATAAAATGTTGAGAATAATGTATTGCAAAAATCTTTTATCTCTCTGTTTAATAGTGAATTAAATACTTGCATATAAAAATAAACTAATATATTGATAATTAGAGTTTTGAGTAAAAATTTAATAATTTCTATCGATAAAACACAAATATTCTAAATATGCGCATCACTTTGTTAAAAAAATTTCCTTGCTCCAACTTAGCGAGAAAAAAATAATTTTGCCCCTGTCCGGGCCGAAAAAAATAATCTTGCTCCGACAAAAAACCCAAGCCCCCCCCAGAATATCAAATGGACTGTGCCTTAGTAAAAAAAAAACCTTCTCAACTAAAGATACATTAAATTTTATGAAAGACTGACTTTTTCAATGTCCTAGTTTTGGACAATACAGTGGAAATATAAAAACTATAATATCTTGTCCACAAATTTGAAATACTATCCCCATAACACCGAATTTGATACACTTCACCATTTTAACCCTTTTTCTGAAAGACTTAAGTGATATATGATACTAGCAAAAAGGGTATACATATTTACTCCGTTTGGGATTACTTATGCTCCTTTTTACAGAACTTCGATTTATTTAGTTTTGTATTTTTCAAGACACTGAATTTATAATAAGTTTGGATTCCGAGATTTGTTGTTTGACTTTCACACATTAAGCCGTTTTCAGCCATTCACTCGTACACCATGAAGCTGGGTTTTAAAGGAGCTGATAAGATAAGGCGTAAAATCTGCACTGAAAAAGTGGAATTTTCAAAATGGGAACTTCAAAAAAATTCTTTCACAAAATTTATGCCAGTTCTTGGTTTCATCATAATCAGCAGTTGCATAAGATTTATCATGCATAGTTTTCCTAAATTTTGGGGCAAAATATGTCTTTTTTCTATAGAAACCAACGGAAAATGGAAAAGTTTTTTAAAACATCGTTCCCCCCTCAGCTACAGAACACCACTTTTACAGAAGGTGTATATCACTTATACACATCTTTTGACAAAGTGGGGTTCTGTAACTAAGGGGGGAACGATGCCCCAGAGACAAAAAACTGAAAAAGGGAGGGTGGGGGGCTTTTTACAAATCTGTGTTTTAGGCCGTGATAAAAGCAAAATTAATTTTTTCCCTTTTAAATTAATTCATTTATTTATTCTTAACATGTTCACATGAATGCACAAGATTTTGGAATGAAATAAACAGGAGTGTGCTGTTTATTTCTACACAATGTGTATTTCTTGGTAAAATGTCTACTTTTTAGCCAATGAATACAAAATACAACCATATTTCAGATTCAAGATTTTAAAATTTATGGAAAAAATTGAGACCAGACTTTTGAATTCAATTTCTAGTATCTTGTTTAGACTATGTTTTAAAGTTTATAGATATCCATATTAGCCAGATTGTTCTTAATTTTCAACGTTTTTTGATCGATATTAGCTTCTTTTCAACATGGCTACCCCCTACTCTTTAGACTGTAATTTAAGTATCTAGAAATAAGGTTATCAAAATAAAAATTGTATCAGGAATCTCCAAATACATTACATTTTAGTAATTATCAAGTTTTTCTTGCATACAGATCATTATGTAGAAGAAATACTTGATGAGATTAAGGGCTAAATACAGCCCTTATCTTATCAGCTCCTTTAACGACTTAATTCGAAGCTGACAATTATTCATTACCTTGGAGATTTTCCACATTTGTACAAATTAATTCAATCTACATGGTTTCAAATCTCTATGAAATATTCAACGTATTTCGAGAGATGTGTAGGGGTTAAGCTATGAAATGTCCAAATTTTCGTTAAATTGAAGTTGCATGAATTATTCAGAAAGGACAAAACCAGAATTTACAACTAAAGGATAAATATTTGTCCTATTTTCCTTTTCTCGTGAGAAAGTTCTGTTTTATTATTTTTTCAAGAGTATGTAAGCGTCTTGTAATTTTTGGAATCTGATTTCGAGTTTTGTTTTCGACTTTCATTTCTTTACCTAATATCTACAAGGGGTATGTACCTCTATTTCATACAGTGATAAAGATACACTGCCTTTAAGGATTTTATGACCACTATTATGACAGTTTGATTTACGTCTATTTTTCTGTCAGTTTAAAAACTACTTGACTAAGTGGAAAGCATCCGCATATGTAATTCAAATAACCACATCTTGGCTATTTTGAGGCAGGTGATCGTCCTTAATGGACTTGATTGCAAAATTGATCGATCATCTTTCAATGTGGTCCTTTTTTAAAGAAAGGAGGGGATCTCCAACAACACTCGGTTGCAGCACCCAGAACAAAACTCCAAAACACCAAATGTAAAAACACAGAGCAGATATCTACAAAACGGACAATGAATACCTCACATCATAGAAACATGAAACACAAAAGACCACACATAAACCAACGAGACCGATGGGCAACCGGTGCCGACTTTGGTAGGACGACCATCTGCCACGCATGTAGCAGATGGTGTGATTATCCTGGATAACGTGCGCACAACCCACCCACTTTTCAGATTACCTAGAGGTATCGAAGAACGTACAATTGTGGTGTAAAACAAATCCACTGTTAGATGACCACCCACTAACAAGACCCCAAAAAGCAGGGGCCAAAGCAACAAATATGTAAATGGATATAAAAAGAGGGCGTACGTTATACAGTCCGAGCTCTGCTGGCTGTAACGAACTCATGTATGTTATCACCCGAGGAGTCCGATTGACATTCAAAGAGGACAGGTGGTCGGGGCCCTGTCTTCTCTAAAGAGGTTTGGACAGGGCCTGTCATGGATTCCTGTAGACTGGTCAAGTACCGAGCCTAGTGTCCGTCTGGTGACATTAGGATCACATACACGGTATAAAATGCGTTTGATGATTCTGACACGCTTCAAAACCTTAAATCTATTCAACAAAGGAGGAGATATCCAACAACAAAGTGACCAATTTGCATTTTTCAGACATACAACTGATAACCTAGTTTAGATTACGTTATTTCTTTTTTCTCTTTATGAGGTGTTCCAGCTATGCTTATTCCGAATAATTAATCTTTAATACTGGTACTTTAAGCCAAAAAGATTCAAAGAAAGGAGGAGATCATCTTTCAATGTGGTCCTTTTTTAAGAAAGGAGGGGATCTCCAACAACACCTGGTTGCAACACCAACAGCAATACCCTAAAACACCCACTACAAAAAACACAAAGCAGACACGCACAGAAAGAGACGCAAATGGTACAAGGAACGCCAAATCACATGGAAACATCAAACCCAAATGACCACGCGTAAATCAACGGTGCCGACATAGGACGGCCATCTGCAACATCAGTAGCAGACGGTGTGGTTATCCTGGATTACGTGAGCACAACCCTCCCACTTTTCCAGATTATCCAGAGGTCTTGGAGAACGCACAATTGTGTTGTAAAATAACCTCCCCACTGTAAGATGAACAAATAGACAGCACGACACAGTTTCCAGGAAACACACAAATGGATATGTAAATGGATATATACAGAAGGCATACGAAATACAGTCCGTGCTCTGCCGTCTGTAGCGAGCTCATGCATGTGATTACCCGAGGAGTCCGACTGACTTTCAGAGAGCACATGATGTCGGGCCCTGTCTTCTCTAAAGAGGTTTGGACAGAGCCCGTCAGGGTCAGTCAGAGTGCATTTCTTAAGCATGCGCTGGTACAAGGCTGTATATTGGTCAAGTACCAAGCCAAGTATCCATCTGGTGACAGAAGGATTATATCCACCGTATAAAAGGCGTTTGATGATTCTGACACAATTTCGATGGTTATATCGTCTCTTTTTCGTCTCATACTATGCTCGTCTTTTGTGTTTTTGCATCGGGTGTTTTGCTGTTGGTGCTTCAACAGGGTCTTGTTGGAGATCCCTACCCTTCTTTAATTCTGTCTACCTTTAATCCTTCTTATTTTGTTAATCATGTCACCATAAAATACAGGTTGCGAAATACCCAAAGTGATGACTCTGTTGCTTGTATGGGTCCGAATTTCAAAAGAAGTTGACAGTAGTTTTTGTAAATTTTCCAGAAAGTCTTAAATAGTTTGTGAAAGCGAAAACCTTGTCCTAATAAAGTTTCTTGGTAATTTGTAAAATCAAAAACATCAGTACATGCTCTAGCATACCGTATGAGCTGCGAAACGTAGATACCATATGATGGTAATCTAGGAACATCACCGTCAAGCCAGGGAAAATTTACTACGTTAAATCCAAAATCATCTCATTTGTCATACACACTTGTATGAATCTCTCCATAAACAATTTTGAAATTTAGGTCCAAAAATTGTGTTTCTGTGTTTGTAACGTTGGTCTTGTTTAGAGTCCATTCTTGTGGATAAATAACACTTTTATACTTTTCAAAAACAGGATTGTCGATAGTAAAAATATCAGTCAGATACCTAGAAGTACCAATGGAACATTTCAAATCATCATGTTTTCTGTTTTTGAAGATTTTGGATAAATTCTTTTTCATACGTGTATAAAAATAAATCTGAAACAAAAGACGCAGAATATGTACCCATAGGGATCCCTACAACTTGCCTGTAGAGATTCTCATCAAATCTTACATAAATGTTGTCCAAGAGGAAGGACAAGGCAATACACAGGTCACTACATGTCCATGATTTGTGATTTGTATGATTTGTATTCTGTAGCGGAAAAGAAACCTTTTGATTCAGATGCACAAATATAAGTTTTCGCCTCTCAATTAAAGCACCATTTAATGAGTTTGGACAATTGATAATTAATTTTGTCGTGAGGAAGCGTGGTGTACATATTTGAAAAGTCGTATGAAGAAATCATATTGGCTTGAAAATTTCTAGATTACATTTTGTCAATCACATCCCATGAATTTTTAATAGACCAAAATAAGTTTACATCATTCCTTTAAAGAACAGTTTCACAATATTTTGCTACGTGTTCCGTTATCGCCGTGAGTTCTGACGTCAGATTTCTAGACAAAATTGTAGTTATAATTAGAAATGTATCGAAATTTGTAAGGATCAAAGTTGAATATTATTTAAGAGAGTATTATCATTGTTGTAAGAAGACGTAGGTCAGCCTCTGAGAAAGGATGGAAGTTCATGGACCTTGGCTGATTTACACGGTTTATTAACAAATAGTTTGTTTGCAACACCTGAAGAAAATGTCGTCACAATGTTGTGAATTATTCTAATTCAATGTCAGCGTTCCTCTACTTCAAAAAGTCTATCACATTAGTCGTATTTGTGGTTTATCTTCACCAATCAGCATTGGTCTCTTGTTTCACTGAAATGTGAAATGACAAAATGAAAGGGCAATTTCATTGTAAAAAGGCATGTTTATCAATTACACGGAAGATACATTCAAAGGTTAAAACATTATATAGAATTGTCTAGAGAGCAATAGAGAGACCACATGTTCTCCCTGTCAACACGAAATATCAATTTATGAAGAAACATTCAAATGCCATTGAAATTGTTTTAAGTTTTTCTAAGCAGTTTATGCACTCAGAAAATGATCCGAGATATTTATATCTTAAAATTCAGTAGTCCGAAATACCTAAAACTGCCATTCAAAAGATCATATGAGCTTTTGTGCCTTGTCTTGTCCAATACCAAACGTTTAGAAGTCATTTGGACGGTTAGTGACTTGGTAATGGTCAGAAATAATCTTAGTACTGGTCATTTTTAAGTTAAAGCACTTCGGACTTCGCACTCCGGACTTCTCACTATAGGGGTCATATAAAAGAAATCAGGCGCTATTAGATAAGTAAAATCTAAACACACATGGACAAACTGACAACGGAGAGCTTTCAATATGTATTTACACAAATGAAAACAAATAAATTATTCATGCAAAGTATTCTAAGTTCATTGGAATGTAATTGTGACAACGTCCCCTCGAAATGCGATGTCCGAATTCCGCGAACATGAAAAATGTCAAGTAGACTTTTTTCAATGTTCACGGACTTTGCACTTCGAAGGGACTGTGTCACAATAGCAAAAATTTAATTTTATTCTAATGAACTTGGAATATTTTCGTGAGGAATTTATTTGTTTTCAAGTGTGAAAATACATATTCTAAGCTCTCCAGTGTCATTTCGTCCATTGTGTGTTAAGAACTTACTTTTTTCAATCACACCTTATTTCTTTTTTATGGCACCTAAAGTGCGATGACCGGAGAGCGAAGTCCGAAGTACGTTAACTTGAAAAATGTTCAATATTTAGATCAAACTTAAAAAAATGTTCACGGTCCACTGATGAGCTGCACATTCACCTTGATTTGTATATCCACATAAAACATGTTTGCAGCTGTTGGTATTTTACCTACATATGTTCCATTGCCTCAATCAGGTTTCTTGTCGGTTGAAACTTTCGATTCTACTCAAATCCGTCACTATAGTATACTTCTAGGTGGAGATACAAGGGGTGAACTTGCATCTCCTCGAAGGATCCTATTGGACCTACATGTAAAGGACAAATTCTGACAAAATCCAAGCCATTTCTCGTCAAAATAATCGTCATTTGCATGGTATTGGGTCAGATAATTCAGCTTCTGCTTTAAAACTCTTATAAGTAGAATTGACTTGCAAGTTTTCTTCGCGAGTATTCTAATTAGTAAAAGTGACTTGCAAGATAAGAGCGATGAGCGAAGTGTAATTTCTGTAATATTTAATATGCAATAAATTAGAAGTACCTTAAAGATATTACAGCTTCGCGATACAAGAAAAAACGTCTTTACACAATCGTCAAATATCTGTATTGCTGTAAGCATCAAATACACTGATAATTTGGAAGTCACTATTTTCTCTTTCATTCAGTACTTTTATCTAAAGGTGTCAGGCTCAGCAAATGTTCCCCTCATTATTCATATATTCTTCCATTTGTACCATTCATTATTTTTCAACTTTGTCTAACCATCTCCTTTTCGCTGACCAGTCAGCCCTTTCTAATTGTAATGCTCCTCTGGTAAACTCTGACGTTCTTTCACTTGTCTTTCTTGGCCGCCCTCTTGAGTTCCTGATTCCTCTTGATTTCGGTGCTTGACTGAATACAACAATATAGAACACCAGTAAGGGTCAGCCACGACTTGGTCCAACCTGTTAAGAAACCAGTACATTTAGTCAGTGTGCAAACACATCAGATTATCGCTTGTACAAAATTTCTAAAATCAAGTTTTAGCAAAATTTGAAAATTTTAGAAATCGAATGATATATACTGTCCAAAAGGACCTCAAACGGTGGGCATACAAGACATACTGTCCAAAAGGACCTCAAACGGTGGGCATACAAGACATCCATTTAATAACTGTACCTAGATTGGGAAGGTCAGTAAAAATGGCATAGTTATACAGATGAACAAACCTGTATGTTACCATAGAATCCATTGTTCAATCTAGGTTTGATTGTTTGATAATTGGCAACACATAGTTTTGCTTGCTTTTAGTTTTTTTCTTTTGTTTGTTGCAAATGATTTGATTAACGCTTAGTTTAGGCATTTATATCTTGTACGTATTCATCGTTAACAATGTTGTAATTATCCAGAAAACTTTGAGCAAGAGGTAAAGATATCAACAAAGTCAACATGTTAATCACCATAATATCTGATAGTATAAAATCCTACAAATATACTAGTTTGTAACAAATGCCATTGTCAAAAGAAATATCAAGTCTACAAAGTTGTAAATACGACATCAAACATGAATCAAAGCCCTGCTTCGATGACGGAATAGTCAACAGGAGCTTGTCGCCATAAAAAACAATAACATCCGCCCTTAGTCTAAAATTAATATCACAAGGTAGGAAGGGGTAGATATCATTTAGTATCGTTGGTATCGAGCTCCGTTGGAATAGTCTTAACAGATGCAAATATTGATTGTCAGGAATAAAAAGGTATGTTGAAGCACGGTTCTGCAATATTTATCATTCCATTTACCAGTAAAATTGCTTTTCCATAAAATTGAAATCAAATATAGAATCCTTTCTTCATGAAAAATATTCATTCATTTGCAAGTCTTGAATCAGTCAATATGAGAAATTTCCATCATTGCAACATAAATTCAGTATGACGTCAAACATAAGAACACGTGCTTCTGAAGATAAACTAAGCGAGCTGAAGCATATGCTTGCGAAATGGACTTATAAATTATGGCTACAAATATCGAGCCGGGAATTCTTCTAACCAGAAAATGTTGTCTGATTCACATGAAAACAGATATCAAAGGAAAAATTCCGTGGATGGCAGAGCTTGAAACGTTATACACAGCTAATGGTCCCATCTAAACAAATTAAGAATGTACATTTCTCTACGTTAATGGAGAAACCGACGACTGTGATCGATCGAGGCTAGAGGAGATTGCATTTTAAACAATCGGGTGGAAGGAACTCTATTTTAACTCCAAGTTAATTTGGTGCTAATCATTAAATTTCGTCTCCCCTACCGAGCAAACATACACGTTCTCTGAATGAAATTCAATTTCCTAGAATAAACACAGCGTGAGAGGCCTATAAAGGTTTATGATCGTCGGACTTAAAAAAATCGACACCCTCTGACAAAATATGTAGATTATGTTTGATGCACCATCGTGAGTAATATCTAAGTAATATGAACGAACATATTCGCTTCGCGGCGAAAATAACTAAATTTCAAACTTGTTTATAAGTTTGGACTTTGTTTTCAAATTTTGAATTTGAATTTGTTTTCAAATTTTGAATTTGAATTTGTTTTCAAATTTTGAATTTGAATTTGTATTCAAATTTTGAATTTGCTATCAAATATGAAAACGATTGAAGTCGCAATGACAAATATTTGACGTGAGCTTGACCTAAGATGCAGGCAGGATAAAAGCAACAGATACAATGACATTGAATCACAAAACATTAATTAAATGCAAAAAAAGTTATTAAATGCAAATGATCAGATATTGAAGCATCTTCTTTGTTTCCTACTGAAGGTCACAGGGGTAACATTTATAAATTCATTTACAACTGAAAACCCAAAACTTCTGAACGAGTAAAAATATCACTCCGGCTGAAAATGTAGAATGTGTTCATTGCAACCATTATGTCACTCCCAATCGCCAAGATTTTGCTATCACCTGAAATTCAAGCCAAACGATAAACGAACAGATTTGTACCCGAACTTTATAAAAAGTACTCAGTCTCTCTTTGTCCTTCAACTAGTTTTCATAGACAAAGGTGAAAGTTGCCCTTAAAAGCAGTTGTACATCGTCATTTGATTTACAAAAACAGTTCTGAATCCATTAAAGTTTGCTTCTTCTGTGATTCGGTAATAACCATTAACTATGACAGCAGAGACTAAGACTCCCTCTGATCACCCTTCTTATTTATACATCACAGTTTTATGAGCTTCCTTCATACATAAACCATCCCACATACACTGTCATTATTTACCTTTAATGATAAAAAGACATTTCGTATCGAACTTAATGTAATTACGTTTTTGATATACGATAATGTATCTTATATAACGGGATTGATTTCATATCCCTATAAATGAAAGTCTCCTCAGAAATGAAACCAGGACATAACTAGTTACATAATCAAGGTCAATGAGATCAAAGGGAAAATGAATTCAGTGAAACATTATAACCAGTGGTATTATTTTCTTTGTGCTGATGTCTTGAATGATGCTATGTTTTTGCATCAGGTGTTTTGGTGCTTTGTTGTGGGTACTGCAACCGAGTCTGGTAAGAGATCCCCTCCTTCCTTTTAGAGGCGCAAATTATGTTGTTGACTTGCATGACACCTATTGTAGGGTTGTCTCACTCCCATTTCGGGAGTTCGCTTCTTTTCATGTGTTGGAGGTTTTTGTTTGTTTGCTTTGGTTCATGTTTTATCCTGAATTTTTATGCCTTCGGTTTGTGATTTTCTGAATTATCGGTTTTGTGCTGTATATAGGGATATGGTCATTATCAATATTTGTCATTGCATTATGCATATTGTGTGATTCTTTTGCATAGTGCCTATCGTTGTCTTGCATGATGCCTATTACGGTGTTGTCTTGCAAGATGCTTAATACGATGTTGTCTTGCATGCTGCATTTTTTTTTGTCGTGCAGAAGCTTATTGTGTGACTGTCTTGTATTATGATGTTCATTTTGGGAATGTCTTGAATGTTGTTTATTGAGTGCCTACTTGATGCCTACTGTATGGATGATCATGTGGTTGTCCTGAATGGTGCCTATTGTGCTGTTTTCCTCATTGGAGATGGTGTGATGGTTGTCTTGCCTAGCGCCTATTGTGCTGTTTTCCTCATTGGTGATGGTGTCATGGTTGTCTTGCCTAGCGCCTATTGTGCTGTTTTCCCCATTGGTGATGGTGTCATGGTTGTCTTGCCTATTGCCTACTGTGCTGTTTTCCTCATTGGTGATGGTGTCATGGTTGTCTTGCCTAGCGCCTATTGTGCTGTTTTCCTCATTGGTGATGGTGTCATGGTTGTCTTGCCTAGCGCCTACTGTGCTGTTTTCCTCATTGGTGATGGTGTTTTGGTTGTCTTGCCTAGCGCCTATTGTGCTGTTTTTCTCATTGGTGATGGTGTCATGGTTGTCTTGCCTAGCGCCTATTGTGCTGTTTTCTTCATTGGTGATGGTGTCATGGTTGTCTTGCCTAGCGCCTACTGTGCTGTTTTCCTCTTGATGCCTACTGTATGGATGATCATGTGGTAGTCCTGAATGGTGCCTATTGTGCTGTTTTCCTCATTGGAGATTGTGTCATGGTTGTCTTGCCTAGCGCCTATTGTGCTCTTTTCCTCATTGGTGATGGTGTCATGGTTGTCTTGCCTAGCGCCTATTGTGCTCTTTTCCTCATTGGTGATGGTGTCATGGTTGTCTTGCCTAGCGCCTATTGTGCTGTTTTCCTCATTGGTAATGGTGTCATGGTTGTCTTGCCTAGCGCCTACTGTGCTGTTTTCCTCATTGGTGATGGTGTTTTGGTTGTCTTGCCTAGCGCCTATTGTGCTGTTTTTCTCATTGGTGATGGTGTCATGGTTATCTCGCCTAGCGCCTATTGTGCTGTTTTCCTCATTGGTGATGGTGTCATGGTTGTCTTGCCTAGCGCCTATTGTGCTGTTTTCCTCATTGGTGATGGCGTTTGGTTGTCTTGCCTAGCGCCTATTGTGTTTTTGTCCTGCATGATGCCTATAAATGTCTTATTCCGCAATTTTATGTATTGTTTTGTGAAGCTCATTGCATTGTAGTTTTGTTAAGACCTTCCATTTACTTTTGAAATAGGCAAACATCTATATCACAAGCAAATACAGTATCATCAGTCCCAAAAGTAGTAGATCTTACGTCATGCGTGGTATTAAGTGGTTACCGGTTTCGTTCTCTTATTTACTTTTGAACAGGTTTCACCCAAGGTCGAGTGAGAGAGAAATTCGGGAGTTTGACAGTATTTAATGATATATGTAGATTCAGTGTTTTGTACATAGAATAACAAATAACATCTGACTATGTCTGTTAAAGCAGACTTCCACAAACATCTGATTGCGAAGTAGTTACATACTAGATGTAATGCGAAAAACATTGTGTTTAAGATGAGTGTGTTTGAGATGAGTGGATATCTCCTGCTGTGTATCTGGCTTACTATTACATGGAGTACTCAGTGGTTCCCTATCATAATCATTCTTACATTAAACTGTGATTTCATTGTTAATCGAAGTCGTGTAAACTTTACCAACATGGTTAAATCAACATAGACGGGAAATGAATTAAACTGTACTTTGAATGAAAACTGATTAAAAAGAGTTCAAAAGTTCGTCATCCATAAAAGTACACAATTTAACAAAGCATCGAACGAATAAATACAAAGATTTAACAGATTAGTCTTTGTCAAGTCTGTAACAGTGTTTGGTGAAGATAAACATATTAATTGATCCAAATCAATGATTAAATATGTTTTCAATAGTACGATTTAAAACATATCGTCTAAATTCTCTTATGAAAGTTATTCATTCTAATCTTTTATTGTTGAGGGAGATTACGTTCTGTTAAAACAGGAAACCCTTACACAATAACAGCAGATTTGGAAGAAAGCAAAATTTCAAAATGCACATTGCGTTTCGTGCATCATCATTAAGTAGCTCTTTTTATTTCAGGAATTATCAATCACCTTCCAGCAAAATAAGGTCAAGATTACTATGAAATTAAATCAACATTTACAGAAATATCAGATGTAAGCCTCGGGGAGGATGGTGATAATATAATTTCTTTGTTCATGAAAATTACCGCCGCCTCCACGGAGTTCTATATGGAGATATAATGTGCCTTCCTAACATGGTGCCTGGGGGAGTCGGGTTATCATGGCATAGTAACAGTAGATCCCGCGCCTTTACTCCGTGTGAGGCGACACGTAATTATATGTCATAAATAAACGAGATCTGATATATTCAGTATTACATCACATGATTTCTCAGAATACAGAAAACCGTATTGCGAAAGAACCAACAGAATTAATGTATAAGCTATGCCGGATTGCAAACAGTGTGGAGTTGGAAGGAATGAAGTTTTCTGTTTATTCTGATTCTCTTAAGGGCGGGCTTTTGATCTTGGGTCTTTTAATTAACAAGTATTGATGTAGATATCGTCTTCTGTATCACATATCACAATGATAATGTACTTGTCTGGCTTTATGACATTTCTGCACTGTCTCTCAGTGTTGTGAAAGATATTGTCAACCATACGAGTACATACATCTTTTATTATTATAAAAAATGACTGCATTACCTTAATAATCACTGTGTAAAAGATGATCAAGTCCATCAAACTTCCCCTTATATAATATACGAGGACTTAATCACATTGAAGTAGAAGGAACCCAGTCATACTCCTTGTATTACAATACACGATGACGGTATACCCTCTTATAGAATCTCTTTATTGTAGAAGAAGAAGTGTTCAAAGAAAAGGGAATGATCTCCAGCATGACCACCCTGCACCATCTCAGCGAAACAAACCCACAAGAAAGTGACAAATAGATGATATCAGACAAAAAAACAAACCACAAAAAAGACACAACAAGACTACTAGAAAATCATACAAAACAATCGACACAGACGCACAGAAACGTCAAACATTAATGACAACACATAAAAGGAAGGAAACCAATGTGCACCCGGCGCCGACTTTGGACAGTCATCTGCCATTAAGTCTCAATATACCGTGCGCTTTGAAAATACGTCACTAATGTTACCAGGGTTAACATAGGGGTTACATTAAATTGTGTATTTCTGAATTTGAATAGTGTTAATGTTGTTTATTTCTATTTCAATGTATAGAGGAGGCCATTCTGCAGTGACAAAGTTCAATTAGTTGGATTCGAGACTGTACGCTATGAAATCAGGGTTAGCTCTGTGTCAAATTGGGAATCCCCTTATAAGCCTGTAATGATGAGTTGAAAGTAGCATGCTGTCCATGTGTGGTGATTTTTCTAGAAAATGAATCTAGGGACCTATTGCAAATGAGACCTTTTTGAAAACTGTAAGATTTTGTCTAAAAGATGAAACTTGTCTTTCTGGTGTAAGAATTCATACAACGAAATCTGATGTAGCAGAAAATGGGTAGGTTTTCATCATTTTTGGTGATTTTTCATGGTTAGAATGGCACTCATTATATACAATCCGAACACTACAGGAAGCATATAGCTGATATGTTAATGTATATTTAAATTCTGCTACATACTAACTTTCAATTAAATCAAAAATTATTTGTGACAATTGGTTGCCATGGCAACAGAATTTAATAATTCAAAATCTGCCTCTCACAGATGAGTTTTCATCCATTTGTTGGTATATTGAGACCTTAGCAAATGATGTGGTTATCCGGATTACGTGTGCACGACCCTCCCACTTATCCGGATACACAGAGGTCTCCATGCTTCCAGGGAGTGGTTTAAACATATTTTATTCAATGTTATCATTGAAATGGATCCGGCAACAAATTGTACATCATTAGAACAGCCATCTCTATGGAACGCCATCGCTGTCTTATGATGAGATATTTCAATATATGGTATGGTTTAATCAATATATGCGGTGGTAAGTACATTATATGCGGTGGTAAGTACATTATATGCGGTGGTAAGTACATTATATGCCGTGGTAAGTGCATTATATGCGGTGGTAAGTACAATATATGCGGTGGTTAGTACATTATATGTGGTGCTAAGTACATTATATGAGGTGATAAGAACATTATATGCGATGGTAAGTACATTATATGGAGTGGTTATTACATTATATGCGGTGCTAAGTACATTATATGAGGTGCTAAGAACATTATATGCGGTGGTAAGTACATTATATGGAGTGGTTATTACATTATATGCGGTGCTAAGTACATTATATGCGGTGTTAGATACATTATATGGGGTGGTATATTTATTACATGGGGTGGTTAGTACATTATATGCGGTGCTAAGTACATTATATGGGGTGGTATGTTCATTACATGGGGTGGTTAGTTCATTATATGCTGTGCTAAGTACATTATATGCAGTGCTAAGTAAATTATATGCGATGCTAAGAACATTATATGGGGTGGTGAGTACATTATATGCAGTGCTAATTTCGTTATGTGGTGATTTCGTTATGATAAACATTCTTATGACCAAGATTAAACATTTCTGAGAATCGGATCGCAGCTACGTTAAGGCACTATTTGTTTTTACGTTTTTGTGGCCTTTAAACACAAATATTTATCTGAGAAGAAAAAATAAATACTATGTTGTTTAATTGAGGTATATTTCATTGTATTTTATTCAAAAAAGTGAAAAGATTAAGACGCAGGATTGCAACTACCGAGGTCGCGGGTTCGATCCTTACCACGGATACATTTTATTTTTCAAAATTTTTACAAAGTTCTTGCTTTTTCTTTAAGTGAAAGGCACCATGATATCAATAGGCATTGTTTCCGTATATTGTATATGCGTTTACTTTTAAGAAGAGCTTTGTACAGTACAGTAAATTATGTGATATTAGTAAAAAGTAGATTAATTCTGTAACACTACGTTACTAATATATAAATTATAATTTCTATTTTAGCTTGTGATATTCAATTTACGTGGTCTAAGAGAGAGAGAAAAAAAAACAGGGTGACGTGAAAATTCTATATCATTATTTTTTTTTATTCTAATAATTAGAATAAAAAAATAATGATATAGAATTTTCACGTCACCCTGTTTTAAGAATATCAATGTAATCGGCAATCTCTGAAATCCAGAAACTGAAAAAAAAGTTGTATTTCTTTCTTCTCGGCCACTTATGTAGCTTCTGGCGCGAAATACACACGGTGTAGATATAGACAAATTTATTTCCTACCAAACGGTTAAATATTTGATCTGAACACACTATGAATAGATTGTTCTATGATATAAAAAGAAAAAGAAGGCAATTATAACCTACTTTTAATATCGCTCTAGTGATAAATTTTAAGATAGTCATCCATCCCCCTTTTTTCGTTTTTGCCTGTGAACATTGTCCCCCCTCGCTTCAGAACCCCACTTGTCCAGAAAATGTGTTTTATTGATATACACCTTTGGTGAATGTGGCATTGTAAAGCGAGGGGGAGGGGGGCGCTGTTGTGTAAAAGCGTTTCCGTTTTCCATTTTTTTCTGTGTAAAAATGCTTATTTTGACCCAAATACCGGTCTTTTCTTCCAACCTCCCCCCCATGATAGAGCTGGGAAAAATGTTGAATCCTTTTGTGTTTATGTGTCCTTTTGGGTTAATGACAAACCGAGTCTCAAAAATGTTTAATCTTGGTCATCAGAATGTTTATCATAACGAAATCACCACATAACGAAATCAGCACCGCATATAATGTACTCACCACCCCATATAATGTTCTTAGCACCGCATATAATGAACATACCACCCCATATAATGTACTCAGCACCGCATATAATGTACTAAGCACCCCATATATTGTACGTACCACCCCATATGATGTTTTTAACACCGCATATAATGTACTGAGCACTCCATATAATGTACTTAGCACTCCATATAATGTACTTACCACCGCATATAATGTTCTTAGCACAGCATATAATGTACTTACCACCGCATATAATGTTCTTAGCACCGCATATAATGTACTTATCACCGCATATAATGTATTTAGCACCGCATATAATGTACGTACCACCCCATATAATGTTCTTAACACCGCATATAATGTACTGAGCACCCCATATAATGTACTTAGCACCGCATATAATGTACTTACCACCGCATATAATGTACTTACCACCGCATATATTGATTAAACCATCCGATATATTGAAATATCTCATCATAAGACAGCGATGGCGTTCCATACATCTCCAAAGGAAGTGGCCTTCTAGTCATTTTTTTTTCTAAAAAAACTGGATGCAAAAGACATGAATGTTCATAAGATGTAGATTGTAAAAGCAAAAATAATAAGTGTGATACACCCCTCGATAAACTTTTTACATTTCAAATTAGATAGAATTTTCATCAAATGTGAGCGAATCCAATTTTGTGTAGTGTTGTGGGTCATGTATTATTTTAGTTTTACTTTATGTGTAGGTACACATGTACTTAGTCATATTATATTATGATTTCATAATAATTCTTTCTAGATTTTACTATGTCATGTTTATTTCATTAGAGAATATTCCAGTATGTTCTTTGTTACATCATTATTATCACATGACTGTGATTTCTAGAATTTACTCTATTGTTAATCATTTGTAATGAGTCATTGTTCTAGAAGCTTCTGGTAAATTCATTGGTATTAAGTATAAATACCTCTGAGGAACTGTGTTGAAGGGACATTCGTACACATTCGTAGACACGATTCATTCATCTATTCTGATATACTGGGACACTTTATTTGTTGAGACTTTAATCCATTTAACAACGTTTGGACACCGATCTTTCGAGAACGTTTGTGATTACCGGAAACCATACATTCGATAGACTTTGTGGACCGTCACGGACACTTTGATCCGGACATTGTATTGTAAGTTGTAATCATTGTAAATATATATATTTTGTACATAATTAAACTTGTAAATTTATATTCTGTCTTTGTCTGATTTTTGCTGGCGTTTTGGGGTATTCTGACCCATAACAGAATTGGGGGCTCGTCCGGGATAGTAATCTCTGCATATTTGCACTTTACATAAAGTTCGTTTTTTTTAAAAAAGGAAAATTCTCAAAACTTTTGCCAGCAGAAATCAATCATGGTATTTTCGGTCACTGAATTTTTGAAATCGCCGACTGTACAAGAGTTTGAATCATTGAAGAAAGATGATTTGATTGGTTTAGGTCTTCATTTGAAGTTAGATGTAAAATCTTCTATGAGAAAACAAGTAATTAGAAATATTGTGGCTAAAGAGCTTTTAGCTGAGGAAATCTTTTCGTCATACGATTTTCCTGTTGAACCTGTTTCAAGCGAAACTAAAATGTCAAAATATGAGTTTGAATTAGAGAAAATGAAATTACAATTACAATTTGAAAAAGAAGAAAAAGAAAGACAATTTCAAATTGAAAAAGAAGAAAAAGAAAGACATTTACAATTTGAAAAAGAAAAAGAAGAAAGAGAGAAACAGGAACGTATGCACGAGAAAGAACTCCAGTTTGAGTTAGAAAAGTTAAAATTAGAGAAAAGCGCTAAGGAAAATCCTGTTCCTTCGCCTGTCAAGTCTGAATTCGACGCCGCCAAAAACATCAGATTAGTACCAAAATTTCAAGAAAAGTCCGTGGACAAATATTTTCCACATTTTGAGAAAATTGCGGCCAATCTGAAGTGGCCACGTGATTTTTGGCCAACTTTGTTACAAAGCGTACTTATTGGCAAGGCGGCTGAAGTGTACTCGGCGCTCAGTATTGCTGAGAGTTCAGACTATGACAAGGTCAAGGACACGATTTTGAGAGCATATCAGTTAGTACCTGAAGCGTACAGACAAAAGTTTAGAAAGTACAAAAAGTTCGAAAATCAAACATATGTTGAATTTGCTCGAGAAAAAGAAGATTTATTTGATCAGTGGTTTCGATCTAAGAAAATTCCAAATTCATTTGACAATTTGCGTCAAATAATTCTGATAGAAGAATTCAAAGAGTGTGTACATCAAGATTTAAGAACTCATTTGGAAGACAAAAATGTTAAAACTCTTGAAGAAGCCGCTGTTTTGTCTGATACGTATGCTCTCACTCATAAGAAAAATTTTGTGACAAAAACTCAATCTAGCGATAGCGCAAAAACGTCAGATTTTCCAAAGAAAAATTTACAAGAGTCTCAGTCGTCCATTAGTTCCCAGTCACCATCTCAAGGTGGTTCTACGTCCGGACCTAGGTCCGAGCGTTCTGAGGCATCCCCAGGGGTGGGGTCGCTTCCTACATGCAATTATTGTAAGAAAAAAGGTCATGTTATTGGTGAGTGTTTGAAGCTTAAGAAGAAAAAAGAACTTAAGTCACAGGCCTGTGCGTCTGTTAGAAATGATAGGAAAGCCTTAGATTCGATTTGTTCTGACACTCCTGAGATTCAGGGTTCTAAGTCCAGTTCTGATGATTTTGTGGAGGATCATTATAAGCCCTTTTTGTCACAGGGATTTGTTTCACTCAGTGATTCTAGCGAAGCGTTGCCTGTTCAGATTTTGAGAGATACTGGTGCTGCCCAGACTTTATTGTTAGAGGGTTCATTGCCTTTGTCTGAGCACACTTTTACTGGTAGGTCAGTTTTATTACAGGGTGTGGAGCTAGGCGTCATTGATGTTCCCCTTCATAAAATTTATTTGAAGTCAGACTTAATTACTGGACCTGTTATCGTAGGTGTTCGACCTACTCTTCCCGTTCAAGGCGTTTCCTTGTTGCTTGGCAACGATTTAGCTGGCGGCAAAGTTGTAGCCGATCCGATTGTTTGTGAGAAAATCACGTCCGATGTCGAGTCCGATGATGAAGACGACGACTTGTACCCAGCCTGCGCAGTTACCAGGGCGATGGCCAGGAACAGACTAAAAGAGGCTGAGAGTACTTCTGCACTTAACGAGGACCATCCCTCCGAAGATATAGACCTTTCTGACACATTCATGTCTACTATTGATGACAGCGTACCTGAGACGTCAGTACCACTTCATGTTGACAAGTTTCCCACAGTACCTGGTGATGATTCCCATCCGCCATTAGACAGAGATACAGATGCCTTAAGCCATGAGCAGCTCCTCTCCGAGCAAACTAAAGATCCGGAGATCATCCGACTAAGCAAGAGGGCCCTTCCCCGAGAAGAAGCGGACAAAGTCGGAGAGTGCTTCTACATACAAGATGGCATCCTTATGCGGAAATGGAGACCACCTGATGCACCCCCTAATGAAGTGTGGCGGGTCGTTCACCAGATAGTGGTTCCAGTAGCGTATCGCGGGGACATCATGAGTTTAGCTCACGACACACCCATGGCAGGTCATTTAGGTGTCAATAAGACTTATAATAGGATTTTAAGTCACTTTTACTGGCTTAGTTGAGAAAAGATGTGTCTGAGTTTTGTAAGTCTTGTCATAGTTGTCAGATGGTAGGTAAACCCAATCAAGTTATACCACCTGCTCCCCTCCAACCCATTCCAGCCTTTGAGGAACCTTTTAGTAGGGTGTTAGTTGATTGTGTAGGTCCTTTGCCTAGGACTAGGTCAGGGAATCAGTACTTACTGACCATTATGTGTACTTCGACTAGGTTTCCTGAAGCCATACCTCTTAGGAATATTAAGGCAAAGACCATAGTTAAGGCCCTTACAAAGTTTTTCAGTTTCGTAGGTGCTCCCAAGGCTATTCAGTCAGATCAGGGTTCGAATTTTATGTCAGGATTGTTTCAGCAGGTTATGCATGAGCTAGGTATCAGGCAGTATAAGTCTTCTGCGTACCATCCTGAGTCCCAGGGGGCACTTGAACGCTTTCATCAAACCCTTAAAACTATGATGAAAACATATTGTCACCAGTATGGAAAAGACTGGGATGAAGGGGTTCACCTCGTGTTGTTTGCGGCACGAGAAGCGGTTCAGGAGTCCCTGGGGTTCAGTCCCTTCGAGCTAGTTTTTGGGCATACGGTCAGGGGGCCATTGAAGTTGTTGAAGGAAAAATGGTTGACTGAGACTAGCGATTTGAATCTCTTAGACTACGTGTCTAATTTCAAAGAGAAATTATATAATGCTTGCAAATTGGCTCAAGAAAATCTCAAAACATCTCAAATGAAAATGAAAACATGGTATGACAAAGATGCTAGAAACAGAGTTTTTAAACCAGGCGATAAAGTTCTTGTATTTTTGCCTATCCCTGGTCATCCTTTGCAAGCTCGATATTTCGGTCCTTATGAGATTGAGAGTAAAATTAGTGATGTTAACTATGTGGTTAAGACACCAGGTCGGCGAAAAGAAAAAAGAGTGTGTCATGTTAACATGTTGAAAGAGTATTTTGATAGAAGTGACCGAAATTTTGTAAAACCAGTTTCCACTTTGGCCAATGTAAATACATTAGAAAATTGTGTTGAACCTGAATGTAATGAAGAGACTGTCGAAAAAGACTTCGCTCAAAGTGTCCGTTTGAAGAATTCCGAAATTCTGACTAATCCGGAAGTGAAACTCGGACATTTGACCGTGCATCAAAAAGAGGAAGTGCACCAATTAATGCGGGAATATACGACCATCTTTCCGGACGTTCCAAAAAAGACGAATGCATCTCATCATGACGTCATTGTGGGTGATGCGTCACCTATCAAACAGCATCCCTATCGGTTAAACCCGATAAAACTTCAATACATGCGGAAAGAAATTCAATACATGCTTGAAAATGACATTATTGAACCCAGCAATAGTGATTGGAGTTCCCCATGTATTCTGGTTCCGAAGCCAGACGGAACTTACCGATTGTGTACGGACTTTAGAAAAGTCAATTCAGTCACCAAAACTGACTCTTATCCGATCCCACGAATCGATGACTGTATCGATAAAATTGGCCGTGCAAAATTTGTCAGTAAATTTGACTTGCTCAAAGGCTATTGGCAGGTCCCGCTTACTGAGAGAGCCAGAGAAATATCGGCATTTGCGACTCCAGATGGGCTATACCAATATAAAGTAATGCCCTTTGGTATGAAAAACGCACCAGCCACATTCCAGAGGATGATTCATTCGCTCCTAAATCATCTCGAAGGATGCGAGGCGTACATCGATGACGTTATCATCTACAGCGACACCTGGGATGATCATCTCCGAATCATGCGTACCTTCTTCGACATACTTGCGAAAGCAAACCTCACAGTGAACCTTGCGAAAAGTGAATTTTGTCATGCGACTGTAGAATATTTAGGTCACAAAGTAGGTCAAGGTTTTGTTACTCCTATCATGGCCAAGGTGGAAGCTATTTCAAAGTTCCCGATTCCTACCAATAAGAAAGAGATAATGAGATTCTTGGGAATGGCAGGATTTTACAGAAAGTTTTGTCCAAATTTCTCGTCAGTTGTTGGTCCACTTACCAATCTGTTACAAAAGAAAGTGAATTTTGCATGGACCAATGACTGTGACGAATCTTTTAAGAAAATCAAATGTGTTCTTATGAATAGTCCTGTCCTGTCAGCTCCAAATTTTGATAAGCAATTTAAGCTTACTGTTGATGCCAGTGACGTAGGAATCGGGGCTGCTTTGTTTCAAGAAAATGATGATGGTGTAGATAGAGTTGTTTGTTATTTTTCAAAGAAATTGACAAAATGTCAAAAGAATTACTCTACTATTGAAAAAGAGTGTCTTGCATTATTGTTAGCTTTACAACATTTTGATGTTTATTTGAATGTTACTCTACATCCCATTCTTGTGTATACTGACCACAACCCTCTTACATTTTTGCACAAAATGTCAAACAAGAATCAAAGACTTACAAGGTGGAGTTTATTGTTGCAAGAGTATGATATCATTATTAACCATATCAAGGGCAAAGACAATGTGATTGCAGATGCACTATCGAGAGTTTCATGAGTGATTTTTGCAGAATTTACCACCTAAGTTTTCATTGACATTCAAACTTTTTTTAAGGGGGGAGGTGTTGTGGGTCATGTATTATTTTAGTTTTACTTTATGTGTAGGTACACATGTACTTAGTCATATTATATTATGATTTCATAATAATTCTTTCTAGATTTTACTATGTCGTGTTTATTTCATTAGAGAATATTCCAGTATGTTCTTTGTTACATCATTATTATCACATGACTGTGATTTCTAGAATTTACTCTATTGTTAATCATTTGTAATGAGTCATTGTTCTAGAAGCTTCTGGTAAATTCATTGGTATTAAGTATAAATACCTCTGAGGAACTGTGTTGAAGGGACATTCGTACACATTCGTAGACACGATTCATTCATCTATTCTGATATACTGGGACACTTTATTTGTTGAGACTTTAATCCATTTAACAACGTTTGGACACCGATCTTTCGAGAACGTTTGTGATTACCGGAAACCATACATTCGATAGACTTTGTGGACCGTCACGGACACTTTGATCCGGACATTGTATTGTAAGTTGTAATCATTGTAAATATATATATTTTGTACATAATTAAACTTGTAAATTTATATTCTGTCTTTGTCTGATTTTTGCTGGCGTTTTGGGGTATTCTGACCCATAACAGTAGGGTCTATTCACTGTATGCATACTCGTAATTAAATTGAAATTGTTATCAGAGACCATTGAAGGGTCGGT
Organism: Pinctada fucata; assembly: GCA_028142955.1. NCBI lineage: Eukaryota > Metazoa > Mollusca > Bivalvia > Pterioida > Pteriidae > Pinctada > Pinctada fucata. Next base: position 56,193,891 of record AP027107.1, read on the forward strand.
GCAAGTAAACATTAAGAAACATCAATTATACATCCTATATCATAATATATGAGGATTACATAATTACCTTGAAGAATGACCCTGTTGTAGAAGATGTATCCCACCATACTGCCTCCGAAGAAGCAGAATGCGGTGATGGCAGACAACAGGTACAATGGTACAGTACACAGAGCATGCAGACGCCTTATCCAGGCAGGTCCTAATACGTCCATCTGAAACGAAATGTTATTCAAGTTTAATGAAACATATATGTACATTATAGAGAACCAGACAAACGAATTTGCTTCTTATGATGAAAACACCACGAAACAAATTCTCTTTTAAAACCTAGGCAACACAAAGCATCGCCTCGCACGGCATGTAAAGCAATGTACTCACTCAGGCTGTATACAAGGATTTTAACTGTTTCCAATTTGTGACCTTGACCTATGACCTAGAAAATGAATCAGGTTCTTCCTTTTGTCATTAGCAAGAAGTGTATGAAGTTTGAAAAAGTTCAAAACTGCACCCTCTAGGCTGTATACAAGAATTTTAACTATTTCCACAAGGATTTTAACTATTTCCTGACCTTGAGCTATGACCTTGAAAATCAATAGGATTCTTCCTCTTGCCAAAAGAAATAAGTGTATGAAGTTTGGGCAAGATCCAATCAAAACTACAACCTCAAGGCTGTATACAAGGATTTTAGTCATTTCAAATCTGTGACCTTAACTTTTGACCTATAATCTTGAAATTCGATAGGGTTCTTCCTCTTGCCATAAATAATAAGTGAATGAAGTTTGGTCAAGATCCTATCAAAACTGTGTCCTCTAGGCAGTTCAATGTAAATACTTACACACTCACTTACATTTGGATCCCTTCGCCCTTAATTTGTAACCGCATAAGGATAAGGTCGAGGCTGATCAGAATGTTACATTTGTACAAACGAACGACGGCGTTACTATACCCCCCCCCCCCCTTGCAACTATGTTGCGAGGGGATAACAATGTTTTGTATGCGCCTGTTGGCGTATGGACTCAATACATCTGATAAACAAAATGAGTCTTCTCACAAAACGATCACTTGTGAAATGTCTTGATGTGATCAAGGTTATATTTTCGGACAGATAAGCAAACAGTTAGGACTCTGACCTTTAGGATCAACAGAATTGCATTTTTCAATTATAGTGTACATCTAATTTCTACATCGAATTTATTCAGGGTGGCGCTGCTTACAATCATTTTTTTTTCTTTGTTCTAAGTTATAAAACCGGGGTCAATGAGCGAAACTCCCCTCCTCCTTGTTTTAAGATAATACGAGGAGAGAAATTTAAGTAAGCCTAAAATAATATAACTTGCATCATATACACTGCCATCCATAAATAATTATACAAACAAGGAAATCATTCTAATTTCTGTATAAATTTATCCTAATTTATCGATTCTGAACTTGAAAGAATTATAATTATTGGCTTCACAGAATTTTTAATTATGAATTGTGATAATAAAGATGTAAAAAGAAATTGTTTTCATCAGCACAATTTTTTTTCAAAAATTGTCATTTTTATATAAAAAAAGTAAAAATTCAAAATATGCAAATATTTTGGTCAAGTTTGTTACAAATGATTTCTATAAGGTTCATCTTCAGAGTTATACATCAATAGATTCGAAATTTTTCATTTTCTAACAGCAACATGAACAGAAATGGTGTATACTAATTTATGGATGGCAGTGTATATATAACATGATAGCACGACATAGCGTTTAAAGCGCCACCTACAATGCAATCCCCACTTGCTATACTATAGAGATTGCCCATTAGATAAAGTTGTCAGTCGTGTTTCTGCGAACCCGTCTGTTTGTCCTATTTTCTTTTCTCGTGAGAATTCTGGTATATATATATATGTTTAAAAAAAATTGTAAAGCCTTTTGATTGTTATCTTTGAAATCTGATTTCGGATTTTGACTTTTAATCACTGACCTCAATCCTAGGGAATACTGGGTAATAAAATTCTTACTAAAACATGATAGTAACCCTTGATCTTCCGGTTAGGGTTATTTCATTTCGTCACTTTAAGATTCATGAGAAACTTTGAATACTATTTGTTAGAAACCAAGGTGTGACAAACAGGTAGATGGACGGACAAACGTAAAATAAATTAAAATCAAATTTATTGCATTCTACTATTCAGAAGGTCAAAATGCAGTAGGGTATACATAAGGAAACATGAAACGCAAGAAAAAAGTGTACAAAGTAAAGTATTCAATACCGAATGTGTACTAAAAGCTATATATAAAGTCTGTGTAACTCAACATATGCTACGGCCCTCTGTTCTTGGAATTTACGTGTACTTTTAGACAAAATTTAAAAAGAAATGAATCCATCTTTTTAAAAGATACCTACAATCGGAAACAAAATATATTATCAATAATCCATATTAAATTCTGTCCCTAGGAAATTCAGTACACGAGTAATCAAAGCTTGTATAAATATTTCATAAGTTATCAAGAAACATGAAAATAGAAAGCACGAACATAAATAATGCAACAGCAATCCATGCCGGTGTATCTCATCAGATTTACCTGCTCAACCATACTGATGACAAAATATGATTTACCAATCACCGTAACTACCCCAGGTATCAAATCAGATCAGATAATAAAATCTATTTTTGCACACCATATCATTTCTGAAAATCATTCAGGTGACAAAAGCGCATCTAAATGGAACTGCCCATCATGATATGTCGACATTGGAGCTCTTGTAGGTTTAATCCCGATTGTCCCACATTTGGGAAAAATCATATCCCGATTGTCCTACATTTTTAAACAAACACATGCATAATGATAATACAAACATTCAGGTTATAGTCTATTTTATTGTTGTGGGTTTTTTGTTACACTTTTGAAAATGATATTAATATGATCAAATACCGAGACATTCTTTATTATTACTCATAAGAGACACCCCCCTTCCCCTGTTAACTTTTATTCTGGCTAAATGTTCTTACGCATTTCTCTCTCTCGAACACTTTTATATGGACATACATTTACTCTTTATATTTTCATAAATAAGCCTAATATTTTCTCAAAATAAGTAGTTTTTGCAAAAAATATTTCACTCCAAAGACATGGTCGATCTTCATTTTTGGCACCTTTATTGATTCAATTATAATAATCAGTGTTTTTTTTTTTATCAGGAATTTCATTAATTGTAGAGTATGGGATAACTACTGAAAATATTAAATATGAATCTACTATGATCGATAAATACAATCTAAGACTTATGGATTCTACAGGATTAGTTTCGTATGCTGTATTTCATAGATTTCATATTGTGATCAATTTTTATAATTATAGTTCAGAAATTGCACATTTCAACTGAAATAGCATATATTTATACTTGTACTTTAAAAATTGTATATGTACAGAACATTAGTTTCGAAACGTATGCAATATAGTGATGAAAAGATCTTTATGTCAATGAAAAGTTTTCACTTTACGTTTCAGCAAAAATTTAGGCATTTGCATTTTCAAATAGATTATTATGACAAATATTGATAATTATTTCATTTATTTCTAAAACTCCACTAATTCTTAGTTTTCATAGGAATGTGACAATTCGGACAATTGTCAGACACTTTCATATCCGATCTTATGCTATTTCATAACTGTCATTGATTGCATCTTCATCCTTTCACATTTTTTAGCGATCACACGAAAAAACTTCGTTGTGATACTGTCATGATTCAAAAAGAAGTATGGTCATGAGCTATACTAGAGTCAGAACGGACTCCAGACAGACGTCGTCCTTTTGAAGTCATTTGAAGAAACTTATTTTCAAAATTCTGTGATAATTATAAGTATTTTAAGTATTTTAAAAATCTTGCATCTCAGTTGCTTAATCACACCGTCTTTTGACCCCTTTCGCCCCTTTGAATTTGTCAATATTAAAATTGATGTTCTGTATTTAATTTACCAATTTATTGTACTAGACACATGTTTCGGATATTGAATTCTCGTCAGTAGTACTTCATGTCAAACAGTTTAAATAAAGCCAAAGTGTATTTTCCTGGCGCCATCTACAATGTCGCGCAGGGGGAAGTCGCCGCGAGAACCGTCCTTTTTTTAATCTATATACATGATTTTTAATATCCAAAAATCCTCCGGTTTTTCCTGAAATTGATATAGATTGACAGCTTTAAAATTCGGTGTCCCGAAAATGGTCCAAAAAAAAAGAAAAAAGAAGAAAAAAAAACCTGCCAAAATATAGGGTCACAAAAATCGGTCTACAAACCACAATTCTTAGTAGATTTCATGGGCGGATCCAGGATTTTTAGAGGGATGGTCCTAAAGTCCGAAAAAAATGAAGAAAAGAAATAAATAAATAAAAGCACACCATTCATGCCATTAGTTAAAAAATCATGAATCAGACTTTAACCTCCACCCTTTGATCTCTGAATGAGATAATTGCCGCAATTACCTAATTAACCTGCACACCATATCCCGATTGTCCCACATGACTTTTATACCTTTTTTATATAAATGTGGGACAATCGGGATGACACCCTCTTGTATGGGTCAGTCTCTCCAAAGGAGACATTTTCACGTTATATGGACAGGAAATGATTACGTGTGTGCAGGTGGGGGATGCAATAGTATGGGGCGCCGTTTTACTATTTATTACAAAAAGAGGTATCACCAAAATGATATAGTGATATCACCCATTCGCAATAATTCTAATTGAATAGGTGATATCTCTTTCATATGGTGATATCTCTATAATAAATTGGTGATATCTTTATAATGAATTGGTGATATCTCCATAAAAAATAGGTGATATCTCTATAATGATATGGTGATATCACTATAATGATATGGTGATACCTCTATATCCAATTGGTGATATCACCAATTCAGAATGAATTTAGAGATATCACCATATCATTATAGTGATATCACCATATCATTATAGAGATATCATCTATTCGTTATGGAGATATTACCAATTCATTCTGAATTGGTGATATCACTATATCGAATAGTTGATGTCACCTATTCCAGTATTCTGAATATATTCATTAATTCAAAGAAAACGTAGATATGGAGACATCTCCAATTTGATATGAAGATATCACTATAATAAACTTTAAAATGATATCACCAATTCATTATGGTGATATCACCATATTCAATTGGTGATATCTCCCATTCGATATGATGATATCACTTAAACGAATTGGAGATATCTCTATATCAAAATGAATAGGTGATATCTCTTTAACGAATAGGTGATATCTCTATAATGAATTAGTGATATCTCTATAATGATATGGTGATATCTCTATAATGATATGGTGATATCTCTTTTTAGAATAAATAGTAAAACGGCGCCCCATACAATAGGGGTGTTGGGTCAGTACTACGTTCCAACACCCAATCTGGCGCTCTTTTTCAAAATCTAGTTTTCAGAAAGCATGGTTAAAGTTTGATCAAAACCGCAAGGCATCATACTTTAAAATAAACCCTCTGTTTTAGATAGGAAGATCACGAACGTTCAAGATCAACATTGTTGGTTCCGCATCTGGAATGTCCTACTTGTTAAACTAGCCATCCTACATTATATCGCTCTAAATTATTAATGTATGATCGCATGGGGAATCTAATGTTCAAAAGCCTAATATTTCTCCCTCTCACTTCCCAGACCCTAAACAAACACCCGACGTAATATGGATAAAGTATCGGCAATTAGGATGTGTGCAATGCCATTGAAGTAGACGATAATGCAAGTTAAATTAATTGCCTGATGCACTAGGCAAGCACTTTTGCCGCGCCATGTGGGCTTCGGTGAGAGACAAGTCTTTGTATTTCCTTGTCGGAATTTCCGTAGGGAGAGTAAACTGATAAAACACTCTCAGGATTATAACATGCTCTTATAATTGTATTACATAACTGTCAATAATGTTACGTTGTGCAGTTTATGCAATGCATGGAAAGTATCAAATCATTTTACAAAATGAAGAAAAACAAGAGCAAAGGGTACGCTATGCCCTATAAAGCTTTTACTTCTGACCTTGATAGACAATAGGCTTTTCTCTTGCAGTGATGATCAAAGCATTTATGACAATTGCCTAGATGATATGACCTAAAAAATAAAAATCTCTAGTAAAAAGCTATTATTTATCAGGTCCTATTTCAATCATTACTCCCCCTTCCTTCATGAACAATTACATGTTGTGGTCTTTAATGCATTATGCTTCACTGCAGTCCTCAAAAGGATTAAGAAGAAGATGAAACATAATTTTGAGGCAGAAAGCAGAATGTCGGACAAGTATGTCTGCCACAAGTCTTACTCAAATCCCCCAAACGGGCATGCGGGGAACTGAAAACACAGAAATTGATATGGTGGAAGGAAGAATAGAGAGAAGGAATGACGGACATGATAAATTCATGTCTTGAAAGATGGATCATCACAAGTGCCACTTGGAACACTTCATAAATATTAGCGGTCAATACGCAATCACCCGGGAAAACACAGATTTTCTCAACACATTTGGTTAGATTAGATTTTTTTTATAGATTAAACATATTTTATTGATATAAATTACATCAAAGGGATTGGAAACAAGTTAACTAACATAGTTGTACATTTTGGTTGACCCATAGATAATGGTTTGTTATTTGTTGAAGCTATACTAAATGCCACCCTCTCGAATCTGAGCCGTATAAAGTAAGCCTCAGATAAACTGAGTGCCTAAGAAAGTCTCCGAGGGCACATGTAGCCAAGTTCGATCAACTTTGGTTGATCGTTTCTTCAAAGCATTCCAAAATTTCTGTTACGAAATTTCTTGAAATTTCTAAAACGTGGGTCCTGTAGCATCATATCCAACCCATCTTCCTACGTCTTTCGGTACATTTTTAAAGATATGATAACAAATTTAACACTCTTTGGCCATATTATATTGTTTAGATTGAGGATCACTGACGAGGGTTAAGTACCCGAAACGTGCATGTATGGTCCATGCTGAAAATTTATCTGTTCTTAAATGATGCTATTGAATTTGAAGACGTTTAATCTTTGTACCACTTGTTGAGTGTCATTGCTGGTGGACCAGGAGTCCCCGAGGGCACATATGTAGACAAGTTCGATCAACTTTGATTTATCGTTTCTTCAACGCATTCCAAAATATCTTTTACCAAATTTCTTGAAATTTCTAAAACATGGGTCCTGTAGCACCATATCCAACCCATCTTCCTACGTCTTTTGGTACATTTTTAAAGATGATAAATTTGTTTAGATTGAGGATCAGTACCAAGAGGTGCATGTCTGGTACATGCTGAAAGTTTATCTGTTTTTAAATGATGCTATTGAATTTGAAGATGTTTAACATTGCTACAGGTGTGATGATTGTCTTGAAATTCTACATTTGGGTGAGCTGAAATATGAGCTTAATAATTGTCAGTCTCATGTGAGCTGAGAAATGAATAGTGTAAATGCTAGTCTCAGTAAGCTGAGATGTGAGTCTTATAAATGCTAGCCTCTGGTGAGTTGAGATGTGAGCCTAATAACTACTAGCCTCAGGTGAGATGAGATGTGAGCTTAATAAATACTAGCCTCAGGTGAGGTAAGATGTAAGCTTAATCAATTCTAGCCTCAGTTCAGCTGAGATATGAATTGTATAAATGCTAGCCTCGGTGAGCTGAGATGTGAGCCTAATACATGCCAGCCTCTTGTGAGTAGAGATATGAGTCTAATAATTGCTAGCCTCAGGTGGACTGAGATATGAGTCTAATAATTGCTAGCCTCAGGTGAACTGAGATATGAGTCTAATAATTGCTAGTCTCAGGTGGACTGAGATATGAGCCTAATAATTCCTAGCCTCAGGTGAGCTGAGATATGATCCTTATAATTGTTAGCCTCAGATAAGCTGAATAAAAAAAAAAACCTTATTAAGACAATATATTGATATATATCTAGATAATTCCCTGCTACCTGATTGTCACCATAGCTTGAATCTTTTATAAGTATTCTGCACATTTGATTTCCAACATCTGTACTTTAGTGAATTACATAATCGCCTTTCCACTCTGATGGATAGAGATTAAAGAAAATGTCTAACCACTGCACTAACTCACATTTCTTCAAATCCTTAATTAAGATGGGAATTCTGTTCATCTGGTTACTTGACAAAAAGTAACCAATCAGGGAAGAACAATTCACAATCAATTCTCAACATTACAAGGCATTTGTTACCACATCACTGGAAATTTTACCCATTTTGCTTCAGTAATCAAGGTAATGGCAGTCTATTACACGACATTATCTAACCACCTGATATGACAGTCTGTGTTCTAATACCCTATGTAACATTAGGTATGACTGTGAGGCTTACTCCCACACTGTGATGTATTAAGTCAGTTTATAACAAAGACAATCATCTCCCTGTAACGAAATATGTTGTGACAAAGTACTCAGACTGTATTTCACAATACTGCATAATTTCACAACTAAAATCAGTTTCAGCAACATAGCCATAATTCTTTCTAATGATACAGATCCTGTAAATGTAGTTATTTTCGCTGGGGGAAAATTTCGGGATTATAACATCAAGACGTTTTGCGTGGGGGAAATATTCGCGATAAAAATGTCTTTCCCATTTTAAAGATGTAGTGGGGATATTTCGCGTGGGGGAAATTTTCACGAAGTCCCTCAATTCGCAAAAAAAAAAAAAAAAAAACGCAAAAATTACTGTCACACGAAAATTTCCATGTTTACAGTACCTTGCATATACATGTTTCAAGTGTAGATCAGTCAAAAATCGACAGAGATTAGACTTTCTCATGTCTATATTTCAAGCTATCATAAATGAAAGGAAATTCTATCAAATAGATATATCCCCTTAACTTAAAATAAAATCCAAAACAAACAAACAACTAGATGTATCCCCTCTCGAAAAGTTGTTTTTATGTTTAGCTACCTAAGTTTTTGTCTGGGTAAACCTGGGTCAAGTGAATTAAAAAATCTTCAACGTCATTTAATAAGACTGCAACATGTTTAGACAGTAAGAATATATTTTTTTCAGATACATATTCACAGTTGCAGAAGAAAGTGGCCTTGACCTTTGTTTTAAGTTTCAGGGTCATTGTTGATGTTGATCGAGTTATGACAAACCAATTACTTAAAAAAGTCTCTTTTATATTGGTTTGTCAAGCTATAAGATGTAATTATACTGCCTTTTACAACATGTATAAAGATAATAATGAAAATGAAAAAAAAGAAGTGTTTGTGAAACACAAATGCCTGTCACTTCTATGTCAGAAAAACATTGTTTTCTCCTAAAAAGGTCAAATTTGAATTTATAGCATTAAGGAAAACAAAATGATGCATCAAGGAAAACACATGTGAAATATGACACACCTTTATCACTTACCATTCAAAACAAGTATTTTCAGAGAAAAATCAAACTCCAAGGTCAAAACTACTGGTAATAAATGATAAGGTCTTGTCACTAGAAATACACATATGAAACTTGAAAGACCTATCACTCACTACTCAAAAGTTATGGCTAAAGCTTTAGTTTTTCAAACGTAGGTCAAACTCCAAGGTCAAGGTTACAAGGTCAAAACTACTGGTATCAATGTTAAGGTCTTGTCACAAGAAGTATATGTGAAATTTGAAAGATCTATCATTTTCCACTCAAAAATTATGGCCACGGTTAATTTTTTTGCAGAGAAACAGACAAACAGAGAAACAGATAAACTGACAGGACAAAAGCTATATTTCTTCAATCTTCCATTACAGGGGCTTTTAAAGATATATATTCACATACCTGTATCCTCTGAAGTTCAGGTAGATCTATTATTTTCTTTGCTATGAGCTCCAGGGCAATGCCAATGAAGTTAAACAATGTCCATAGAAAGATGTAGTACTCTGACCCGTGCCAGTAGAAGACAAACATAAAACAAGCTATAGATGATAGCACCTGCCAATGTAAGCCAGTGTGGGAACCTCCAAGTGGAACAAATATGTATCTGTAACAAAAATGAATAGACAACCTTGAGTATTGAGCAGTTGCTATCTGATGGGTTGATTATATCCAGCACAAACCCCAATTTGTCAGGGGCGGGGGGGGGGGGGGGGGGGGGGGGGGAGGAGTGAAATATTTTCTTAACCAATCACCCTGATTAAATTCGATGAAGAAATTTGATGTATACTATAATTGAAAAATGCAATTCAAATTCTAGTTAAACAAGATGGGTATTGTCACGAATTTCTTCATTATATTTTATCATTATAATTCAAAAGATATGATACTTTAAAGATTTTTCATAGGACAATAACAAAGCAATAACGAGAAGTATAGGGAAGAGTCAGGTAAAACGGAGGGAATTCTATATTTCAATTTTGTGTAGGGTACATGCGAGCCTGTAAATAATTATGTTTCTGATGTTCTGATTGGACAATAAATACAAAATTTGTCTTTTTAGAATAGAAACATTTCTTGCTTTTTATTTATACAGAGAACATTCCTGAAAACCCATTCATTAATATCTAAAAGCTGTAGAAATTATGCTATTTTAGGGGCTAAAATAACTGCTGCATTTAGTGCAGATTTTAGGGTGACCTTGAATTACACTTCCTGGCTTCTGGTTCTAATGATAAAACGTTTTTATTCTGACACATTTATTACTCGCTAGAATTGACGGTTAATTTCATGTATATATTGTAAGCATTGAAGTTGTATATGTGAAATGCGACAAGATTTCGTTAACATTGCGGCCTATGGGAAAATGGACGAAAATGAATTACTGGACTCTCCCCTGTAAGCTAAAATTAGACAACCTACACCCTGGTGATAAACTGTTTTGGCAACAATTTAACCTTCTTAAGCTAATCAATATGCAAAGAAACTGACACATAGAACTAGATCAAAGACAAAATGTAAAATTGTCTGAATCTTGCACATAATGTCAAACTTAAAATAACAATGCAAAACTTACCTTTTAATGAAAGTATACATTCCTACATCAAAATATCTGAAATGATAGAATGAAAAAATGTATTTGAAGATTTGAAATGCTTATTGTTTCTATTAACCAAATGATCTAATTAGATATAGTAATGACATGTTTAAAAGGAAGTCTTTTATAAAATGTCTACTTACTTCCACATATCAGAGTATGTGTATATGTAAGCTATACATTTTGGCCCTGGAGGTGGGTCCATGCCCTCCAGTCTGGCCCAGCAGGCTGGGTAACAGAACAGAACAAAGTACTTGGTCATAAAGAACTGCCCACTCCAGTAGCCCACCCCTGCTAGAGTCCACATGTCAATGTCGTTCATCACAGAAATGTTTTGTTGTATTGCACCAAAGTAAATATAATGGAGTAAAAGCTGGTTGACGAAAGCCCAAAATACAGAACGTAAGAAAATAGATCCTACAGACTTCCATCTCTGCTTGGTCCATGGTAACAAGGGTGTGTCTATCTGGAAAACAAATTTAACAATATATCTGTTATTTAAAATCATGATTGAATTATCTAAATTAGAATTCAGATATAATGCTGGACGTTTAAGCAAGAAATTCAGGTAAATTGTTTTGTCACCAGGTATTTATTTTGTAATTTGTCTATCCATGAATCTAAGAATATCGATCAGATATTGCTTAGCTTCAGCTGCTCATATGAAGTACAGTTTTTAGGACAGATACCTGTTTTTGAAAAATGTTGAAAGTCATTACTGGCCCTGTGAAAAACAATGGAAGGTAAAAGACATAAAAAACTAAATCCTGAAAGGAGTATTGACAAAGGGTCTCCGAACATTTCCCATTATCCTTCTGTGTCTTTCTCTCCTCGGAGGAAGCTGTATCACAATGAGGTTTTTCCATATACAGCTGATCATGATCTATTCTTCCTGATGAACCATCTACAGAGGGCTGGATCACATCACATCTGTCTTTTTCATCAAATTTTCTTTTCTGCTCTTTGTTTTCGTTTATATGCTCTAATTTTGAGTTGTTAACTTTTTCTAGACAGAAACTAGTGTAGCGCAGTTGCATGAAGGCTATAGTATAGGCTAACAGGTAAAAATCTCTGTCCTCTTCATCATGTGGAAGCACAGAACTCTGAAATGTAAATTATATCAATACATGTAATATATTCTGTGATAGACATAAAAAGAAATAGTTTAATTAAGTCCTTCCTTTTATATTCTGTGATAGACAAAAAGAACTAGTTTAATTAAGTCCTTCCTTTCATAGACTACACACACATGCTCATTATAAATCAACAAACAAACCCACTAAAGGGTTAATCAAACATTTGATTCACTAGAGAATTTGGAAGAAAAGGACGATGAAAGTGAATGCTTGTAACATTAACTTGTCATCTTTTCTTGACAAATTTTCAAAACATGATGTACACTGATGCCAAAAATTAGCATAATTACTGTTAAGGCAATATCTTAAAGGTCTGGGTCAAAGGGTAAAAGAAGATGAGTGCAAGCATAAACTGTATGATTTTATAGTCGTAAATGTAGCTTTACTGTTACACATCATAGGAGTGCATGGTAAAATAAGTATTTGTGACTATAAAGTCATACAATTTATGCCTTCTTATCATTCATTTACAAATACTGTTTTTTGCCTATTGCTGATTTTCCAGTAGATTCATTTGGCGGATAGACACTAGACATCACAAAATTTGGCGATATTTTCATTGTGACATCAAAATAGAAAACATGACAACGCAAAAAGTCAGTGCGATCAAATATGACGTCACAATGCAAAATGTTGCCAAATGATGTGATGCTTGGTGTCCGTGCATATAAAATTAAGGTTTAAAACAGTCATAAACATTTTCTGGAAAATGGAATTCTTATTCATCTTTCTGAAATGCATAGTTCATGACAGTATATATGCAGGGTTGGTAATGACTTGACATTGTCATTATTTGAAGGCATAAACAATATGATCTTACAGTTGAAAATCAAACAATGTCAGTCTATTAAATTGTGTGTTGCATGATGTAAAATGGAAAAAAGAATTTTTTTTATCAATGTATATACTTACTGTCCACAGACTGGGAATCTTAAAGTTGAGTGTGGTAAGGAGAGTAAGGGAGGTAATCCATACTGCAGCTTTAGACTGGAGCATCGTGACAGCATACATGATAGCGCAATGTAGTAGGTAAAGAAGGACAACTCTTACTCCCATCAGATGAAACAGCACTGCTAAGGAATAAGCCAGGCAACAGATATGTCTATACTGGAAAAGAAATAAAAAGCCTTACTTATATTCTGATTCACTTCATATTTAATTAAATATGCCATTGGTTATCTGCTTTTTTAAATACCATACATGAGGAGGATTTTAAATTAATGCAAATTGAATCTTACTTGTATTTTAATGTGATGATACACCTGTATATGAATACTCTGTGTTCTAGGATTTCATTACCCGTTACCCAAGGTAAGTGAAAATTGAGGTCGGGTAACCGGAAAACTGGTATCTTAATGTTGCATTCAGTTTTCCGGTTACAGATTGCTTCTTACCTGTTGGTAAATCAAATTTTGCCTTTGTTACACTCTCCGTGTATAAAACAAAAGTAAAGAAAATAGTCACCACAAAGTACCTGATAATATTTTTGCAGTGCATCCTGTATTTTCAGAGTGACAATATTTCTGGACATATTTCGACATGAAAATTCATTTTGATGGCAATGGCTAGGATGCACGATAAAATATGAACATCCCCTCTTCATTCTGACAGATATTTTTGTTTGGGTAAGTGAGTTTTCTTGCTGGGTAGCATGTTTTTGATGGGCATTTACCAGTTGGTAGGTGGTTTTTGAATAACATCCTAGAACACTGATACTGATCTTACCATAGATTTATTTACATAAAATGTTAAGCAAATTCATAAATATTAATTTGTGGCCATAAATCAAATCTGTCTCCAAGTTAGATATGAATCCTTACCTCTGGGAAATTCCACTGAACAATTTTTGTCAGAGCAGTGTGCCCTATGTAGAAAGGAGATATGATGAGTAACCAACGAGACAGAACCATCCACTCATAGTCTGATATGTCCTGTACGTGCAAGAACAATGTTAAGAGAGCTTTTTGTCAAGTACACAGAGCATCTCAAAAGATATTTTCTGTTATAAAAATATAAATTTCATGAAAAAAAGTAGTGTGGCATTGGAAGCATTGGCAAGGGGAGATCTTAATGAGCAATGAACTATCATTAGTTCAAATATTCTTCCCCCTTATTTTTCCAGCCCTAAAAAAGTATATCTGTGTTGTTGGCATTATTACCTCTCAGAAATATATGTTTATAGTATCTAACCAGGCATGAAAAATCACCTTATTGTATCAAATCAAATTGTCACCAGGAATGGATATACTATGTAAATATGTAAAATATATAGTTGAAGAGTTATGGCAAAGTCTGGAGTTTCCAACAGGTAGACAAAAAGATAGGACAAAATCATTATCTCCTCCATTATCAATATTGAAACATGAACACTGAAAATTCACCTGTTCTCTTTGGAGTATTTTCCATCCTGGCTCAAATGCATATAAATTCAAAATGCCATCATATCCTGAAAAAAAAATTCTGTGCATCCTGAGTCTTACATAATTCTTAAAACATCTTAAAAATATTTAAAGTAAGGACTTGCGGATGCTCAAATATTCAGATAACAGGTGAACAGTTGATATGTCATGTGATGTTTTAAACACTACAAGATCTTACTTTTTGAAGCTATGTAGACACACCATGTGATGTACAGCACTACTGTGATAATTATTGTATAACCATATTTCATACATTATAGGTAAAAAGTTGATGTTTGATATTAACCAAATTCAACCCCCTGCGGTACGTTGTTTATAAATGGGACCATTTATGATGCTTTCAAAACTTCTTAACATAAAATGTCAAATAGGGTGAAGGTCAAGGTCACAGGGTCAAAAGTCATGGTACCAAAATGTAGTACTCTTGATGGTTAATGTGTGTATGAAATATGAAAGGCCTACCATTAATAGTATAAAAGAAATCTACTTTCAAAACTTCTTAACCGGACGGACAGACAGACGGACAGGGTGATTCCTATATACCCCCCTAAACTTTGTTTCCGGGGGGTATAATGAGCAAGATCTTACTTATTGAGGCTATGTAGTGTGATGTGTATAACTGAGTATAACCATACTTCATATATTTGTACACAGGGAAACCGTTTATATGTGATGTTAATGAACAAGATCTTACTTATTGAAGCTATGTAGACACACCATGTGATGTACAGTACCACTGTGACATGGATAATCCAGTAAAACCATACTTCATATACAGGTAAGGAGTTGATATGTGATGTCACATCTGGCTTCTTCTTTCTACCCATATTTAGTAAGATGCTGGAACTCTAGCACATATTCATACCCTGTAATCTATATTTTGAAATTTAATTTAGCAAGAAAATGTAAGTGATCAGCGTACCCTAAGCATGAACGGTGTGTACAACAAGTTTCACAATTTGGATTTTACAATACCAATTATTTTTCGTTCCAACCATGCTCTTTATATTTATTAATTTGATCTCCTATATAATTAGGCTTTCCAGTTTTATTTTTGTTTATTGAAAAATTAGTATATAGATTCCTAAATAGAAGCATAATTATTTAAAAAAAATGGACAAATGTGTAAATTCCCAGATGGGTATAAGTAGTCTTTCCCAATAACATCGGTCCATCGGTCCTGACAGGCAAAATCACGTTCGGACGGGTGCTAATTCCTCTTGATAGTCCGTCCGAATGACTGATGCCGATGACCTTATATTTCTTATATAATCAAATGTTTCAGTGCAAGTTCTTTTATAATTTTCGGTACCTCGTGATAAATTGATCACATTTCATGATTATAATTTCAATTTCTTTGGTTTACAAGCATTTATGAGAACTTAATCGACAAGTATTCAGAGATTGTTCGGGCCGGGGTATTTGCATATTTTTTTTTGGACAGTTTTTATTTCAGACCTGTTTTTCTTTTAAAAACACATAGCAGCTCCGAATGACCTATGAGAGCTGATAGTTTTTGGGAAAAACTGGGAATTGAAGCCCCCTCACACACAAAAATAACCGAATAGGAACAATGTGTGAGACTTGCGAAATATTGAAGCTAACTAAACAAGTGCCTGTGCTTTCTTAGGGAGAAGAAAAAGAAGATTACCCTCCCCCCACCCCCTCCTTTCATTTCGTTTTGTAAAATTCGATATCTAATGAATAAATGACAATAGCCAAGATAAAAAGTACTTTCTTTATAGAGTGTATACATTATACCACTCAAGCAACTGACCTAATCAAGTGATGTTACAGTTCTTTGTCATATTTTTATTTTATCGACCCGCACACATCTGCACATGTTGATGTTTTGAATGGCAAAAAATAATTTATCTTCGAGCCCGAAAATTTAAAAAAAAGTTTTGAATTCATAATTTTCTTGTTATCTTAGAAAATTATCTTATACATGTCGACAACACCAGGCTTGTCAAGCGATACGTCCCATCCGAAAGTTGGTCAGACTTCTCTGGTTATTGATCTTGAGCTCGCTTTAGCAAGCAGAGCACAGACTGTTAATGTTATACGCATGTCATAGATTTTTTTTAGATCCATTTACAAGAGGCCAAGCGCTGGGGTAGGTCTAAATAAAGAACTCTAAAGAACTCTAAAGAACCCTAAAGAACCCTAAAGAACTCTAGGTTTTATATGAATGTGGATCGGTAAATTTGGAATTTTTTTCGATATTTGGATTGATGACGGTCATACGAACATAAATATATACGGTTTATACGGGTTAAGTTGTATGGAAGTATCTTTATTGTAGATTGAAAGTAGTTGAATTTTCGAATCGGCGCGCGCGTAATTAAGACGCCATATTGAACTATTTACCTGTTACAATTTTAAGTTTAAGTTGATTTTTCGTTAATTTGAATAATTCTTAAACTATTATTAATATTTCAGGTGCTGGTTTGTGAAGGTGGAGTTTAAAGACAAACAAATTATTTTATTTTATATGTAAAATATATTATATTGAAATGCTATTTAGACCGCATCAGCATTAATATTGTACTATTTAATAAATCACTTGACATGTATCCATGTGTTTGATCTTATTTGTTATTTTTTATTATAATGAATATAATATTCATGATATACCAAAATCAAAAAGATTGTAGAACTCTTAGCCATTCATAAATATGAATGTTTCCAGATCCTACGACGTGGACGTGGTTCTACTTCAGGATCCTTTTTTTTTTTTTTTGTTTTTTTTTTTTTCTTGAAATCTTGTTATTCATTATTTTTCATTTTTTTTTTTTTTGTTATTATTGTTTTGTTGTTGTTTTTTTTTTTTTTTTGGCTGCGTTTTTGTTTTTGGGTTGTTTTTTTTTTTTTTTTTTTTTTCGTTTGTTTGTTTGGTTTTTTTTTTATTTGTGAGTGTTTGTATTGTTTTATTTTTTTATTTTTTTTTCTCAAACTCAAACCACCCTCAACACATTAAATTTGTACTATAATGAATTGTTTTATGAAGTCATATTTTCTAATGATGTATATTATATATATGTATATTTTGTTCAAACATATCATTTCTGTTCTAAGGGAATTGAAATTAAAAATTGTAATGTAGAACTCTTAGCCATTCAATAATGTCATGAATGTTTCCAGATCCTACGACGTGGACGTGGTTCTACTTCAGGATCCTTTTTTTTTTTTTTTTTTTTTTTTTTTTTTTTTTTTTCATTTTTTTTTTTCATTCCACAATAATCCATCCCCTTGTTCATATGTCGTCTTTTACTGCATTTTGCATTCTTTATTCTGTTCTTTCTTCTAACTTGATTTTCTTTGGATTTGACCGGGTTTTGCAAGATTTCACCCTTTTTACTTGCCCAGGTTTTTTTGCAACTTTTGCCACCTTTGGTATTTTGAGAGTATTATCTGACGAAACAATGTGTGATTTTGTTGTTTTGAAATTCAGCAACTTAAGAAGGCGTTTTTCTTTTGTTTCTGTAGCAATGTTTTGCCAAGTTTCGTCTGATACTTGAAGACATTTAGCCTGTTCAGAGAGAGCAAAATCGCCTCTTCCATGAATACAGTCTCTTATGTTTCTAGTCTGGCGTTGCTCGATCACTTGTAATGTTTCAATCAACTTTGGCATTTTTAGGATTTTCCAATTCGTTTCAATTTTTATTATGTTGTTCATGGATTCGTTGTTGTTGTTCGTCCAGAACTTGGGGATTTGTGGACACCTTCTTCGAACTCTAAAGACAAATTCTCTGATTTTTGAAATGTGAGTTTGAAGGTATGGAATGTTAAATTCCTCCAAAATATCATCTTCTTTTTCTTGATATGCTATGACATCGTCTATTGAGAGCAGACCCGTGGTCTTGTTAAAGATCTTATTCACAATTTCTGACACCTCGGGTCGAGAATGAGAAGACTGTAAGTTGTGAATTAGATTTTCTTTCAGATGACGAGTGCAAAGTGTATGTGCACTCTCTGGAAAACAGGCTTCAATTGCATTGATGAGAGCCTTTTCTCCATCTGTGCCGAATATGATTTTCCTTTGTTCTACACCACACAATTTACTCTGAATTAAGGATAAAAATCTATGGTAACTTTGGAAGCTACCGTCCCAATGAAGATACATTGGTCCAATCATTATTGGATGTTCAACAGAATTTTGGCGCGTTATATTAGGATTTTTAAATGTCATCACTGTAAGATAGCATGCCCCTACATTGAAAGTTCTATCAATCCCAATGATACAACCGTTGTCTATAGAACTTTTCATTGAGAGGATTTGCTCTTTGGAGAAAAGTATAACACTTGGTGGCTTTGACGTGTTAGATGCAATAACTTCTTGCACGATGTTGTCATTTTCATACAACATATTTAGGACTGAAACAACATCATCTGCTAGGTTCTGTCTGTCCTCGGGGTTTTGTGTTTTGTTATGTGTATATAACGCGTTTTTCGCTGTCTTTAAAGTTATGCCTTCATCTGGCAAGGACTCTCTGACGCTTTCTCTGATTTCTGTAGGCTTTTTATTGTCTTTTATACCTTGTTGTATGATATTGGTTTGTTCTTTAGTGAGTCTTCGATACGGCACACTTGTATTTTTGGCATTGCCGTGTGAAACGTTTGGTACATATGTACCTATATATTCAACAATAGCGAGACTACTATTCAAAGCACCCTCACACCAAGTGACTCTCTTCCTATATTCGTTGCATCTTGCAAAAATAAATATCATATAACATTTTTATTTATTTATTCATAAACGTACCTATAAAAAAGATCGATCTTAGGCGCGCAAGAAGAACAAATGAAACGAAGCTTGCCACGAAACATGCGCTTTTTGCAAGAAGTATTGCAAGAGACACATGGACGTGCAAGAACACCAGATTGACGTGCTTTTCCCATCGTGAAGAGAAAGCGAATAACTGAAAAAAATTTATCTGTAATATATATCTATGACGAGAATTTTTCGCCGACTTTGATATTAACAAATTATATGGCCTCTTTCTTTACCGCATAAGCCAAATATTCGTTTGCGTAATTAAACTTGTGTCTATCTAAACATAAACTCTTTTTAGAAAAACACGACCTTTGATTTTAGCGAACGATGCAATTTTGATAATTGTGTGTTAAATATATGTTTTCATGTAAGCTTTCGTAAATTTATTTTTAAGAAAACACACGAAAATTATCATAATAATGATAATTATATGAATTATATGAAACCAATTGAATAATTACATTAATTTAATCAATATCAATTATACATGTATACAAAACGAAATTAACATGACAAAATAATTACTAATTTCAATACTCTTTTATAAAAATCATTGTCCAATAAAATAGTTTGTTGGTCTTTAAACTCCGCCTTCACAAACCAGCACCTGAAAAATTGATAATAGTTTAAGAAATATTCAAATTAACGAAGAATCAAACTTTAAGTACATAAAATTGTAACAGGTAAATAGTTCAATATGGCGTCTTAATTACGCGCGCGCCGATTCGAAAATTCAACTACTTTCAATCAACAATAAAGATACTTCCATACAACTTAACCCCTATAAACCATATATATTTATGTTCGTATGACCGTCATCAATCCAAATATCGAAAAAAATTCCCAATTTACCGACCCACATTCATATAAAACCTAGAGTTCTTTAGAGTTCTTTAGGGTTCTTTAGGGTTCTTTAGAGTTCTTTATTTAGACCCACCGCAAGCGCTGCGTTTAACTATCTTGTTTGTGATGTCACCTTACAGTGAGAAGTTTATGTATATACAACAATTGTGTGTCTAGGGAAACCTCTGTGTATCTGGATAAGTGGGAGGGTTGTGCGCACGTAATCCCGATTCCGGATAACCAAACGATAATTTCCCGGTGTAATAGACGTATCCAGAGTAAGCAGCCGCCATTAAAATTACCGATTTGGTTTTCGAAATTAGACACTCCGCTGGGCAAATGACACTTCCTGTTAACATTGAAGTGCACACGCGGCAGTGTTATGAAATAAACAACTAATCGATGAAATGGCAAATTGTAGCAAATTTTTGCATCACTGTATTGTAGCAGAACAGATATGGGTCCTGTAGGGTGAGCCACGCATCCTTTTGTATTTTCCCCTCTTTATTTGTCTGACAAAGGAACGGAGAAATATAGGAAAGGGGGGGGGGGGGGGGGGGGACTTGATCGAAATGGTCTGAGAATACGTTGTATATTACAACATTGTACAGATATACACACTGTCACGGTATATGACCATTGTCCATACTAGTCAATAGCTTCATGTTTTGTTTTTTATCTGTGTGTGTGTTTATTTTACTGCAAAGATTCAATTACATGTTCGATCCAGAAAGGGGGGATGTTGCTCCATATTCGAAAGGCAAGGGCCCTTTGAAATAAGAAAAATTAAGTTGCAAGAATGGATTTTTTGGCCCCAATGCCAAAGATTCCTCTATTTAAAAAAGTCACTGTGAAATTCCCAAAGAGGAACTTTGAAAAAATCACTTAAGAAATATACGACTCAAAAGTTGGTACGTCAACAAAAAAGTCCTGTTTCTAAGTGTAGCCTGACGTTTTTCTTCATCGCTTGTTTAGTTCTAGCAAATTAATAGATTAGCAGTGTAAATTAAAGATACTTTAGAATTGTATTGAAAACTTCCTTTATTTAATCAAATTGTCGTGTTTTTCCCAAATTGAGAGGGCTCACCCCCCCCCCCCAAAAAAAAAGCACCGCTGCATGGTGAGTATAACGTATCAGATTGAAAAAAAAAATTCGTCTGGCGATGCACAAAAATAAAAAAATAATGTAAGTATCTGTATTTATATTCATTCAACTTTTTAAAACTCGTGCACTCATGGGTCGCCTGATATAATTAGAATTGTTTGTACAGTCCGGCGACTTTCCGAATGACAAGCAAGTTTAACTCTGCGCTGTATTAGTCTATTACTTTACAGTGTACATCGAAAAAAGGTTTAGATACATTTATGACTTACGACACTAACTTTTTAAAAGCTCAATTTCAACAAACGCGGCAAAGCTCACGTTCAATATCTATACCAAAGAAATTTGATGTATAGTACTTGGGCATGATGAAAACACACTAGTAGCGCGCGCTCTCTCTCTCTCTCTCTCTCTCTCTCTCTCTCTCTCTCTCTCTCTCTCTCTCTCTCGTCAGTTCACTAATTGTCTTGTAGTTAGCACAGCATTGTATGACCTCATTAAAAATGATATAATTACATGAACCTAAGTGGACTTCTTTCAACGTATTTGTCTCAACCTTGGGTCTGGATGAACTCGCACATTCGCTCGCCTAAATGGTATGCCCAAATTGCAGAATTTAACGCATACAGTTCTAATAGTTTTCAAAATTACCTACCTTCTGAAGGGCTTGAACACCCCCCCCCCCCCCCCACCCCAAACGCACTCCCTAACGGAAAAAAAGTCTATCGATCCGCCCAAAAGTATCTGTTCAATGGAAGTAATCTCTTATGAATTTTTCAAATGATGTTTTGGGGAAAATAAGGGGTCACATTTAACAGAGGGGTAGAACTCTGTAGGTGTTTCAATCAAGAGGGAAGGGGGGGGGGGGGGGGGAAGGGGGGGGGGGGGGGGCAAGGAGGAAGAAAAATTGCTTTAAATAACACTAAATATAATCCTAAATCTTCTTGGCCGGGAAATAATGAGTTCTTTTTATGAAATTATAAAATTCGCCAAGCAATCGTTGTTTTGACAGATTTGATACGGAACAACTACAACATGTATAGTTATAACCCATGATTAACCATGAAATTCCTTTACTTTCTTTTTTTTTTATTTATTTAGAAAGGAAAAGGACGTGTGTTTTTTTTTTTTTTTTTTTTTTTTTTTTTTTTTTGACACAAAACATTTGGAGTCAATGGGATTATATGATAGAAAAAAACCCCAGTAAATTTTCTTTTCTTTTATTATTACCTCTTTTTCGAAAACGGTTCAGTGACCAACATAAATGAGAAAAAAAAAAATAAAAAAATAAGAAGAAGAAGAAAGGTGGGGGTCACAAACTTTGTGACACCCCCCTCTTTTTTCTGACAAAGGTGCTTAATTAAAAAAAGTAAAGGGATCGGGAAATACCCAGTCCATTCTCAAATGAAGAAAATATTCATTTTGAAAAAATCCAGAGGGACTCAGGGAGTGAAGACAGCATGCTTGAGAGAGAGAAAGAAGAAATCGCTGAAGTCAACACCTTCTAATAAAAGGCTTGTAGGTAGTATTTAAAAGGGACTTTGGTCAATTTTTAAAAGTGCTATGAGAGTACTTTCATTAGGTTCATACGAACTTGAAGTATCCATTTAATAAAAAGATAAAAAAAAAAATAAAAAAGAAAGAAGGTCTGTTGTGTCTGTAGACGGATGGGGCCCCGGCGTCTACTCATGTCTTATATAAAGGTATCTAAATATCATGTAAAATTCAATTCAATTTTTACATAAAATGCAACATATACCACCATAAGTTAATGATAGAAAAACAATAAAACACAACAATATTTGAAGAACGTAAAGCAATTTATTAGACTCTCTGTGCTTGGTTTCCAACCTGACGCTACGTAAACCGGAAGTTGCTTTTGCCCGTGGCGCTGTGAACTTTTGTTACGGGAGATAACTCAAATTTTTTACTCTGGATACGTCTATACTTCGTCTATCGAAGGGAGAGGGGACCCGGATGTAAAGTTTTTTCCCCTATGACCTTTAATCTTTTCATGACGTCGCTGCGTGCAAAACATCTTTTTGCTAAAAGCAGATGGCCGTCCAAAGTCGGTGCCGGGTGCACACTGGTCTCCTTCCTTTTATGTGTTGTCATCAATGTTTTTAAAATGTTTCTTACGTCTGTTAAGATTGTTTTGTATGATGTAACATTGATGTTCTAGATAGTGAATATTGCCGTGTCTTTTTGAGATTTGGAGTTTGTATGATGTCATTTAAATGAGTCACTTTCTTGTGGGTTTGTTTTGCTGGGTGAATGCAGGGTGGTTAAGCTGAAGATCATTCCCTTTTCTCAGTCCTGACTCAGCCAAAATTTCCAGAATAGACCTTAATTTATCATATCGGGGCGTGTACTAATAAAAAAAATTCTCGAACATATTCTTTTTATTTTACATGATTTTTAAAACTTAGTAACAATTTGTTGCAAATCCCTGTTCCAAGTTATACGTTGGTCCATATCTAGAAGTCGTCCTATTTTCCAATGATCTGAGGTGGCTGTACGGACGGACTACTGACAGTAGTACTGTAAGAAAGATGAATTCTTGTGATCTGGAATATTTAAAGATAATGATCCACATGCCCAACATTAATAAAATATTCGTATTTCTTATTGAATTAGTTCAGGAACAGTAGTTTTATCATCATACAGTTAACATCACATAAAACTTTACGCTTGATACGCTTGAAGAACTTAGACTGATCCTGATGTACAAAGTGGTTGAGGGTTTGGTTCCGTCTTTACCAATAGGATCAATTTGTTAAATTTATAAAACTAAAAACGTCAAAATAATAAAGATCAGTTCAGTTAACATTCAATGATTGTCCAAAAATACTCGTGCAACAACAGCAGAGGAATCAAAGTACCGGTACCACCTGGAAACACAAAGCAATATACTAACTCTTTTTTCGTCAACACAGCAATTCATTGGAACCAACTACCAGACTCCGTAGTTTGCGAAGAGTAATTTAAGACGGCTCTAAAAGCGCACTGCCAGTATTCTCCGGCACTCTCTCCCGTTGAAAAAAAGCCAGAAGTGGTATTTTCAACGTAACAGATACAGATACAGAACTTTGAAAAAAAAAGCAAATATACCTCCGGCTTCTTTCACATATAAAGTTGCTCATCTTTGAACAGTTACTATCGTTCCACATGAATGACTCCTTACGGAAGAGATTCAGACAATCTTCTTGGTGGGTCTTGCCCATGACGCTTGGTTCTCCTGGGTACCACTTGGTGAACACCTTTCCAGGTATGATGTCTTGTCCTGTCTCCACCCACTTCCACTCTCCATCAATAATAGCGTCTGTGCCCCCTATCCACACTATATCAGTCGTCACCGCTGTTTAGATAAAATATTTTTGTCTATGTTATTGGAATTTGGATTCTTTTTCTCCAGAATGTATTTCTGGTGTAACTTTCCTCTGTTTTTATTGTCTGTATGTAATCCGGATAACCACACCATTTGCTACTGGTGTAGCAGAAAGCCGTCCTTAGTCGGCACCGATTGCCCATTGGTCTATTTGTAGTCTTATATGTTGGTGTTTTGATGTCGTATTTGATGTTCCTTTTCCCTTTTTCTCTTGTAGTGTATGTATCTTCTGTGTTTTCACAAAGGGGTTTTTTTGCTGTAGGTGCTGAGACCAAGTCTTTTTGGAGACCCCCTTCTTTGTTTCCTCTTAGAAAAAACCCAAATTAAAACAAAACAAAACAAACAACAATTTTACAGACGAACGACATCTAGTTTTCACAGCTCCTCATTTTTTTTTCTGATTTTGAAAATAGTAAAAAAAAAAATGCAATCTACAAGGATTCAACGTTAGAATGAAAATGGTGAAAAATAGTAAATTGATGGAAAGCACCAACCCGGACCAGTAAAATGGAAATATGTCCGACAGCGAAACCAAGGTTTCACTAGCTCAAGGAAAATTCACCCATGAATCTAGCAAAAGTGAACTTCCTCATTGGAGTGAGATCAGATGCACGAGAACAGTAAGTATATCCTGCTTGCTAACAAAAATTAGTATATCTTAAAAAAACCGACATGTACATGTATTCATAAATCAAAATCACCTACTATTGTTAACTTCCTTTAGTAGCAGCCCTTCCAGGAAATTCTGCTCTCTTTCAGTTTCTACAGTGGCAAGGTAAGATCTAAACAGCTTACAATACATCTTCAATGAAGAAGAAAACATCCAACATTAAGTGATCATTTGGAACCCTTTCATTGATTATATGATAGCTTTTGAGTTGTCAAATGAGTTAAAGAAGATCCTGACGATAATCTCAATAGCACTCACAATAGAGCACCAAACTGAGCATCGAAGGACCCCTAGCAAGCTAGAGGTGGGACCAGGTGCCCGAGAGGAATAAGCATCCGACGAAAGATATGTCTTCTTAAGAGAACATTTTGTGATGTCGTGATACGAATATAAATCTTTGCCGATGTTTATAGTTTCAACAAGAACGCACATTTTTATCATATATATATATTTTCTGAATTTCAAAATTTTTGAGAAAGAGAAAGAGATCTAATCTTACCTGTGCTTCCGCCCAAGTAGCAATAATATTGGTGAAGTAAATATAACATGAGCCGTCATGGCGGATAAATCCGTTAGGACAATCTGCGGAGACTGAAAGGAAGAAAGAAAGGGATAGCGAATGTACATTTATCAAGAGAGGAGAAAGGAGAAGCCTTCTTTATCAGTATAATTCATCATATAGAAATGACATTGACATATTTGCTCTATTATTAAATTTCAGTACACCATATGCGCATTTAAACAAGTTATGTCTCATCAGTGATGCTCGACACCGAAAAGTGGAAATCCCAATTGCCGTCCTATGGTATCTATATTTCACAGCTCATCCGGTATGCTAGAGCATGTACTGATGTTTTGGATTTTCATAGTAGAAATTTACAAATTACCAAGAAACTTTAAGGACAAGGTTTTCGCTTTCACAAACTAGTAAAGACTTTCTGGAAATTTTACAAAAAATATTGTCAACTTCTTCTGAAATTCGGACCAATACAGGCAACAGAGTATATCACTTTGGGTATTTCACAACCTGCATTTTATGGTGACATTATTAACAAGATAAGAAGGATCAAAGATAGACAACATCACTATCGAAAATGCGTCAGAATCATCAAACGCCTTTTATACCGTGGATATGATCCTAATGTCACCAGACGGACACTAGGCTTGGTACTTGACCAATCTACAGTCTTGTACAAGCGCATTCTGAAAACTTGCACTCTGACTGACTGTGACGATGGGACTCCATGACGGGCCCTGTCCAAACCTCTTTAGAGAAGACAGGGCCCCGACCACCTGTCCTTTCTGAATGACAGTCGGACTCCTCGGGTGATAACATACATGAGCTCGCGGCGGTGGAGCACGGATTGTATTACGTACGCCCTCTTTTTATATCCATTTAAATATTCATCTGTGTTGCTTGGGCCCCTGCGTTTTGCGGTCTTGTTTGTGTGTGATCATCTGACAGTGAGGAGGTTGTTTTACACCACAATTGTTTGTACGTTCTTCGAGACCTCTGGGTAATCGGAAAAGTGGGAGGGTTGTGCGCATGTAATCCAGGATAACCACACCTTCTGCTATTTCCGTGGCAGATGGCCGTCCTAAGTCGGCACCGGTTGCCCATTGGTCTCGTTTGTTTATGTGTAGTCCTTTGTTTTTGATGTTTCTGTGTTGTGCGTTGACGTTCCTTGTCCCTTATGCGTCTCTTTCTGTGCTTGTCTGCTTTGTGTTTTTGCATTGAGTGTTTTGGGGTTTTGCTGTGGGTGCTGCAACCTGGTGTTGTTGGAGATCCCCTCCTTTGTTTTCCAAAATAATGTGAAATTATGAAGAGCAAAAATCTGATCTTGTCCTTTAAGTTCTGCCAAAGAACCTGCTAAGGGCAGAGCTAAGTCACCAGGGAGATAACATATTAGATTTTTGAAAAAAAAAATCATTGAATTTTGAGACGGAGAAGTTACGAATATTTTTCAAATTAAGTGCCGAAACACTGTGAAACTAGGCGAACGATATCCTCAGGGACTAATCAATAAACTAGCAGAAATACCATTAAGTTTGACTTGTCCCAACTCTCCAGGTGATGATTCTCCTATGTCTTGTTTTATATAGACATCGATAGTCAGGGTTTTTGCCTTAACTAACTGTGAATTCTTATATGGATATTTTGTGCTTTAAGTTTTTGTTGCCTAAATTCATGAATCTCTCTAGGAAGTACAAAGAAGTGTACACCTTGATCTGTGAGAATGTGTAACACCTGAACTATGAGTGATATGTTAAAATAACGTTCTCTTAGTCATGATGAAAATTCTCATCTTCCCTTCTAGCAAAGTCCAACATTATCGATAATTATCATTGACATACCTGATAGAAAGTATAAAAGAAGACAAGCTAGAATGAGGAATGGGTTGTTTACAGTCATCTTATCTGGTAAAGTAATGTACTCTTGATAAGGACATATTTAGAATAGTCACTGGAATTAGAAGTTGTATAGTACTTTCCTCATGTAGGTCTAGTGCCAGAAATGAAGCACACTTTTCAAGCTCAGATCTGAATCTGACAGTGCCGTCTTTAAAATATATTTTCTGTAAGACTTATATTAAGCTTCCAATTTGGATTTTATTCCGCGAGTGAAAGTCAAACACAAGCAAAAATCAGAATCCGAAATTCACAATCGAAAGGCGCACAAAACCTTGAAAATTACAACACAATAACAAAAACATTCTGCAAAAAAGCAATAGGAAATTCCCAGTGAAGACGAGATCAGGTGCCCTTGGATAGTTAGCATCTCTTAACCAGAGATTAATCTACAATTTGATCTAAATGGGTCCTCTGGACCCAATGAAATTTGACCAATGGGTCCCGAGCCAAAACAATGGGTCCCAGTAGAATTTTATGGGTCCTAAGTACCATAAATCGTCTTTTTTCGCGGCGTCCTACGTTCGCGAATACAAGTGTGATGAATGGCGAGATCGTTATATTCCAGAAAAAAATTATTTGAAATAAAACGGGTATCTTCCAAACTTCAATCTATACAGTCAAATTTGTCAAATTAAGTAATTTATTCTTTATTTACGCAAGTGAGGCTTCGTACATGAGTATAGTAAAACATCCAAACATACCAGGTGTAGGACTCGGACGGTACTTACTACACTTAAGTGTGAATTAAACGATTTGAATTGTTGATTCATATTATCCTGCAAAGTTTACCTTGGAAGAATTTTTCATAAATATATTGTATATATTACACGAATGATAAGAAGTTAGACTCGCATCGGACCACATACAACTATTATATCGAAAAAGTTTGATGCCCAACAATACTACGGACATGATCAACCTTCTATAAGGTTTCAAAAAGTGTATAAAATATACTAGTAAACACGATACATGAATAATACACTACAAAATTTCTCGACTCTAAAAGTTTTATGTAAACAATAAACTAAAAGGGACGCATTATACGAGAGAATAATGCGCTCGGTGGGACGCAGCGATCAAGAATCAATGGGTCCTGAGCGATTTTTATGCGTCAGAGACGCAGGACGCAGAGGTAGATTAATCCCTGCTTAACTTGGCAGCACCGATTTCCCATTGGTCTCGTTGCTTTATGTGTAGTCTTTTGTGTTTGTTGTTTTGATGTCATGTTTGGTGTCCCTTGTCCCTATTGTGTCTATCGCTGTGTATGTCGTCTCTATTTTTGCACTTGGAGTGTTTTGACGTTTTGCTGTTGGTGCTGCAACCAGGTATTGTTGGAGATCTCCTCCTTTTTTGGTTGCAACACCCATCACTTTAACCGCACAGAAAGAGACATAACAAGTGAATATGTTTTTGGACAGTACTGAACTAAAATATCCCTGCGGACAACGAGATCATATTGAGTTTTTTTTTCATTATAATTTTTTGGTTCAAGTCGGCGCCGTGGTCTAGTGTTTAAGGTGTCGGGTCAGCGACCGTTATGTTGCTGGTTCTAATCTCGGGTGGACCGACATATACTCCTGCATGTTCTTTGTTAAATACTACGTGTTGTTTACATGTCTGTGGTGTTATTTTTTTTTCGTCCGAAAATTATTTGAATGTAAATGTACAAATCTAACCTCAAAAAATTAAAGAGGGCGCTACTGAAATTATTTTTGGTGCCTCCGCTGGAAGCATCACTGATGAGAATGTAATATTCGAAACACGTGTCTGGTGCATGGAAATTGGTTTGGAATCTTAATTAAGAAGGTATAGAGTTGGAACCCTTCGACATTATTGAATTGACAGAGTCAGTCGCTCACAAATATTCCTTTGGTTGTGTAGTTTCTTGTTTGGTTGTATCGTCCCCAGAACGAAGTCGTTGTAGTTCGAGTTTGTTGTAGAAAAGCGTATCAAAATATACGATGGACAACACGTCATCTATATATCTGAAGGTAAAATTGAACTGAGATGAGAGGTGCTTTCGCCCAGTCTAGAGCAAGGTCTGGATGTAGTTAGCTTCGTATAAATTTAAAAATAAGTCCGCAAGCAGTGGGGCGCAATTGGTACCCATGGGGATGCCAACTATTTGCTGGAATACAGTTCCTCCAAACACCACAAAAATGTTGTCAATCAAAAACTCAAGCATCCGGATGATATCGTCTTCGGTATACGTTTTGTTTGAATCAGAGTGTTCCTTCACGAAATAAGTATCCTTCCGTCCAATAACAAGATATTTGGATCTCCTGTTCCCATTTTTTGAAAGAAAGGTATTGCGAATAATATTGGCCAGTATGTTTTTGAGCTTTTGGTGTGGAATGGTAGTGTAGAGTATGGAGAAGTCGAAAGATTTTATGATTAAATAATGCATGCTATTGAATTTGAAGATGGTTAACGTTGAAGTATTCAGGTGAACATTGTCGAAAATAATACACGAGATCTTCACGTATCCAACATACCCTATTACTAATGTGAAGTTGAATCAATATGCATTCCGGTTTTCCGACCCCATCCCCCATATCTGTCAAAAATTCTTTTAAAACTACTAATATATACTCAGTTCGATGATGTAACGTTTTCAAATAAAGAAGGGAACTTGAGAATCCAAGACGGTTATTCGACGGAACCCTATGTAAATACATTACAAGATCATTTATACAAAGACTTGTGTAATTCTTAAATTAAAGTAAATCTGTTTCTTAAATGTTCTTTATTGATAATCATTACAATGACAAACTCATTCTATTTGATGCATGTTTTCTATTTTCCAATAATCTCTGGAGGCTGCTCTGTAGGATTGCTATGAATTAGAATATTATCAATCAAATAAAAGTATTGAAATAATGAACATGTATGATAATGAAGTAAATCTATTTCCTGTGATACAGCTTTGCTCCGTTGATCTGTTAACAAATTTTTTTATCACTTCCATTCTAATTGTCCAACATGACATGAAAGATAAGATTTACAATTTTCTCATATCAAATCTTAATTATGATATACACGATGTGTAAAACTTTGTATGGCAAATAAATAAAGCAGAAAAAATGTACCAAAACGCACATTCTTGGCCTCTCACAGAGGAAATTGTACATCAGCCCACAGTTACTGTCGTTCCACTGAAACTTCTCGTTCCTATGTATATCCAGACAGTCTTCTCCCTGCTTGCCTAGTGAGTTAGGCTCACCAGGGTACCACTTGGTGTACGTCTGACCCGGGATAATATCCTGTCCTGTCTCCACCCACTGCCACTCCCCCTCTACTAGGGCATCGGATGCTCCCAGCCATACAAATGCTGATCCACCTTTACAAAATGATGGATTATTTTATATGTGAACTGACTTATGAGCGTCTTTAATGGTATATGATGAAACCATGATTGTTACTCATGTAAGAATACCTGTACTTGTAGGTCATTTGAATGTAAGATTTTGAATTTATGCTGCGTCGCATTTATAAATTCATTTCAACATCGAATTTGGTTTAACGATAGAGATCTATAGAGATTGATCATTTATATATTTAGTATTATAATTAAATCTTATATCGTGAAATTTGACAGAGGTCAATATTTTCTATCTGCTCTCTAATGGAATGGAAAGCAAGGTAACGGCTTTTAATGAAGTCACTGAGAAAGTTCTATGGTTGCTACATTAAGAACCTGTTGCGCATTTCGACATTAGCCTGTTTGGACATTACCGGATTTGACACGTTTCTATTGGGCATTCGTGGTGGGTGTTGTAGTCAGAGGGCGATAATTCCTTGAGGACATCTGCTTCCATTGAGGGTTTACGATTGCCTTGTTAATGGAGTCTTACACAATTATAACATATTCCCCTGGATTTTTGACCCATAAACTACGATTAGTACTTCTTCTCTGGTTTACTTGGAATTGGGTTTTTTTTTGCCTGGAGAGGCGCATTGCTTTAGTCAAAAGTCAAAATCTATGTATGACATAGAGATGCACTGTTGTACTTCTTTGGCAGAATGATCCCCTTGTTTGATTCTACGTAATCATGTTTAAACGTTTTCTTGTCCGAGTATTGATACTTTAATTGCGCACCATCGAAACGAATTCCATTAGAAAAACAAGCAACCAAAAATAAAGGTTTTGATGTTAACTTTTTTTTCGGATTTAGGCTTCCGGTTGAAACAAGGAAAACAGATTTCCCCAAAATTTGAACTAGATACCAAAACGGCATCGACAACAGTGAAACCATTATTATGTATCAGGGGTATGGTATGTATGACGACTTCAATTTCAGCATTACAAACTTTCCTTTTCTAAGTAGCAACATCCCTTAATCGCCTGCTTATGACGTGTTCATATCTCAGTTGATACGCTATACCAGAGCAAATACCAAATACATTTTTTTGTATACGGATTTTGTTCTGAGAGCTAGGCGTTTTTCAGATAAGCTTCTCAGTCAGGGATATGTTTGTGACCGACTAGCATCTTCACTGAGGAAGTTCTACCGTCGATATGGGGAGCTCGTCATACACTGCGATGTCCCACTCTCCAGAATGATGAATGATTCTGTCATAGACCGTTTGAACCATCCAACCAAAGATTGTACTCTATGTCTTCCGAAATGGAAGTAACAGGATGTGACAGTTCTACCGAATTGAAGCGGCGGGTGTTGCATGCAAGCAGGAGATGCTGACTCTTCCTGGGCACCTGGTTTCACTCCCATATCGGAATTCGCTTCTTTTCATATAGTGGAGGTTTTTGTTTGTTTGCTTTGGTTCTTGTTTAATCCTGATTTTGTATGCCTTTGGTTTCTGATTTTCAGAATTATCGATCTGTGCTGTATACAAGGATATGGTCATTATCCATATTTGTCATGCACACACCGGGGGATGATCTGATGAGACCCTCAATGTAGTTCTGCTCCCGGTCATTCTCGATCACCGCCAAGTGAGCACCAAAGAGTCGGCAATACATCTACAAAATAAACAAAAAGCATTCTTTTACATTAATGTATTACCCTTATTTACATTGTATCTTATTTGACACATTTATACATGTACTCTGATTATATAATGTAAAAGAGTATGAAATACTTTGTTTTCTTATATAGGCATCTTTTGAATTGAAATACCAGTGCTTCCACCCAAGTGGCTTTGATGTTGATAAATATCTTGTAACACGAATCGTCATGACGGACAAAACCATTCGGGCAATCTCCTGAAACTATACAAATTGATAACAGTCTCATAATAAATAATGTGTACTGAAATAACAGCTTTGGCAATTATCCTATAATAACCATTAATTCAGCTTGAGAGAAACCTGAATCAACTTAGGATTCTTTCATCTAATAATTTATCTATGTTAACATGCGACTTATTTATGTTGACATGCAACTTATTTATGTCAACATGCATTTCAATGATCATGCATGTCAACATATATAATTATCTTGCATGTCGACATAATTATCTCGCATGTCAATATAATTATCTTGCACAATGACGTAATCTGTACTAAAAGATCTCGAATGTAGGGGGTAGAAGTATGCCACCATACATATAAGACGTATATATATATTACCAGTTTTGTTGGAAAATTTTGTCATGTATCTCTCATTCGACTACACAGAGGTACCAATAGAATATTTAATATTACAACAAATTGGCATCGAAGGAGGTTTTTTATATGAATTAGGACTATATAAAAAAGAAAATATAATAAAACTATGAAGGGCATCAACAGTCCGCCCTTTGCTTACAGAAGCAAGCTCTGTTACGGAATAGGAGTTCGACAAATTGTCAGAAAGAGGAAGACAGCAGGATTTTGCCTTAAGGTTGTTAATTCATTGTAAAATGTTTTAAAAATACAGATACATGAATATAGATGGACATGGCTTCAGGAAGGTAATTGTTTATAATTATTGTGTTTATAATACTAGTATATACTAAAAGTCTACCATTGATACTTCATGACATCACTATTCCCAAGAACATTCAATCGGTTTTACAAAGGTAGACATTTACAATTTGAAAGGCACGCGATCTGTACTTTAACTCCTTTATGTAATTGTATCTTGGAGATAATTAATATATTTCGTTTTGTCCTTTATATTTCAATAAGAAGAAGGGAGGAGATCTCCAACAAGACCCCGTTGCAGCATCAACAGTAAAACACCAAAACACCCGATGCAAAAACACAAAAGACGAGTACAGCACGAGACGGAAAAGAGTTTTATTTTTCTCGTTGTCTCTGTCTGTTTGTTCCCCTTTTCTCTTCTCAGTGCCTATTTCAGTGTGAGCGCTACAATGCCGATATAGTCAACGAATTTTAATTAAGAAAACGTCAGAATCCTTGGGATCTCCACATTGTCATCTAAGTCCCCATAATGAAATTCTATTATTATTCGCTATAGCGACACAATCTTTTATGTTACATTAAAAATCCGGTTAATGATACGCACAGATTACTAAGAAAGATATTAACAATATATTGTTTATGTCATGTCATTCCATGAAAATGTTAATTAAAGGATCTTCATAATCGCAAAGATAACATATCATAATTATTAACAAAAACATACCCAATGTTGAAGAAATCAGGAGACACAAGACTGACGAACACACAAATGTATTCATCTTATCAATTGTCAGTACATGTACTAGGGATTATGATATAGGTCAGCATTATTAGTAAGGACATAAATAACTTCAGATTATAGTATTAAACCAGATTTTATTTTTGATATGCGAAGACCATATATTTAGAACGAAGGAGGGGATCTCCAACAACACCAGGCCGCAGCACCCACAGCAAAACCCCAAAACATCCAATACAAAAACACAGAGCAGACAAGCACAGGAAGAGACGCAAAAGGGACAAGGAACGTCAACGCACAACACAGATACATCAAACACAAAGGACTACACACAAACCAACAAGACCAAGGGGCAACCGATGCCGACTTAGGACGGCCATCTGCTACGGAAATAGCAGAAGGTTAAATACAAAAGACTGTACATAAACCAAAGAGACCAATAGACAACCGGTACCATATCTTGGACACAACATATGACATTCTTTGCTATAAGTACTTTCTTCCCTTTGTTACTTGAGGAAGCATTGTAATCTTCTCCTTTGCAACTAAAAAAAAAAAACAAAAAAAAAAAAAAAAAACAAATAGTGATTTATAACAATTCATTGGTATTTCTGGGTACCCGGATGATATTCTCACTATCGACGTTCCTTATTTGAAAAATTTAGGAATGAAATTTATCCGCAAGAATTGACATTAAAAAAGGCAATCGTTACAAACAAAGAAACACAATTTTTTTTTACCTAAACATCAAAATTGTAAATGGAGAGATTCATACGAGTGTGTATGACAAAAGAGATGAGTTTTGAGTCAACTTAGTAAAGTTTCCCTTGCTTGACGGTGATGTTCCCAGATTACCGTCATACGGTATTTACATTTCAAAGCGCATAGGGTATGCTAGTTCATAGTCGAAATTTACAAATTACCGAGTTAAGATACTTTAAGGTAAAGATATCTTCTTTCATAAACAAGTTAAGACTCTCTGGAAATTTTACAAATATATTGTCAGCTTCGTTGAAATTCGGACCCATACAAGCAACAGAGTATATGGGCATTTCACATTCTTTCCTTTTATGGTGACATCATAATAAACAAAATAAGAAGTATCAAAGGTAGACAGAATTACCATCGAACGTGCACCAGAAACATAAAATGCCTTTTATACCATGGATAAGATACTGTTGTTACCAAACGAACACTTGGCTTGGTACTTGACTTATCCTTAGCTTTTACAAACACATTCTTTAGAATTGCACACTGACTGATAGTGACGACAGGACTCCATGACGGGCCCTTATCAAACCTCGGCAGAAAAGACATGACCCGACAACCTGTTCTGTTTGAATGTCTGTCGTACTCCTCGGGTGATGACATGCATGAGCTCGCTACAGCCGGCAGAGCATGGACTGTATTTCGTACGCCCTATATTTTTATACCCATTTACATATCCATCTATGTGTTGCTTGGGTAACTGCATTATACTGTCTTATTTGTTTGGTCATCTTACAGTGAGGTGGTTATTTTTCACCACAATTGTGCGCTCTTCGAGACCTCTGGGTAACCGGCAAAGTTTGAGGGATGCGCACATGTAATACGGATAACAACATCATTTGCTAAAAGCGTGACGTCCTAAGTCGGCCCCGTTGCTCATTGGTCTCGTTGGCTTATTTGTAGTCTTTTATGTTTGATGTTTCTATATTGTGTTTTTCGTGTTTCTTGTTCCTTGCTCTTGCTCCGTCCCTTGTCTTGTCCCTTGTCTTGTCTTGTCCTTTGAGTGTCTTCTCTATGTTTTTGCATTGGGTATTTAAGTTCTTTGCTGTGGGTGTTGCAACTGAGTGTTATTGGGGATCCCTTCATTTCTTTAGATAGACATTTTTTTTCAAGTTGACGTACTTCGGACTTCACACTCCGGATTTCACACTCCGGACTTCGCACTTAAGAAGTCATACTAAAAGAAATCAGGTGCGATTAGAAAAGAAAAATCTGAACGAAAAATGGACGAATTGACACTGGAGTGCTTTAGATATGTATTTTCACACTTGAAAACAAATAAATTCTTCACATCTTATTTAAGTTCATTGGAACAAAATCAACGTTTTGCTTTAGTGAAACAGTACGTCCTATCGAAGCGCCAAGTCCGAAGTGCGAAGGCCGCGAACATGAACAATGTCTAATAAGGAAGATTAGCCAAACACTCAAATATCAATACACCTCACTTGTTTGATGTTTACATGTCGTATGTCTCTTTTCCGTCTCATACTATGCTTGTCTTTTGTGTTTTTGCATCGGGCGTTTTGATGTTTTGCTGTTGGTGCTGCAACATGGTCTTGTTGGAGATACCCTCCCTTCTTGGAAATGCTTAGCATCACAAAAATCAATCACTACAATGGTAATAGTTCTTGACAATTTTATTTCCAATAAAGATTTATTAAATATAAATTCATTAATATTACAGACTTGGTTGGTAATTGGTGCTGTAAAAATATATAAGAAGATGTTAGATACAAAGCAAAGAATTAAATTGAACAATGCATAATAACAGATATTGTTGCACGGTCTACGTTGTAGACGGTAACTAACGCCTTTCCAGACGGTGCAATAATTTTCATTGTGTAGCAATGATTGGATTAATGATTGAAGTAATGATTGAATGATTGACGGAGTCGTGGACTGACTACATTGAGTAGTTTTCTTTAGCTAGCAATGAAGAATTATCCAATCATTGGTGATTTGGTGGCCTAACAATTGCCGTGCAACAAGTGAGTTATTCAACTGCTCCTCGGGCTATGCCCTCGGAGACAGTAGAATAACCCTTACGTAACCATTGGGTCGAAATCAATTATATGAGAAGAAAAATATTCTTACCAAAAAGTTCATGAACCCGACTATTATCGGGAGATACTGTTGTATTTTGTTAAAATCAATATGGTTACTCGATTAAGATCTATTTATTAACGCAATTAATAACGCAATATATACCTTCTCTGGCATAAGAAGTTGAATTTACTGTTACAAGTGTTGTCGTTCCACTCGTAATGCCTTGAATGCAGCAGAACTAGGCAATCCTCGCCAGCGTTCCCGTAATCGTTTGGCTGTCCTTTGGTCCAGTGTGTATAAGTCAAGTTGTTGATTTGCTGATTGGTTCCCATCCACACCCATTCTCCCTCAACAATGGCATCCGTACCGTCTATCCACACACCATCTGTCATTCCTTACGGAGGGAAAATGAAAATA
The DNA here is from genome assembly GCA_028142955.1 of Pinctada fucata. Lineage (NCBI taxonomy): Eukaryota > Metazoa > Mollusca > Bivalvia > Pterioida > Pteriidae > Pinctada > Pinctada fucata. The sequence goes on from AP027107.1 coordinate 56,231,475, forward strand.
AAATCATGTTTCGATTTTGCTTGGTGCTTAAGATATTTAGCTAACTTCATCAAATTGACAAATATGGACGAGAACCATATCCTAATATAGCTCTAGAACAAAATGGAAAATTCGAAAATCATCAACCGAACGCATACGAAATCCTGATAAAACGTACAGGAACCTAAACAAACAAACGAAACATTCCACCAAATGAACAGAAACGAACATCTAATAAGGGAGTGAGACCAGGTGCCCAGAAAGAGTCAGCATTCCCTGCTTTTATGCAACACCTGTTGTTTCAATTCGGCAGACATGGCACATCCGGTTACTTCCACTAACGAAGATACAAGTATTCTCTGTGGTTGGGTGGTTCCAATGATCTAAGACAGAGTATCATCCATCATTCTGGACAATGGGACATCATAGTGTATGACGAGTTCCCCGTGTCGACTGTAGAATTTCCTCAGTGACGATGTTAGTTGGTCACAAACGTATCCCTGACTGAGAAACTTATCCGAGAGACACCTAGCCCTCAGAACAAAATCTGTATATTTGGCACTTGCTCTGGCATAACGTATCAATTGAGAAATAAACACGCCAAATTATAAAGCTAAACCGTGAAATGACAAACCGTCCGCAGCCATTGGCATTTGTCCGTCCCTTTGGCGAACACTTTACTTCTTTTTGAAAGCTGTGATATCCGATTCGACGAAAACTCAAAGTCAGGAAGTATTCAATGTTATTTACCAGCATTTTTCATTTTGACACGGTCAAGCAAACAAGCATGGTAAACAAAATTAACATAAAAGGCGTTTACATGCATCATCAATGCACGGAAATTCCAAAAAAGTCATCGATGTGCAAATACAATTCATAACTGAACATATTTCCTTTATGAATTGTCTCACTACACATTTACTATTTCAACACCTTTCAATGGCTTTGATGTCATATGTTTAACGTCTTCAAATTCATTAGCATATTTTAGAGCAGATAAATTACAGTTATGATATGTTAGGTATATTCTAACTTGTATTGAATATGTAACTGTTCCAAAACCTTCCTTGGTATCATTTTCCTTACATTGTTATTGAAATTCACCTAAAACCATTGTGAACATCAGAAGCATTGATAATCTTACTTCTAATTTTTCTAATCATAAAATAGATTTTCTTGATATTTGAAGGACTTTTCGGCATTAAGCGTGTAACTCTAAAGATAATGTGTACAAATAGAAAGAAAAACACGAGAGTAAAATGCATCTTTATATTGAAATATTCCAAAAAGGCTTTGTTTTTCCTCCACCCAACTGTACCGTAAAATTCCTTCTTCAGTCTATTTTGGAATAAATTCGAAAAAAAAAAATCACAGTGGGTGCTGCAACCGAGTGTTGTTGGAGATCCCCTCCTTTCTGTAACAATGATAAATGTTTATGAATAATAGACGAACTAATATAAAAACAACAATCTGATGAAAGACATCTGATAAAAAAGGAATAACAATACATGATACTACCAGAAGAATACTCAGATCTGAGGAGACCCTCGACAAAATTCTGCTCTCTTGCCGACTGTATAATAGCGAGCTTAGAGTTGAACAGTTCGCAGTACATCTGAAAAAATAGGTAGTGAAAAACACATTTCCATATTTCCATCAAATACTCTTCTTTTGATTTTAAATTACCATTCCAGGTATCCAATCAGATGTTAAAGAATGGCGAGTGACTGTTATCTATTATGATATATTCAATGAGTAGAAAGAGCATTATAGGGATTCTAGAAATATGCACAAAATACTTGTTAGGTGTGCTAAGATTTGCTTTATTTCAAATCAAAAAGCGAATAAATGGGCATGCATTTGTTATATTTTGATTTTGCCTGTTTTCGGTTTTAGTATTTATGACTTATCCAAGAAATAAACTTGTTATCCGAGACCGGTTTCTGTTAAATGATTAAAATAAACCCCTAGAAATCACCATGATCCGTATCCTTAATTGATCTGAATTTCTTGATATCAAATTTTTCTTATATCTAAAATCAGATTTATTTGTTGTCTGGAAACTAATAAGATTGACATTTTACATATTTCAAAGGCAGAACAGTTCTGTTTGACAGTCCTCAAGACATATTTACCTGATATGTACATAAATATGAACATCGAGACAATCACCGAATTTGGCAAGTTTTCGTGGAGCTGTTGCGACGGGTGTTGCATGCAAAAAGGAGACACTGACTCTATCCGGGTACCTGGTCTCACTTCGGAATGTTGTTCATTCCGAGGTTCAAAATTGTTCAAATGAGAATTCTAATGATTTTACGATTTTGAGACTGAATAAGTGATAGGTTCTTTTTTTTTATTATCAAGATCCATACGACACAAATTTTTTAGACCAATCTTATATCTTCTACAGTTATGTGAACAAAGAAAAAAAAAGTACAGACATAAGGGTAACTACATGTATTAGTTTCTACCTCACAAATAATGACGTCTAGTTACTATGAAATGCTATACAAATGTATGAATGTTTTTTATAATCTATGTGCTTCGGTCATCTAAATCAAAACACAAGAAATGTTTAATAATTTTTTCATCAAGATTGTATCTCATTCAACAATACTTTACCTGTGCCTCTACCCAAGTAGCAGTAATGCCTTTGTAGAACTTGTAACAGAACGAATCATGGTGAATGTATCCATTCGGGCAATCTCCAAAAGCTGAAACGATACAAAAAAGTCACGTGTTACCCCAAATTCGACTCTTTGACTCGGTAAAAGAAATTTTCAGCAGATTTTGATTTTTTTTGTTTATTTCAGATTATACCACAACTTATACATTGCCACTCATGTTATATTGTCTATACTTTGATTGTTTGATTATTCTTGGGCGGGTGCGGCTAGCCAACAGAGGATGCTTACTCCCTCCGGACACCTGGTCCCATTTCTAGCTTGCTAGGGGTCCGTCGATGCTCAATTATGGTGCTCTATTGTAAGTGCTGTTGAGAATATCGTCAGGATCTTCTTTAACTCATTGGTTGCCGTGTATTTCGTTACCTCCTATTGTTTCTTGAACTTGTTTTATGTCTATTCTTTGTTGAGTTAATGAAGGTATGTTCCCTTAAACTAGAGGAAGGGTGGTATTACTGGAGACTTTTCAAATCCTTATTCTAATTATTGAACGCATTGCTATACATCTTCGCTCAGTATGTAAACCGGTCTGTAAAATGACAAATCGTACGCGTTTTATAGCATGAAAATCAATGTAAGATTTCCTAAATATCAGAGAAAGTACTAGCCGAGGCCAGTCAGGGTAGAAACAAGTTCATTCTCTGATATAACGGATACTTTTAGACTGTTATCCGACCTAAGACATGCTACTTTTTGTTACAATCTTGTTACATTCACAGACGCATTCAATTGATTAATGGATGATCTACAATAATGTTAAACGTCTTTAAATTGAATAGCATCATTTTAGAAAAGATAAATTTGCAGCATGGACCAGACACGCACGTTTCTGGTACTGTTGAAGAAAGCCAGGTTATCAACCGAAGTTGATCGTCTGTCTCTTCAACGCATTCGAAAATTTCTGTTATCAAAAAATCTTGAAATTTCTAAAACGTGGGTCCTGTAGCATCATATCCGACCCATCCTGCTACGTTTTTCGGTGCATTTTGGACATAATATTTTGTACACTCTTTGGCCATATTACATTGTTTAGATTGAGGATCACTAACGAGGGTTAAGTACCCGAAACTTGCATGTCTGGTCCATGCTGTAAATTTATCTGTCTTAAATGTTGCTATTGAATTTGAAGACGTTTGACAACTGAACCCTCGTCAGTGATCCTCAATCTAAACAATGTAATATGGGCAAAGAGTCTTAAAGTTCTTATGTCAGAATATGTAACATATGTTGCATAAATACTTTGCTAGTCAACCAATTATCTCGTTTCTTGATGATGGGCAATTTCATGTCAATGTCAAATACTTTGAGTTGTTTGGAAAACGATACACTACACGTACCATGTAGTCATGATTTGATATATTGAGAGTTCCAACTTTGTCTTAGCTAATCCTTATCCTAAGCCCCAACTGTAGGTTTTCAAGATAGGAGTAGTTAACCCTAAGATCTAACCCTCGAATTCCGACTTAGGGTTAGTCTTTTTCGAATGGAAATTTGTCTCTAGTTGCCGCAAAGACACCGACGGAGAAGGGGGATGTATCGAATTTGATTTTGTCGACGTTCAACAATTTTATCAATGCATCTTGTTATTATCATTTTCGTATAACCATATACCAAAATACATTTCTACAAAATATTATAAAAGCCATATACGACGTATATAAGTTGCAACATCAAAAAGTGACAAATCATACCTGTGTTCAAAAGAAACAACAAGACTGAAGCAAGCGTCAAAGCCCTCACATACATTGTCCTATCTGTCACAAAATGACCTATATTAATCTTTGTACAGTTGTAAACATCATGAAGATTTAGGTCTAGATAGGGAATTAGCACATATTTCCTTACGATCATACACTTTCTTAAGTGAATTTATAGTTGTCAAAGACTGCTTCCAGTGACACCAGTCGCCATCTCATTTTAGCAGGCTATGACATGCAAAGAGAGAAAAACTTTTGAATTCTTATCAGCATTTACAAAAGCGATGTTTTCAAATCCTGTTTCCAGGCAGCATTAATCTACACAACCAGACATCGTGTTGTAAGGTATATCAGAGAAGTACCGATCGTGCTGTAAGGTATATCAGAGAAGTACCGATCGTGCTGTAAGGTATATCAGAGAAGTACCGATCGTGCTGTAAGGTATATCAGAGAAGTACCGATCGTGCTGTAAGGTATATCAGAGAAGTACCGATCGTGCTGTAAGGTATATCAGAGAAGTACCGATCGTGCTGTAAGGTTTATCAAAGACAACGCAAATGTTTAAGTTCAAATTTTATTATTATTTGGCATATTCTTGTCATGGCTTTATGTTAAATTTTAAATCTCTGACGACTTGCAAGCTCAAGTGAAAATGTCAAAGAGATGAGCAATGAGAATGGACCCTGGGTAATCAGATGTCCATCGACATCCTCAAAGCAAGGGGTCCTGGGAAACAGATACCCCAAGCCAGAGAGATGTCTATACCTAGCTTTAATGGGAAATTAAACACGATTTCACAAAATCAATGTCACACAGTCAATTCAACACGAGAGTCCAATCCAAGAAAGCCACGACGAGACCTGAGATCCTGGTGATGAAGATAATATCTGCAAGATATAAAAACTAAGAGCAGAATCAGGAACTTAATGACAAAATAGTGCACACACAATATGGCGAATACTTGAAAATCTTGATTTCTCAAAAATAAAGTATGACTTAAAATGTCACAAGTCAAATATTTATACATATGTTATTAATAAATCACTTTATCTATTTAATATTATCATTTTCCAATTATTATTATCATTATATTATTTTTTCATTTATTCATTGATTTCATTTATTTATTATTTAATTTATTTATGATTTAATTTTTTTTTAAATCAGTTATATATAGATAGGTAACCATTTATTGACAATAAGGAATCATAAAGATTAAATTCTGTAACAACATTTCTGGGAGGATGGGATGGGTGTCATTGAAAATTTTGCATCTGAAACCTAAGCATGGTGTTTCGAAAAGAACGATAACTCGTATTGCTTCCGTATTGTACCCATAGTCGAATTTAAGACAGGTCGATACAAGTAAATGTTCATTTGCTTGCTTTGATAAATGAATTTATTGTTAGCCAATAAATTGTATTATCAAAGACAACGCAAATGTTTAAGTTCAAATTTTATTATTATTTGGCATATTCTTGTCATGGCTTTATGTTAAATTTTAAATCTCTGACGACTTGCAAGCTCAAGTGAAAATGTCAAAGAGATGAGCAATGAGAATGGACCCTGGGTAATCAGATGTCCATCGACATCCTCAAAGGAAGGGGTCCTGGGAAACAGATACCCCAAGCCAGAGAGATGTCTATACCTAGCTTTAATGGGAAATTAAACACGATTTCACAAAATTAATGCCATATGAGGCATATACCAAACAGATATGCCTCATCCGCCATACAGCGGAATTTTGTGTAATCGAACCGAAAAGAGTTAAGAAAATCTCCCCACTACAAATAGTCTATATCATCAAATTTATTATATATGTACAGTATATGAAATAGCAGCATGAAAGCATGATCGCTAATAGCCATCAAAATAATTCAGAATTAAAACAGCTATTCAAAGCTATTTAAAGCTATTTGTGTAGACTACCCGAGAGACTTTAAATGAAAACAGACCCCGGCCTCCCGACATAATAAGCAGCATTTCATTCAAAATATAGCAGCATGATTCAAAACATCATGAAGCATGATCGCTAGCAGCAATCGATGAATAAAACAGCTATAAAAGCATATCTTAGCATGACAAGAATAGCGTTACGAGTCTTATAGACATTTATGTATTGAAGCTATCAAAATGGTAGTATGTAGAATATAAAAGCAAGCATAGCTTTTCAAAACCATTTTCATCTAAAAGCAAAAGAATTCTACATCATTCTATCGCTATCATTTTTATAAGCTCTGTGTACCAAGCTGGTACAAAAATGCATGGTCTAAATTCATATAAATTTGCACATCTCACTCCAATGTAAATTCATATTTACACATCTCAACTCAGGTATAAATTCATATTTACACATCTAGACTCAGGTATAAATTCACATTTACACATCTCAACTCAGGTATAAATTCATATTTGCACATCTCCACTCAGGTATAAATTCATATTTGCACATATTAACTTTAAAATTCCATTGTCCCAATGGGATAAGTACGTTTCAACATGCGCAAAAGCTTGGATGAAAAAGTTTTCAAGTTGGGATATCTAATGTTATATTAGCCCTGCTGCTCTTTCAAATTTCGTAGCAGTATAATTGTTTGAGGTATCGAATAGTCTCGGAATTTCTATAGCCGATTATTGAAATAATGTTTAGAGTGGGGATTGAAAACAATGACCAAGAAGAAACATTTTAAGGTTTTATTTTAAAATTGTATTTCTATGCATTTGCAGTACTACTACTTGTGGATGTTAAAAAGGCCAAAGCCTGATAGGCATTTCACTGGTTCTGAATATATCTTTCAAAACGTCTATAGTGTCGATAATCAATCGATAATTAGTTTCCGATATACAGTGTTCCGATTATCGATGTAAAAGTCCGATTGCTCATCACTATAATTCAACCCCTGCTGTATAGTCATTGATAAGAGAGGAAAACATAGATTCAAAGTTCATATGAGGTTCCTTAACCCCCGAAGCTTCCCGAGGATGACATCGGTCTTTGTCGGGAAAGGGCAAAGGTACAAATGTGTATAAATTGCGACTGGATTGACTAACCTTCGTAATACTTGACGCCAGAATAATCAGTGCAATATCTCGACGTATTTGGAAGTCTTGTAAACATTAAATTTCAAGAAAGGATCAACAAACAACGCAAGTCTTATCAAAGGAGATGACGTATCACTATACGTACGACATACTGTCATTACTGAGGTCAATTACATCAACGTACATTGTATATAAAAAAAAATGTAACTGGTAAAACATGGAGATTTCGATTACCCATAGCTTTAATCTGATAATATAGAAAAATTTAGGTAGCCGCCCCATTACCGTTTATGACAAATATGGATAATGACCATATCCCTGTATACAGCACAGAATCGATAATTCAAAAATCAGAAACCGAAGGCATACAAAATCAGGACAAAACAGGAACCAAAGCAAACAAACAAAAACCTCCACCATATGAAAAGAAGCGAACTCCCGATATGGGAGTGAGACCAGGTGCCCAGGAAGAGTAAGCATCTCCTGCTTGCATGCAACACCCGTCGCTTCAATTCGGTAGAACTGTCACATCCGGTTACTTCCATTTTGGAAGATATAGAGTACAATCTTTGGTTGGATGGTTCAAATGGTCTATGACAGAATATCATCCACCATTCTTGAGAGTGGAACATCATAGTGTATGACGAGTTCCCCATATCGACCGTAGAACTTCCTCAGTGACGATGTTAGTCGGTCACAAACATATCCCTGACTGAGAAGCTTATCTGAAAGACGCCTAGCTCTCAGAACAAAATCCGTATATTTGGTACTTGCTCTGGCATAGCGTATCAACTGAGATATGAACACGCCATAAGCAGGCGATGAAGGGATGTTGCTACTCAGAAAAGGAAAGTTTGTATTGCTGAAATTGAAGTCGTCACGTTTGTCATAGAGTGAGGTGTTCATGTGACCATCAGTGTCGTAGGACATAAGAAAGGCAGAGATTAATTTATAAATTAATAAATTTAGATAATTTTAATGCATTTGGTGAAGACACTTACGAGAATAGCAATATTTTCTATTAGTGCTGTGAATCGATGCACTGTCATGGAATGCAAATCAGCGATGGCTATGTGTCATACAGGTCATTTGACAACATGAGTCGAATTTCGATGTATTATTGGCCAGAAAAAAAAATTAAAGGTTAACAATTCTCGTAATCAATGATTTACAAAATGACCATTTTTCTAACAGTCAGTTAAATCATATAACTAAATCATCGTTTGTAAAGGAATGGATACGCCTCGAATTGAAATTGCAACGATCTTTAAACCGTCCTACGAAATTCCATATCTAAATGTCCTTTTACTTTATAAAGAGTTGAACTCATTTTTTCCTTATCATTAATGTTAAATTAGTTTAAACGTACTCATTTCGTCACGATTATATACGTGAAGTCATAGAAGTTTCTCGAAATAAAATGAATTGTTTTCAGAATAAAACCCTTAATTTCTTTGTATACATATATGTACAACTGCAATCTATGATATTATCTATTGTCTGATATGGTCCAAAGGAACCATACATCTTTTTTTTTTTTTTTTTTTATTATTATTATTATTATTATTATTATCTAATCATTTCTTTTTAATTATTATTATTGTTCTTATTATCATTTATTTATTGAGATAATGCATTTCTTAAAAACAGTAATGTTCGTGGTGTTGAAGGAGTCTTAGCTGAATCGTGTGCATTGACCTTGAAATTTTCCCCACTATCAATGAGAAAGGTCTTAGCATAAACTGAACATTATTATTTTCACCTGATATTTGGTATATCAAGGTTAGCCTTGAATGTTATATTTTCGATTTGATACCTCAGCGTAAATCAAAATTAGATGATTTATTAAATTCATTTTTATCATTTCCTCATTTTATAATGGGTGTATGGATATACATGTAATTCTAAATAATTTAGCAATGTGAGAAGAAAACGTAAGAGAAAGGTTATATCAACCAGAATGCTGTAACCTTTTATTTGATTCACCAAATTCCGAATAGGAAATTAGAATATAGCTCTCGTTAGTGTGTTACTCAGATCAAGAAGCTGCCAAAGCCGCTAAATTTCTGCAACGTTTACAATGACCTCGGGAACGACCATAAAACTCTGATGTGACCTTGAAATCACACATGACCGTAATTCAAGGTTAAAGTGAAAGGGATTAGTATATAAGTAAAATTTGTATGAAGTCTGAAAACTATAGGTCAATTGAAGTTTATTCCATAAACTAACCTTTGAAGCTACCTTGAGAATAAGAATTTGACCTCTAACAAGGACACAAATAAAATCTGAGCATCTGATATTAATACCAGCAAGTTCTATCTGAATATGATGAATTGTGACCTTGAGATGATACCAATGACTCTTGGTCAAAGTCCACGAGCTTGATACAAGGAACATTCGTGTGAAGTTCTGAAGTATGGAAGGTTAAAACTCTGTTACACTCAAACTTTCGGAGCTGATAATTCCTCGAATCAAGAGCCAGTCGTCTATTTGATTTTATCTATTTATTGATATTTATCTATTTATTCATTATTTTCTAATAATTAACCATAAGCAGAAATTCTCAAACCAGAAAATGTAGTGATGAAATTTGGATCCATGATCCTGTATTGAAATTGATTTTTTTTTAATTAAATTTGAAACTGCCTTACCGAAATTTGTTTTGGGTTTTCCGTTATCTTAAGTTATTCTTCTTCTTCTTTTTTTTTTCACTTTGTTGTGCCTTTTCTCTAATTATTCAATTATGCATCTATTTACTTAAATTTCGCTACATACAAGTAATCGAATATCAATGAAAAGGAGGGTCTGGTAGATAACCGTCTAGCATCCGGGGTCTTAACAGGAGCTCCGGTTCTTTTTCTTGTCTTGTGCATAGAATAGATATTTGAAAATGAACATATCCTTTTATTTATTTATTTTTTTAATTTCTATTTCATTGTCCTTATCTTTTTATTCAATGACATTTATTTATTTTTAATCACAAATTAGTACATCGGCGGAAACCCAGTCTATTGCCATACGATTATCTTACGGAGTATAACGGAGAAGATGCCGTGGGTTTCCGACGATGAAATTTGTAAAGATAAATTTGATTTTATACATAGTTCATTCTTATCTAGTGTTTATTTATTTTCTTATTTTTATTACATTTGTGTATTAGATTTTTTATTCATTTTATTATTATTATTATTATTTTTTTGCATTAGGTTAATCTTACTAATATTAGTTTTATTCACTGATAAAGATCATATTGCAAAAGTTTTTTCTGTACATCTAATATATAACAAGGTGTATAATGAGTTCCTCATAAATTTTTACAAACTTGTACATCTAATATAACAAGGTGTAAAATGAGTTCCTCATACATTTTTACAAACTGAATATCTACAACATAAAAAATAGCGCTAGATAAACGCTACTGTATGTTATGTTATATACAGAGCGTTAGTGCAACAGGTTCGTTTGGTTGGAAGATTAGTTTTAGAGGAATATTGTGCCCTGCATTTTTCAAATCAGCTCATCAATTTACTCAACTTTACCTAGGCATGGATAATTTGAACTGTTAATGTTTTAAAACTTGTAAATCCACGAACATTTGTTTTTGTCTCAGTTCTATACAGAAATGTCTGCCATTTTTCCGGATGTACAAGATCCGATCAATTCGACCTTTGCGCATTTCAATCTGTATGAACCTCTCCTTTGTTGGTGCTCTCACTCTATGGGGTCATGTATTTCGCATGTACTGACATTATAAACCTGAAAATTAACAAGAAAGAACTTGGAACATTTGAAGGAATGATTTTGTATACGTTGTCTTGGTTTGACCTTGATCCATTGAGGTGAGTGCTCCTACAAAGGAGAGGTGCTTTCCGATTGAAATATGGGTAGGTCGAATTGACTAGATATTGTACATCCGGTAAAATGGCAGTCATTTATGTTTAGAACTGGGTCTAAAATAAATGTATGTGGATTAACAAGTTTTAAGACATTAACAGGTAAAATTATCCATGCCTAGGATATGCTTAGACCACAAGAGAGTCGTCTTGAAACAAATGGGATGTATAATATTTTTCTTATAGGAAATAATTTGCGCGCATACATGTCTGCGCTCACCTTCCCGTGAACATTACCGTTTTCACCAAAGCGATGATATTTAATACATCGCTTTTGCATCTAAAGCTACATAATAAAGTACTTACGTTATGAAAGCATAACCTAGCTAAGCCTCCAGTTTCTGAAAACTTCACAAGGTGTACACACAAAAATAAAAAAATATGATTGACATGATAATGAAACATAATTTACTAGCTAAAGAACGTATTATATTTGATATTGTATTTTCTATCATTAATCGAGATATAGAAATTTACATACACACAGTAATGAATTATTTTGATATTCCTTGTTACATGTAAAATTACTCTGGAGACATTGAAAAAAAAAACACTTGCTGTTCAAGTAAGTTTAGAATCTTCACCCCTGCTAGGGTTTTGCAGAAGCTTGTATTTTACCAGTATCAACTAAAATATTCCATTTAACCAAACATTCTAGAATATGATGACATCAACAAAATATGAGTTCCAAGAACTTTCGTCTCGAGGAACAAAACAACTGCAAATCACTTAATCAGTGAAATTTGAATAAAACAAACAACATGATACAATACAACATTACTTACTTTCGAAGAAGAGCGGAACATATACTTACTCCTCGAAACGAGACTGAAAGCTTTACAAGACGAGTTACAACAAATTGAAACACTCAATTTTACAGACAATTTCATTTAAAATTTTAAGCATGATACGAAACGTACTGTAGTCTGCATTCTGTGCTTCATTTCTATTCTTTCTCTAAAAACAAACTATTTCTATGGTTTGTTGAGATTTTATGTTTATTGAGATTTTTTGTTTATTGAGATTTTTTGTTTGTGTGTGGAATTTCTTTTTTTTTTTTATTATAATTATTTCAAACGTCTAGACATTAAAACTAAAGATACTTATTGTATCATATACATTCTCAAATGTCAACATTATAGAAATTTCTATGCAGACGACAACCCAAGAAATCTACAGCGAGGAAAATTTCGATTTCAACTAAAATTTGGGTGAAAGAAACGACATGCAGTGCATAGAATAATACAAAAAACTCAGCAAGTATCCAACTTTAAACTTGAAACGAAATATTAATTCATAATCAATGTAAAGGGTGATGAACGCAGATGAAAAATGTCATTGAAAATTTTGCATCTGAAACCTAAGCATGGTGTTTCGAAAAGAACGATAACTCGTATTGCTTCCGTATTGTACCCATAGTCGAATTTAAGACAGGTCAATACAAGTAAATGTTCATTTGCTTGCTTTGATAAATGAATTTATTGTTAGCCAATAAATTGTAATATCAGAGAAGTACCGATCGTGCTGTAAGGTATATCAGAGAAGTACCGATCGTGCTGTAAGGTATATCAGAGAAGTACCGATCGTGCTGTAAGGTATATCAGAGAAGTACCGATCGTGCTGTAAGGTATATCAGAGAAGTACCGATCGTGCTGTAAGGTATATCAGAGTAGTACCGATCGTGCTGTAAGGTATATCAGAGAAGTAACGATCGTGCTGTAAGGTATATCAGAGAAGTACCGATCGTGCTGTAAGGTATATCAGAGTAGTACCGATCGTGCTGTAAGGTATATCAGAGAAGTAACGATCGTGCTGTAAGGTATATCAGAGAAGTACCGATCGTGCTGTAAGGTATATCAGAGTAGTACCGATCGTGCTGTAAGGTATATCAGAGAAGTACCGATCGTGCTGTAAGGTATATCAGAGTAGTACCGATCGTGCTGTAAGGTATATCAGAGAAGTACCGATCGTGCTGTAAGGTATATCAGAGAAGTACCGATCGTGCTGTAAGGTATATCAGAGAAGTACCGATCGTGCTGTAAGGTATATCAGAGTAGTACCGATCGTGCTGTAAGGTATATCAGAGAAGTACCGATCGTGCTGTAAGGTATATCAGAGTAGTACCGATCGTGCTGTAAGGTATATCAGAGAAGTACCGATCGTGCTGTAAGGTATATCAGAGAAGTACCGATCGTGCTGTAAGGTATATCAGAGAAGTACCGATCGTGCTGTAAGGTATATCAGAGAAGTACCGATCGTGCTGTAAGGTATATCAGAGTAGTACCGATCGTGCTGTAAGGTATATCAGAGAAGTAACGATCGTGCTGTAAGGTATATCAGAGAAGTACCGATCGTGCTGTAAGGTATATCAGAGAAGTACCGATCGTGCTGTAAGGTATATCAGAGAAGTACCGATCGTGCTGTAAGGTATATCAGAGAAGTACCGATCGTGCTGTAAGGTATATCAGAGTAGTACCGATCGTGCTGTAAGGTATATCAGAGAAGTAACGATCGTAGTACAGGAGTCAAAGCTTTCTGAACTTACTGAGAAGACGTGACTCTATCAACTCAAAATACAATCAAGATGGAAGATCTAGTAACCCTATGTAAAACATACATGCAGAATAGTCGTATAGACTATAGTTCATGTAGCCGGGTTAGCGCAGTGGTAGCGCTCGCTTCTCACCTCTAAGGCCCCGGGTTCGAATCCCAGATTCGGCGAAGGGTCTTAAGTGGGAGGGTAAGTGGTCCCCACTTAGGCCTCGGAAGGGTTTTTTCTCCGGGTACTCCTGTTTCCTCCTGCTCTCTGGACCCCATCACGCCAACATCTGAGATATTAATATAAGTTGTGTAACTTGTTTGATAAACTTTGTAAAATAAATGAAGTTGAATTTTCTCTTATAGTTCATGTACCTCGAAACTCGTACTTGCATTTGTCTTTGTGATTTTTTGTTTAAATGATAACTTCCGTTTAAGATTTAACTTGAAGCTTCTTCCATATTTCTGGTAGGATGGATAGTTCTGGTAAATTACACATTCCTCTATTCATACAATGGATGAAGGTGTTAAAAGTACTTTATGATAAACCTTCATCGTCTCCGTGCAGTCTTTATGGCTTTGTTTATTACCATGATTCTGTTGTCGTTGCAGTAAGGGATTGAGTTTTACTTAAGTTTCACCTGCAAGAAAATTAATATTTAAGGTCTGTAATATGGAAAAATCGTTAGGCAACGAATTTGTCCGCTTCGTTCTGTAACAATGATACTGGGATTCAGTCTCTTGTTGCAGTATCCAAGAGACTGAATCATTTAATCTATAGTAACGGGAGTTAGATTAATAGGATGAATAATGTTAGGAGTTGTGGCTTTCTCGACCACTTACATTGAAAAGAATGATGGGGATCATTTCTATTTGTTGAATATCTTCAAATTCAATAGCATCATTTTAGATAAATTTTCAGCATGGACCAGACATGCACGTTTTGGTTACTTAACCCTCGTCAATTATCCTCAATCTAAGCAATGTAATATGGATAAAGAGTGTGAAAGTCATCATATCCATACATGTGCCGAAAGACGTAGCAGGATGGATGGGAAAAGATGCTACAGGACCCAAGTTTTAGAAATTTCAAGAAATTTTAATTACAGAAATTTTCGAAAGCGTTTATCCTTGATCATTTTTTGCGACATATTGCTTCAATCATTCTAAATCAATCTAAAACGTTTCATCATGAAATGAAAGGAGATTTTAAAATACCCTTGTAAAATGATTTGAACGCAATGACGAATTACTTGCATACTTCAAGAATGAAAACAATTGACAACATAATTGACTTTTTTTAAACTATTCCCCTACTAAATAGCGAGATCAGTCGTGAAGGGAACTATGGTTGCCTTTAAAAAATTCGATGTTTTCTTGTATTGGACTCTCTCCAAAATTTTAGAATTTTTATTTCGAAAAGGAGAGGGTAGATCTACCTAAAATTAAGATTTCCATGTTGGAATCTTTTATGAAATAGGTATTTTCGATATATACATGTAACAGATCAGGTCATCGAATTAATTGATAAATGATATAATTTTAGTATCTTTCAGTAAATCAAAACAACCTACTATCAATGACAAATATGGATAATGACCATATCCCTGTATACAGCACAAAATCGATAATTCAAAAATCAGAAACCGAAGGCATACAAAATCAGGACAAAACAGGAACCAAAGCAAACAAACAAAAACCTCCACCATATGAAAAGAAGCGAACTCCCGATATGGGAGTGAGACCAGGTGCCCAGGAAGAGTAAGCATCTCCTGCTTGCATGCAACACCCGTCGCGATTTCTTTCGCGATTTGGTGTCATCTATTCCCATATGCACAATATTAAAGGTAGGGTGATTCTTAAGGACCTTTGTACCTGGTTTCAGAATAGATTATTTCAAGAAAGTAAGACAAATGTACTGGTCCAATCTATATATCCGTCACTATTTCTAAGCACTTGAGGTTATTTGGGTATTTTGTGCAGAGTTGGACATTTCTAATTTTAGACATTTTGCAGGTGCTCTATTGATCATTTTAGGACTTTAGAAGCTTCCCCTTCCTCAGCAGCAACTTACTTTCCATCCTTGCTTGCCTGTGATTCCCTAAAATGATATGTTAAAATCTTTGGTAAAAACCTTGGTAACGCTCTATGAAAATCAAAAATACAATTTCATTAAAATTAATGCGAAATGCTAGGGATACCAATGATAATAAGTTCAAATTACACACACTTTACTTTGAGATTTTATGTCAATCAGTGAATGAAAGTCAATCATAAAACCCGAAATCATCTTTTAAAAAATCACAATTAGAAGGCTGACAAGTTCTTGAAATGACAAAGATGGATAATGACCATATATCCCAATACATAGTACAAAATCGATAATTCAGAAAATCATAAACCGAAGGCATACAAAACCAGGATAAAACAAGAACCGAAGCAAACAAAGAGAAACCTCCGCCATGTGAAAATAAGCGAACTCCCAATATGTGAGTGAGACCAAGTGCCTTAAATACATACGTTATATGTTTTTGTCCTTCCATTTACGTTACTTATGAAGTTCTAGGACGAGACAACAGACATGTAAAACAGTTTTGTATCTTGTTAGCCAGAATACTGCACTATATAAAGGTACTAAGGGCAATGATTGAATTTAAAACACAAAGATCTACTGGTTTTGATAACCAATCAAATGTGACGTAACAGATGTGGTATGTTGACAGGATATGCTTACTCTTCCTGGACAAACGATCTCTTTTATCTGTGATAAGATGGTGAAATTTTTCGCATTGTTTGAAAAATAAACTTGAAAATTTGATTCGTTTATGCTACTGGGGGAATTACTGGACAATAATTCACGGCTAGCTAGTCGTTATTTTTATTCTAATATTGTTCTGCAGACGACAATGGGCGGAGCTTAGCAGACAGGATGTTTGTTGGAGATTTTACACTGGGCGAGTTCTTTAGTGCATATCGATATAGGGAGAAAACCCCAAGTCATATTAGAATATATTTCAGATTCCTGTCTGATTTTTAATGCTCTTCAGTTAATAATCCCCCCGATTGTTAGTTTTATTGCCACATGTGGTTTTATCTCTTACATATCAAAATATGAATATCATAACCAATATTGCAGAATGTAATAAACAATTTTACATATTAATATTGGTAAATAGTGATGTATAATACTATTCTTATCTTCTCTCCACTGACCCTAATCTCTCAGGTCCCACAATGCTACATGTGTCCGGTATATGTTCCACCGGATACAATCTAACACTATGCTTGTTTTGTTTACATTATTTGGGATCCTCTTCCTCGCTTCTCGGACAGTTGGACAGGGTACACAATGTCCCCTTGGCTACACTGTACATGGGACATCATGTTACCTGTTTCCGTCATTGAGAGCCAATTGGATCCAGGCGATGGTTTGTTGAATTGATCAGTCAAATATTTCATGCCTCAAACTTGACAAATTTAATGATCTTTTCATGAATATAAACAATTACATTTTCTACAATCATGTACCAGTCGATTTCCTCACCGAGTTTAAACTACATCTCAACACATTTTTTCTAACATGAAAACATACATTGTTCGGTTATTGAATTTAATTTTTTATGTTCATTAAAAGATAATCAAACATCAGATTAATAATACGGAAGTGTTCCAACTCTATATCTTCTTGAAGAAAATTTCAAACCAATTAATTATGCACCAGACACGTGTTCCGGATATTAAATCCTCATCAGTGATGCCTCCATCCACAGATTTTTAGACACAGCCAAAATTCACTTCAGTAGCGCCCTCTGGTTATATTTTTTGAATTTAAATTTGTGCAATTAGCAGAGAGTGCGCGGTTCCAAATTTCCTGTAGGGCAGATTTAGTCATAGGGCTTAAGTGTTTTTAAAAATTTTCTAATATTTCTTCTCTAACGCCTTCTACACGAGCAATTCTGAAAAAGTTTTCCGCTGAATTAACAGTTTCAATATACTCCCTATCTTTGTTTTGCTTTATATATTCCAAGGCTTGATGATTGAAGATTGTTTTTTTTTGGTATTGTGTATAACTGATGTATGCCTTCTCCATTTTCACAGAAACTTTGTGAACTCTATGGGGCGGAGCTTGCTACTGTGGAATCTGAAGATGAGCAAATATGGCTTGAAAACTATCTGAAGGCCAGATGGACTAGTAGTATGAGATAAAATCTTTTTTGAAACTGCAGCAGATCGAAATATTTCTTCCAGAGGGAAGGGATGATATAGATAAAAACCACACTGAAATACACAAATGTATATTTAAGTGTTTGTGTTTTTACTTTTTGGATACTAACGTACAAATCTAAGGAAACACGAAGTGTCCAAATGTACAGACATTCTTTGATGCGGTTTTCTCCCACTTGAGATTGAGAACTCTCAAATTTCCCTGGGGTGAGATAAATCGATCTCACCCTCTGACGTCATCGATGTCATCTTCTGACGTCATCGCTACCAAAGCGACGTTATGAATGTAAGGCAAACTGGTAATTAGAATAGAAACTCTAGATACGATTACGTGGGAGAAAAACAATCAAACACCACCATGAGGGAGGGATGGCTAATTTTCAACCCTCGTATAAAATTTTGCTTGTCCATGACTCGGCAAAGCCTCGTCATGGACTTGCAAAATTTGTACACTCGGGATGAGAAATCGCCATCCCTCCCTCATGGTGGTGTAAGATTATATTATTCATACATGCATTCTTCTTTCAATAAGTCCTCCTCAGTGGTACTTGACGAAAATTATTCAAAATTGAAAAAAGTATAGTAAAGTGCCCCCCCCCCCCCCTTAGTTTCATTTCGAAATTTCGTATATATATATATATATTGTTAGAGTGAGCGAGTGAAAAACTTGTGTCGACTCTATTCAGAGGCAAAATAAAATGAAAAATATGGCCAAAATTAATGGAGGGATGATCCAAGGATCTTAAACTCCTATATTTACATGATTCAAAATAAATATTTCAAATATATCGTAACATTAATTTTTCGCCAGACCGTAGCCTCTCTCTTGACCAGCATTATGAAATCATTGAAAAACACTCCAAACATCAAGTCGACGGGAACATCTTTTTAACAACCTCTACATTGCAGCAAAGAATAACTGTGAATTATGAAGAAAATTGAAGTGTTCCGACTCTACCCTACCTAAACAACATTTCAACCAACTTTGATGCACCAGACTCATGTCTCTGATAGTCAATCTTAATCAGTGGCATTTCAAGCCAAAGTGATTAATAGTAGCTAATTCTAGTTTGATTTCTGAAATCTATTTTGTAACGAATGCACGGCTCCAAATTTCATGTAGGGTCGTTTCAGTAGAATAATAAAAAAAAATTATGAGCAAAGGACAGCGTAGTGTCCAACTCTGCTACTTACGTTTCGCAACACGTTGATCGTTTCTTCAACGCATTCTAAATTTCTGTTATCAAAATTTCTTAAAATTTCTAAAACGTGGGCCCTGTAGCATCATATCCCACCCATCCAGCTACGTCTTTCGGTACGCTTTTTCGACATAGTAACATTCATACTTTTTGGCATATTACATTGTTTAGATTTGAGGATCACTGACGAGGGTTAAGTACCCGAAACGTGCATGTCTGGTCCATGTTGCCAATTCATCTGTTCTTAAATGATGCTATTCAATTTGAAGACGTTTACACCATCACTAAAGTATTCATGTTTTGAACTGTTTTCATTTAAGTGAACCTAAATGACGCATATACATTTTGTTAAAAACACAAAATCGAAGATGACAAGTATTTAATGGACATTCCTTCAATTGTTTTTGTATATTTGCGAATGGACCGCTATTTTATATCTTTAAAATTTTGAAATACATGTACTTGTAATACTAGTATATAAGGCTTACTGTATCAATCGATCATTTAAGCATAACTTTCTTCTAATAGAAAACCAGACTTATGGCATTTGGCTCGGAGGAACGGACCTTTTAGTGGAGAACGAATGGATTTGGGCAAAGTCTGGAAAACAAATAGAATACAGCAGATGGGCTCCTGGTGAACCTAGTCTTGTCTATCAGAAAACAAACGCCGACGAGAGTTGCCTTGATATGTTCCCAGAAAAGGGCTTTATGTGGAACGATGGTCGATGTGAAGACGACTTAAATTTCATCTGCGAGAAATCGTAAATATTAATATAAACATCAAAGAAGTACCTAAAATATCTATTTTCTTTATAAAAAGTTTTAAGTAATCAGATAAGAGACAATAGATATAATCTTTAAAGTGGTTCCGTGTAGAAAACTTACTTTAAAATTTTAATGCAGGTAACTAAAATCATTACCTTTTATCCTTACTTATCATTACTCATTAGTAATTGAGGAAAATTTTAATGCAGGTAACTAAAATCATTACCTTTTATCCTTACTTATCATTACTCATTAGTAATTGAGGATTCAAAGATGGTCCTTTCTATCATTGGTTCCTATAACTTTAGGTCTTATTTTCATATCCTTGATTTTGCATCCGCAATATTTCTGGCCTTCATTGAGTATTTCATGACTTAGATGTAGGATTGTGAGGGCGTTTACTTTCTTCGTCGATTTAGTCATGTGTATTTTGATTTAATTTTCTGTTTTTACAGGTTGTTAGGCGGAAATCCAGGCATCGTGATTGGCTAATTTTGAAAAAGGAATAAAGACAGAAATGACGAATTCATTTTCATACAATTATTGGTCTCGTCTGTAGTTTGTAGTCTTTCATGTTTATTGTTTCTATGTCGTGTGTTTCGTTTTCGTCTCTTGCTGTACTCGTCTTCTCTGTGTTTTCGCCTCGGGTGTTTTGGTGTTTTGTTGTTGGTACTGCAACCAGGTCTGGTTGGAAATCACCTCCCTTCTAATTTATGGATGATTGCTAAAATTTAATAATGTCTTTCAGACAATAAATATAGGATCTCAAATGAATTTTCATTTCATACGATGTATTATGAAACGAGTTGTGAGTTTTATATCCCCGAGCCTTGGCGAGGGGATATAAAACGCACAACGAGTTTCATAATACATCGTATGAAAAGAAAATTCATCTGAGATTCTTTTTATCACATGATATTGCCTAAAATGTGTATTTCTAACGTGAAATCAACGTTTCCGAGAACTACACAGGCGAATCACGCCGTGATCTAGAAGTCGTCTGCTACGCTATGAGAAGTAGTGTCCCCATCGTATAGATATTCTGTGCGTAAGAGAAAAGTATTTCAATTTTGAATAGTATTTTAATGCAAGAATTAATTCAACAACAACAATTTTAATCATCGATATGGACTCCGGGTCTGAATTTAACAGTTGACCGATATTTGAAAGGTCACAACTGTCATGGTTTTGTGATTAGGTTCCAAACTTGACGAATCGCATTCAAGCAGAGCGATATGTAACGTGTTATCATATCATACGTTTATGAAATGGCTTTATGAAACTGCATAACGGGTGTATCATGTGATAAAATCTTAATATAAGCTCTCTGATCAATAACATATTTGTAGTGTTTGGATAATTGGGTTTCTAGCAATTTTCAAGAATTAATGTTTGACAAATTGTTTTCCGCTTCATCTTGATACTTTTCTAAACTAATATTTCATCAACCGACTTTTTTCATTCCATGCGCTCTCAAGGCAATATGCAATAAGCACTGTATTTAAATTTATATACGGATACATTTATTGCTCTTTATCCAAATGTTGCTGATTACCTTAGATTAATCTATCAGAGTGATTACCTTAGCACAATCTATCAGCGTGAACAAAAGATGAAGGGTCGATCAAGATTATACTCCGTTTCATATGATAAGAGATCTTCAACAAGACTCGGTTGCAGTAAAACACAAAAACATCCATACAATGTGCATATGAGCTAAGTGAAAGTTTAAACCAATCCTTTGCTTTAAATTCACATATACATTGTCGTTTGTACATTTCATAAAGGCCAAGGGGCCAAAATTTGTGAATCAGAGTGTTTATGTTCATTAATATATATTTCGAAACAAAGGAGGGGATCTCCAACAAAACCAGGTTGCAACACCCCCAGCAAAACTCTAAAACACCCAAATGCAAAAACACAGAACAAACACGCACAGAAAGAGACGTAAAAAAGACAAGGAACACGAACTCACAACAAAGAAACATCATACACTAAAGACAACAGTTAAACCAACGAGACCAATGGGCAACCGGTGCCATCTGCCACGCAAGAAGCAGACAGTGTAGCTATCCGGATTACGTGCGCACAACCCTCCCACTTTCCGATTACCAAGAGGTCTCGAAGATCGCACAATTGATGTGTAAAATAACCTCCTCACAAACAGACAGCGTGACACAGGGGCCCATGAAACACACAGATGGATTTGTAAATGGATATATAAAACAGAAGGCATACGAAAGCACATCGAAAGTTTCGATACGCTTAGGATTTATATGCATCGCTTCAATGCTTGTTTTTCACTGGTGCTACCTACGAAGGGCTTTGGTTTTGCAAAGAGCTCTGTGAAGATTATTCATATATACAGTATTTTTCTTTAAGTTTCAATGAAGTTGTTATAGTTGTCTTCAACGTTTTTGTCTGTTTCTTCCCTTTTTCGCGTCACATCAGTGAATGAGAGTCAAACACAAAAGCCGACATCAGATTATAAAAATCACAATCAAAGGGCTAACAAGTTCTTGTCAAAATACAACACAACTTTCTCATGAAAACAAAGCAATTCGGACAAACAGACATTACAGCTCCATATTCGAAGTTTAAACAGATTCAAATATCACATGAATCATGTAACAATCTAATGCAAGTAAAGTGTCTTAGTACGTGTGACCTAAAAGGAAGCTCAAAGCTTTTTTCTAATTCACCTCTACGTATTATTTTAAAACAAGAGGAGGGGGAGGGGGGAGTTCGCTCACTGGCCAATTGATCAAAACGTAGAACGAGAAAATTACCTAAAATCATTGTAATCGACGCCACCCTGAATAAATTCGATGAAGAAATTAGATTTATACGCTACTCTCCCCCGGCATCTGTCTCACTTCAGAATGATATTCATTCCGAGGTTTGCAACTGTTCCAATGGAAATTCTAATGATTTTGCCTTGCCTTTTCGACTTTGAGACTGAATAACTGATAGGTACTTCTTTGATGTTTATGTACACTATAAGTAAAAATATGCAATTCCATTGATCCACAGCCAGTAAAACATAATGATTTCTTGTGGAATCTGCCATTACAAAATAGAAACACAGCGACAACTGAAGACCACCACATCGACAAAGCGTAAGAAACATAAAAAATTCAAAACCAAATTATACAATCAAAATACATTCTACAAATAAGCAAAAGTGAATCCCCAAAGGAGATGAGGTCAGGTGCTCGGGGTAAGTAAGTATCTCTTGTTTGCTAGCAACACCCGTCACTTAGGCTGTACAGAAAAAGGTTACATCCTTTACGTTGTTGAATGTGGTGTTATGGGTGGCAAAATATCTTCCAAATTCAGAGGACAACGAGATGTTCAAATGTTGAATATTTCCTTTATATCGTTCAAAACAATTTTGCAGCGACAAAGTCTGGTTCAGTAGTTTTCGGTTCGTCTCCTTGTCCTAAGAACGAAGTTGTTTTAGTTTGAATGTGCTCTGGAATAGCGTATCAATTGCGGATTGCATACACCATAGGCATACGATGAAGGAAGGTTACTACTTAGGAAAGGGAAATTTATCCTGTTTATACTATAATTGATCTTTTAATTATACCTAAAAAGCTACAAATAATTCTAACCTATTATGTGTTCAATAATCACAAATCTTTATTTTGTTCAAAATCAAGAAAACGCATATAAATAACATTGAGTTGTGTGTATGTTTTACTAAA
Source organism: Pinctada fucata (assembly GCA_028142955.1). Taxonomy (NCBI): domain Eukaryota; kingdom Metazoa; phylum Mollusca; class Bivalvia; order Pterioida; family Pteriidae; genus Pinctada; species Pinctada fucata. Next base: position 56,255,214 of record AP027107.1, read on the forward strand.
TCCTTTTTAACAAAGAATACGTATTTCAAAATTTAATCTTATTATTCCCCCACAATATGATCTCATTCATAACATATAAGTATGAGGGCACGAAGGAAGAACATGTAGCGTTGACCTGATTTGATTGCATATTATTATATACATAACCTAGTCTTACTACATCGGCACTTACAATGAACAATATCAGGAGCGCTATTTTACATTTGATCTTGTTTGGTTGTATTGGCCATCTACAATCTCAACAGGCAGACACATGTAAACCAGGGTTTGTAAAACATGACAGCTCCTGTTATATGTTCTCTATTCTCCAGGCAAACTGGATACAAGCAATGGTAGGTTACAATACTCCTTATCATGTTTCACATTGATTTCACATTGTATACATACATCTATAAAACTGTGAAGTTATCATGAAAACATTGTGCTTTAGGATCTTCAGCATGACCATCCTGCACTGACCCAGCGGAACAAACCCACAAGGAAGCGACACATAAATGACATCATACAAAACTAAAACCCACCACAGGAAAATACGATATGTACTAGAATATTATACAAAACAGGCAAAATAGTCGAAATAGAGAAACAACTCAAACATAAATGAAACTATTGTTTTAAAGTGAAGATTAAAGTGTTCGTTTGAATGAATTCGTTTCAGAAACTGTGTTCTCTGTATGGAGGTGATTTGGCTATTATTGAATCTGCAGATGTGCAGCTCTGGATAGAGTCCTACTTAAAGAAAACTTGGAATAAAGGTAAGAACATAAGCCATTCATGGTCATCAAAGACTGTATGAAATAGCCAAATGCACAAAATTGAGATCATAGATAACAAGATTTGACTACTTTCTACTGAAAAAATAATTAAAGGGGAGTGGAGTGCCAATCTCGTTGGGTAAACATACCCGATTGGCATCTGATTTTACTCCCTTCGTTACAGCTCACTCTTTTGTTATATCATTTTTGTTTTGATAAAAATACAACAGAATCTGTCCGAACATCGACACCTATTCGTTTTTTGTGGATTTTTCGAGTGTTTAGACTTTAATCGAAGGGTCGACATGACATAATAATAATGCAATGTTGATTTTGTGTAATGATATGATAGCAAAGGGAGGGAAGAACATGGATAATTTCACGTAAACTCAATGGGTATTCGGATAAGCAAGAGGGTTGATATAGTAGCAGATTACCGTCCAATTCGGCGCCGTTGCACATTGGTCTCCCCCAATCTATAAGTTTGCGTTCATGTTTAGGTGTGTCCAATTTGATTGTTTGTTGATGCATTTTCACGGTGCTATTGTGTGTCTCCTTACCCACTGTTGTTTGTTGATGTTGTCTGGCCTGATGACCTTTGTTTGTTGATTTATTTTCGTGGTGCTTACCCACTGCTGTTTGTTAATATTGTCTTGCCTGATGACCATTGTTTATTGATATATTTTCTGTGTGTATTTGTATGTCTCCTTACCCACTGTTGTTTGTTGATGTTGTCTGGTCTTATGTCCATTGTTTGTTGTAAGCCTGTCGGTGTGTACCGCCGTGGTCAGTGCAAGCGATGACCTTGCTAGAGAGCTTCTCCATATTCTTAATGCAGTACCTCATAATGTTAAATGTCTTCATATTCAATAGCATCATTAAAGAACAGATAAATTTGCAGCATGGACCACATATGCACGTTTCGGTACTTAACCCTCGCCACAATGCAATATGACCGAAGAGTGTGAAAGTTATGATGTCCAAAAATGTACCAAAAGACGTAGCAGGAAGGGTGAGATATGATGCTACAGGACCCACGTTTTAGAAAATTTAAGAAAGTTTGATTACAGACATTTTCGAATGCCTTGAAGAAAGATTGAAAACGTTGATTGATAAAAGACTATAGATGTTTCCCTATATTTTAGTCAATCAAACAGACGGAATATGGCTCGGCGGCACTGATCTATTAATAGAAAATGAATGGATTTGGGCTAAGACGGGCGAAAGTTTCGAATATCAACGATGGGGTCCGAATGAACCTTCATACCACCAAGGAAATTCAAATGTAGACGAGAACTGCCTGGAACTACTTCCCCACAAAAGTTTTATGTGGAATGACGAATCTTGTGAACATGCTAAAAACTTCCTCTGTGAAGCCCAGTAAGGATTAAGGTTTTAGTTACCTTACCATTAGCTTTAAAAAGTCGCAGTAAATGATTTCTTGATGAAAAAGACAAGACATAATTTTGAAAATGTTGATAACATTCGTATTGCATACATCTTACATCTTTAAACATCATCTTATACAATGCAGTTTGGTTTTTAGTAAATAAATACATTCCTTGGCAAAACCTCATGCATCTTTCTAATAGTCTGTACATAACTTTAATTCATATTTCAGACTTGTGATTGGACAACCCATTATAGTAGGATAGAGACGAAATTTACTCCATCTTTAATATGTTAAAGAAGGATTCTGAAATAAACTTTATGACATGTGAATTGAATACAAACAGATGAACATTATTTAAAGCAAGCTTTGAAAACCAACAACTTTTATATTGTTAAACATATTCTATGAAAACATTTTTCATTAGCTCAACGAACAAAAATAATTCAAACGTAGTAAAGGAAAACATAACAAAACCTGATAAAAACTTTGAGAAACACACAAAAAAAAAGCCGACAAAAACAAACAAAACTAAGAGAAGAGGAATAAATTTAAAGAAAAGAAACTGCATTATACACAATGAAAGATAAATCGTTCAGAAAACACCATTTGAACAAAATCCCTTCTCTTTCCTCCGATAAAGAAAAACTCCAAAGCAAGCACTCCCGTCAATTTCAAAACAACATCGAAATCAATCTTAGGATTCAATCGGATATGGACAAACGTAATAGTTCTTTGGAAACCGAATCGTACCGGGCACGGAATCCGTAGAGGGCATTGGGCTGTCATCTGGAGATCGTAACTCGTACTGTGTAAGGATACTGGTAAACGTCAAATACAGGATCTTGTCTGTGACACTGGAAAACGGACAGGCTCGAAGACCTATAATAATGCACAGTATTATCTCATGTTTTCAATGAATTTACTCTCATTTGAAAGAAAACATCAGAAAGATCATAGTATGTCATAAAAGGATGGGAATCATGAGATAAATATCATAAAATCATTTTTTTCACAAAATAGTGAAAAAAGATACTTCTTTTGGGGTTTGACAGTAAGTGTTTTAAATGTTAAACGTCTTCAAATTAATAGCATCATTTAAGAACAGATAAATTTGCAGCATGGACCAGGCATATACCTTTCGAGTATTTAACCCTCGTCAGTGATGTTTCCTTGACATGGTCACCTATAGACATAACCTCAGACAGTGCATGTTTTGTAGATTTTGATTTTATTTCCGTGCGTAAACATCGACGGCGGATGCGGCTAGCCAAACAGGGGTTGCTTACTCCTCCCGGGTACCTGGTATCACTTCTAGCTTTCTAGGGGTCTGTCGATGCTTAATTTGGTGCTCTATTATGAGTGTTGTTGAGAAGGACCTTCTTCATCTCATTCAAATTTTAGCTCGTATGTATTCTTTGATATTTCTGTTTGGTGAGATTGACATTGATCATTTTCTTAATATTCTGAATTACAGAAAAAGAGATTTTACAGTTTCCATACCATGTCCATATGGAAAGAAGGCCACGTGTTGAATTAACTTTCCATCTGAATCTATAAAGTTTTCTGGCCGGAATTCTGAGGGGCGTTTCCAGTACGTAGGATCCATGTGACTAGCGTACTGGTGGAATATAACGATATCACCACGTGGTATACGGTATCCACCTAGCTCCAAGTCCGTATCCACGGTGTATGGTAGACCACATGACACTGATACATACAAAAAAAACCCCCAGTAGTAAAAGGTAGATTTCAATTCAAACTCCTTAAGAACAAAATTGGTTTCGGCACAAAACATCAGTATTTAGAAAAGATCGAATGGAATTTCATTTTGCTCTTTTTTCAGTTTTCGGTCATTGATTGATTAATTGAAACAGTGGGCAAAATAATTATGAACTTGCACGCTAGTTCATTTTTGCACCCGCCCACCCTTGGAGATACCATAAAACCAATACTGCCATCAGGAAGGGAGAACCAAACGTTGTTTGAATCCAAACCGTTTTACCTGGCCATGGTGCACACCTGCCCTGGTACTTGAGATATTCAACTTAAATTAATAAATAATCCTGCAGATTTTTTTTCAATTTCCTACAGGATTTTTTTTTCAATTTCATGCAGGAATTTTTATTTTCTTGCAGGAATATTCGGAAAAAAAAATTCCTGTGGGAAAATAAAAATTCCTGCAAGAAATTGAAAAAATCCTGCAGGAAATTGAAAAAATCCTGCAGGAAATTAAAAAATCCTGCAGGATTTTTATTAATTAAAGGTGAATATGTTAAACGTCTTTAAATTCAATAGCATCATTTAAAACCTGATAAATTAACAGCATGGACCAGACATGCATGTTTCGGGTACTAAACCCTCGTCAGTGATCCTTAATCTAAATAATGTAATATGGCCAAAAAGTATGAAAATTATCTCAGGTCCCAGGTGTGCACCAGTTAAAACAGTTTGGATTCTGACTAAGTTTGGTACCCACTACCTGATGGTAGTATTGGTTTTATAGCATCTCAAAGGGTGGGCGGATGCAAAAATGAAGTACCGTGAAAATTCATAATTATTTTGCCCACTGATTTGATATATTCTTATAAGACAATACATACTGGCGCTTGCAAATCGTTTGACTTCCAACAGAACAGCTTGGACGTACAACATTTTGTCCCTGTCACCCCACGAAGGATTCTTGTTGTTGCTTATTGCCTGAAAAAGTAAAAACAGAAAACCTTTGTAGTAGTAGTAATTTTATGTAAATACATGTTAAAATAAGATGAACATTTATCAAAGTACTAGAGTACTGACCTTCGTGATTTCAAAGCGGCATCGTTTTTGCATTTCCGGGTATCTGACCATGAAGAGGAACGCCCACATGAGGACACTGACCGTGGGCTCACAGCCCGCCGTGAACAGGTCTATCATACTCTGTAACACGTCCTCGTCTGTAATTGTTCACATAGACGATTAGTTTCAAGTTTCAACACCAATTGATGGTAATATTTGTGTTTGAAATTTTGTTATCTTAAAGAATATACTTTTCGGAAATTGAATAACGGGGTGTGTGTGTGTGTGTTTGTGAGTGGGTGAGGGTGTGTGTGTTTGTGTGTGTGTGCGTGTGTGAGAGAGAGAGAGAGAGAGAGAGAGAGAGAGAGAGAGAGAGAGATTATTTTGATGAGGCATCTGTGAAAAATAGTTCAAACAGAAAGTAGAAAAAAAAACTCTATTAAGTAAATACTTGCGGTGGAAATGGTCAGGAAAAGGAGGAATGTCCGGAGGGCATAACAGGTTGAAGAAGATCAGGTTTAGTATTTGTGACCATTATTATCTTATATCCTAACAGAACAAACGTACTTGTGTCAAGCTCTGTTGAGTATTCTTCAATATTATAGTAGGAAGATAATTTTGTGATAAAAGTATGAAGCCAAAATATATACATGTAGATATAGGATATCAATGAGGCCTGGAACTCTTTGAACAGCTCTAAATTCAGCAAAGGTATTTTTTTTTTTGCAAATAGGAACCACCGAAGTTTAAACATCTGTTCTCATCTTGAAAAGATATCAAATTCCTGCAGTCCCATCTTTGGTATTTTTTAATACATATTTATTTATTTATTTCGAGTTTGGATCGTTCACTCTCTAAGCGTTGTCCTAAAAATGGACATTGATCGTATCTAAAATCTTGGTATAGTGCCTGTGTTTAATTGTTACGTTGTTACGAAACTTTTCTATAGGTATGTCTAATCGATATTTCATTAAAATCCGTAAATCTATCTTGAAATGATAATTTTACCATCCAGTTTAGAATCGCCATCCCTGTTATGTTGAACGCATATATCAATGAAGTCCTTTGACTCTCTCTTGACGAATGCAGACTTGTGATTGGTTAGTCTGGGTTCTAGGAACTCAATGATTTTACTGCGGGTTTTAGATAAGGATTCAACCTATAATGTTACATTAAAAAAGTTATGTTGTTAGATCATGCAGGTCAAAAATGGGAAAGGATTGAATAAAACTTAATGATATTATTGGTGAAAAAATACATGCTTTCAAAAATTTATGTAATCATGCTTAAGTAATTAACTTTCAAGTGAAGAGCCACTGTTTGTCAATAACCTCTATAAATACATTTTGAGGAAATTTTGTGCATCCCACAATGAAGACAGAATTTGAAAAATCAATAAAATTGACCCCCAGAAATGATAATGATAATAACTAAAAAAATGAATAACTAAATACATGAATAAATAGATACTTGAATGAATAGATACATGAATGAATGAATGAATTATAAATAAATAAATAAATAAATAAATAAATAAATAAATAAATAAATAAATAAATAAATAAAGAAAGAAAGAAAGAAAGAAAGAAAGAAAGAAAGAAAGAAATAAAATCCACATATATTTCATAGATAATGGCAATGGATGTTGGTTCACAAAGTATTTACAGATACTAACCTTTTTTGAGAACCATCGACTATAAATCTGGTAATTTTCGGTCATGCGCATTATATCTGCCAGCGCGAGAGCCTGGAGGTTTTCTTTAAATGTACGGCAGGATGAACGGTCGTATTCTAATCTACAACATATAAAATGGTATTAGAATGGAAGGAAATTAATTGCAGTTCAAGTGAACATATGTTCCCATTATTTGAACAAATCTTTATCTACCAAAACGTCTAGTTTTAGTCCGATTTGGTAGAAACCTCGATAAAACTTCCCTTGCCAGTATACCTAGATTTACTCAGATACAAATCTGTTTTTGTTTAGGGGAAGGGGGGATCATACCACAAATACCAATGTCAACACCACGGGCAGGAACTCGCCTTACAGTACCGTTGTCAGAGGCATTTAAAGTTCTGCACTAAAAACGGTCCGTAGACATTATGCCACAGGTGAGGATATGAAGGAATTTCAAACCATCCGTTGTCGTGACAATGAGCATGTGTGGAAAGTATGATTTTATTATAAACGTTGACATCTTAGATGTAATACACCCGAAAATTCAATCGGGGGTAGTCATAACACTAAGCTATGGTTTATATGCTTTTCTGGTACTTATATACAGTTTCTGTAGGGAAGAATCTTATTGTTTCTGAAAAAGTATGCGAAAATTCTAGATCAAAGAGCGATTTCGTAGAACGTTCGGAACAATTACGTGATAAAGGATTTCTAAGGTGTTTTTAACGCTATATGTGACTTCAAAATCCCTTTAAAATGATCCATGTATATATTCATGAACTCATCCTACCACTCTTCAAATTTAAGAATCATATTTTCAAATTTAAATCTTTTCTATGTGTTCTATGTTCACGTTACATAAATTTGTTATGATATCCACCTTAACCAAAAAAAAAGGTATTTGCTCGACCTTAGATTCCAAATAAAGATTTAATTCTGCAGTCATGCCCAAATACCGTTAAGTGTCATGTCAAAGGACCATATCATCTTGTCTTGTCATAACAACGGACATACGTTATCAAATAATCAAAGTATACAATAAATATACAGTGTAAAGAACGGCCATTCACATATATTGTTTGGATAATGTTGTGGATAATTTTCTAGATAAAATTGGTGTAAAAATCAAATAATTAGAGACACGATATTTTTCCTTTTCAAATTTCCGTTTTCGTTGCTGACAGTAGGCCATCGCCAATCAGTTCTCCTCATAACATAAAAGTTTATTTTATTTCATGGTAATAATGTATTACCGAAGCGTGTGGCTACCCCCATTGGATTTTTAAAAGAAAACATCGGTTACCTAACGATTTATTAGTGATTTTACTGAATTTTTGTCGATAATTTTCATGACAACGGATGGTTTCCAACATATCCTCACCTGTGGCATAATGTCAACGGACCGTTTTAAGTGCAGAACTTTAAATGTCTCTGACACCGGTACTGTAAGGCAACATAACGTGTTCCTGCCCGTAAACACTAACATCCTACAATCCCTGATGTTTTATTCAGTGGTGCCATCTATACTTCGTTTTGAGATTTTCATCAGCATCATTGTTCTTTGGCTGTTTTAAATGTATTTTCTTGTTTTCTTTCTGCAGTTATATGTGTTGATTGATTTAAGCAAGTAGTCCTATGTTTGGCTGGCTGACGTCATGACAATCAAAAAGAAGTCTTGTTGGAGATTGATTTTTCTTTCTTCTTTTGAAGTATTTGTTTTTACGTTTTAATCATATATATAATTATATCCATTTGTATATTAAACGAGGAAAGATGAGAATAAATATTTCTCTTCCTTCAGAAACTTTGAGTAACTTTTGACATTCATTAAAGTAAATTGGTTAACCCTAAATCGTGATGAATCAATGTTAAAACTTGACGAGGGAAATGCAAAAATCATGTAGTTTAATTTCACCTCCTATCCTTGAAGGATTGCAGGTGTGTATGATGTAAGACATGATTTATAGGAGTGTTCGAAATTTCTCTATAAAACATGGAACAAATACCTCTCTCCAAACGTCAGTGTTGACAGGATGTTGTAGACAGCATTAGAAATAATCAGCCTCAGATTGATCGGGCGACATTTTTCTAGGTACAATTCGTTCAGAATCAGTCGAATTTCCTCTTGGATTGTAGCTTCCATCACCGATTTTGATGTTACAAACTGGTTGGCTGTCTTGCCCGCTATTTTATTTATCGTCTGCCACTCAGTCCCGTCACCCCATATGATACCTGTTATCGCGGATACATATTCAGATTCAACGAATGTATCCAACGGAGAGCAGAATAGAGAAGAACTTTACTGGATTAAATACGAATTAAAAACTACTACACATTTTATCGATATAATAGGGTGTTTAAAAAATACCAGCAGGGGATAGCTCTAAATCATTATCGTGCATCTTATAGACTTCGGGACTTGTGTATGCGAGTTGATGTGGTAGGCGAGTTTGTATCACTCTTTATTTCAGCAAGGAGGAGATCTCCAACAAGACTCGGTTGTAGTTCAGATGATGTCGCTTACAGTTGAGTCATTGAAGTTCGTTTATGCCACAATATTGGAAGTTGTTTGTAATTCCTGCTCCACAAATTCCCTGTTTGTCTTTACAACGAGACTTTGACCTTGGTCACATGACCATGGGTCTAAGGAATATGACAGCCTTAGGTCATGATCAACAATATATCAGAACATAAAAATGATCTGATACTGTTTAGGGTAAATAGACAAAAATTGTCTCCTTTTCTTTACGGAGTGATGAAATAGATTATAACCTTAGTTTTTATCAGATTAAATTATATCATGATCATTCATCTTGTTATAACTACATTTCAAAGAAAGGAGGGGATCTCCAACAACACTCGGTTGCAGCACCAACAGCAAAACTTCAAAACACCCACTGCAAAAACACAAAGCAGATACGCACAGAATGAGACGCAAATGGTACAATGAACGCCAAATCACATAGAAACACCACACATAAATGACTACACATAAACCAACGAGACCAATCAAATATGTCATGGGAAAATATTTTAAATGGTTTGTACGTGATGACACTTAATCAAGATTAAAATGAAGATGTTTTTTTTGTAAAGGATATGAAGAAAAGGGAGGAGGTACTAATTATTTATAATCCTAACATTCATAGAAAAAATGTTATCATAATATCCAAGAGTAATTATAATCGTTCTTATAATTGCCCATCAAAGACGTCTGGAAAGGAGGGGTAAGACATCTAAGCGACAAAATCACAAATTGCAGCCCGAATATTTTAAAAATAAAAATAATGAGTATCACTGCTAATGATACAAAACAAAATATTTATCATCTTACCTTTTCCGTTATAGATGGCTTTTGCTGTATGTAGCCATACGGGACGTCTTTGGAAATATTCAGCACCATTTGTCAAAGCCTCCTGGATAAGGTCATGACCTTGAACTACTGTCAGGTAGCAGTTCCCAAGGTTTATCCGGAATATAGGTCCATATCTCTTACCAATCTCGATCAATGTTTTGTTTAAGCTCTTTCCGTCCACGCCTAAAAGCTGAAAGCTTCCAAATATGGGGAACGTGAAAGGTCCGGGTGGAACTGACCGCTTCCTGACCATCCATACTATAATAGGGATGATCAGCGCTAAGGCTAAAGTAACATTCCTCAGCGTGAAAAGGCACGAAAAATTATCATATGTAAAAATGGTTCTAAGAAACTTCTTCATGATGCTGCTTTCCCGTATTTTGCTACTTTATAATATAAATATCGAGTATAAGAGCGAAAAATAAACAGGCTATCGCTAAAGATGCCGTTTTATATCAGAGATACCGTGACTTGATTGTGTTAGGGGGTCTGTTATACGTTAACGTCTACTGACCGAATATTCTCTGAGGCAACATGTAAATATTTAGAACCTCCTGATTCTCCAATAAGTAGATAACATAAACTGAATATTGGAAAGTCAAAACGATTACAGTCTCGTAGAATGAAAAAGGAAAATCGTTAATGTGCATATCAAAGCGCGTTACGTTTGAGTCGTAACAGGTACAGAAGGTGCATTTAAATAGAAGACTTATCAAAGAGCAACTGAACGGCAGCTTTTCTCGTTCACCGTGAATTATTCAAACACTTAGATGCCTCCTACAATTACATCACACTTGAAACACAAAACGATTCATTCTCAGAACTTTCAAAATTTCAGAAATGAAATAAACTAGAATTTAAATTTGAAGTGAGTTGTGCCTATCATAGTTATTGTTATTTGTTGTTATCGATTCTATTTTAGACATCAGTTTTGTTTTACATTCATTATTTCCATCTTTTCCTTTCATGTTTGACTGACAAAAAAACAATTACCTGATAGAAAATCCTCCTTCAAAATGTAAGGATACTAATTATCATTTTTGTAATCCTTTATCAATTTGACATCATTTGTCTCTAAAATGTGCTATTTCGGAAACTTGTCATTCCATCCAAAATTACAATTGAAAAGTAAAGGAGGTTAACATCCTAGCACCGTCTCTCCAATACCATTTCGGACATAGATTATATTTAAGTATGCTACTGAATCAACCCTACAGGAAATTTAGAAATTGGAAATTGAAATTCAAAAAAAAGAAAAAACCAGCGAGCGCTACTAATGTTACATGTCTTCGAGTTCATAGCATCAAAAACATAAATTTGCACCATGGACCAGACATGAACGTTTCGGGTACTTAACCCTCGATAGTGATCCTCAATCTAAACAATGTAATATGGCCAAAGAGTGTGAAATGTTAAACGTCTTCAAATTCAATAGGATAATTTAAGAACAGATAAATTTGCAGCATGGACCAAACATGCACGTTTCGGGTACTTAAGCCTCGTCAGTTATCTTCAAGTTATTATGTCCAAAAATGTACCGAAAGACGTAGCAGGAGCTATTAATCTAATTAAAATCAGACCTTCTCTCCAAGAGAAAAGATGTGATTTTAATTAGATTGCAGGAGCTACTTAAATACTTTTGGCTGTGTCTGAAAATCACTTCGGCAATTAATTAAGAACCACTAATGAGGATTTACTATCCGAAATACTTATTAATTGTTGTATAACAACATCTTCTATTGCTTTATTGGTTATTGTATAACATTATTTTCTATTACATTGTACTTTTTAGTGGTTGTCGTATAACAGTATTTTCTATTACTTTTTAATGGTTGTCGTATAACCATGATAACAGTATTTTCTATTGCTTTAGTGGTTTTAATACTAGTAGTTACATGCAAGCAGGAGATGCTTACTCTTCCTGGGCACCTGGTCTCACTCTCATATCGGGAGTTCGCTTCTTTTCATATGGTGGAGGTTTTTGTTTGTTTGCTTTGGTTCCTGTTTTATCCTGATTTTGTATGCCTTCGGTTTCTGATTTTCTGGGTTATCGATTTTGTGCTGTAAACAGGGATATGGTCATTATCAATATTTGTCATTGATCAAATATTTGTGTTTAATTCTTGCAATTTGACTCGTAGGAAATAATGCTATTTCTTATTATCTTTCTCAGACAACTGGAACATTTTACTATAGTAGCATGCTCCACTCTGCAGGTCATAATAAGCAATGTAAACATTTCGATTATACAGACGGCTACATGTAGGCTTATACCAAAGAATATAGCATTTGAATTTGACACTTGATTCGTCTGCATGTTAAGCCAAAGAGTAATCCATCTGTCAAATTACTGGGATCTAGGAAAATAATATCTTTTTGAAACGTTTTGGTTACAATTTGCATTCAATATTCCTTTCGTATTATAAATGGTCTTTCGGAGGGATATTCAAAAGTTACATTCTTATAATTGGTACACTTATTTTCTTTGTTGATGTTAATATACATGTACATTTGATATTAAACGCAATTTAAAACAATTTCTCAGTTGAAGATTATCAGGCGGAAATTGATGTAAACATTGGTTAATTAGTAATAACATAATGTCGAAGGGTTCCAACTCTCTACCTTCTTGAAGAAAATTCCAAATCAATTAACATGCACCAGACACGTGTTTCGAATATTAAATTCTCATCAGTGATGCTTTGGGCGGCGCCACCATAAATAGTTTCATGAATAATATGGAATAATCATAAGCGACATGAAGAATAATCTGAATCAGAAACAAAACATACTAGAGTTACTGTTCTTTTATTACATACTGATATATCGTGGTTTAAGAAATATTTAACATACTTTCTAACAAATAGATATCTGAATGGCTTCAAATTGAAGTCATGGAACACATTGCCTCATAGACACATCACAAGTTTGAAACAAGTAGATGGAAAATGTTCAAGCCAGATGAAATCAATGTCAAAAGAGAGTGTTTTTGCAGAAAAGAAATGCCAAAAACTACATACCTCCGAATCTTTGATTTTTAGGGTGGGGTATTTAAAATGTTCTAAAATGTAAATGTGAATGTGTACGAGTAAATTTTTTGGATTAGCCATGGAAAAGTTGTTGGGGTGTTTATTTACATCGAGGGGAATGTCTTTAATTTCATCGACAGAACACAGCCACGCAGCCAGAATATATTTGTGAAGTTTTACTATCCTAGAATGGATACACTGACCATACTACGATGGTATGTTTGTTAATATATGTGTGTATGGAACCATTCTGGGTTTGTGTGACACAGCATTGATTCATCTTAATGGCGCCATTTATGAAAAATAACGGTCTAACAAAGCCAAAGGATCATAGGTATACAAAGACAATACATAAGTATATGATAAATATTGATTATATGATAGAAATAAAGCATATGTCAAAATCAGTATTCAAAGGCACTAGTAAATGAATAACAGATAAATAAGAAAATATTGACCAGTATTTCTTCAACGCATTCAAAAGTTTCTGTTATAAATATTTCTTGAAATTTCTAAAACCTCGATCCTGTATCATCATATCCCACCCATCTTACTACGTCTTTCGGTACATTTTTCGTTATTTTTTCAATAACTGCCATACTTTTTGGCCATGATAATACAATGTTTAGATTGATTATCACTGACGAGGGTTAAGTACCCGAAACGTGCATGTCTGGTCCATACTGCAAATTTATCTGTTTTTAAATGATGCTATGACATTTTGAAGACGTTTAACATTTGCACCACTTGGTGAGTGTCACTGCTGGAGTCCCCTAGGACACATATTGACAAGCTCAATCAACTTCGGTTATTCGTTTCTTCAACGCATTTGAAGATTTCTGTTATCAAAATTTCTTGAAATTTCTAAAACGTTGGTCTTGCAGCATCATATCCCATCCATCCTGCTACGTCTTTTGGTACATTTTTGGACACATTCAATAGCACTTTTTTGCCATTTTGCACTGTTTAGTTTGAGGATCACTTACGAGGGTTAAAAACCCGAAATATGCCATGCTGCAATTGTATCTGTTCTTTAATGATGCTATTGAATTTGAAGACGTTTAACATGGTATAAATACATAATTGTAATGACGTGCTGCGAACGTTTTTTTCCTTTTTCTCATGTATGTCCCGCAGAGAATACTGCAACATCATTATGTTGGGGATATCCGTGTTATCAAAGATCATAATATTTAGTGTGGGTGTTGCTGTGCGTCTCGTTGTTCCCTGGTTCTTTGCTGTTTTGAAGTTTTAACTGATGTTCAATGTTTGCCATAATCCAGCGGGTTTGTTCAGCTTTAGTCCCGCTGGTGATCTTTTAACCTTAAATGAGTTGTATCTGAGTGGAGTTCATTTTTTTCTTAAAAATAATAATGTGTACTTTTATTTGGAGCATAAAAAACAAGCAAAAACACCAAAAAATCAAGTAACGTAGTTGACATTTATAGTCTCGCACTGGTACTAATAAATGAAATCGTATGAGAAACCTTAACCAAAATATTCCAACGAAGATTGAAATTTTATACACATAACAAATTCGTCCGAAACAAAAACATAAAATTGGTATCATACGTCAAAGAAAGCGCATGCGCTCTTCATGAATGCTTATATCAAATTATGGTCATTCGTTTAGGACACATTAATTTCCGAAATTACCAGACCAGATACAGCATCGTATGAAATGGTGGAATGATTTAATGAGCAAATGAGAAATTAATAGTCTACTTAACGTGCTGTTACAGACGGGAGACTGATCTCTATTACGCTTTATAAGGAATCAAACACAGTACGACAGAGACTTTTTCTGCTGTTATAATAGCTTGACCGGGGAGTTTAATATAAGAATGACTAAATAATGGTTTTCCCCCTGTGATGGCCACTTAACCACACAGCTATCAAATGAAGCGTGTTCTGTTGTCAAGCTGACGGTAGGGAACTATAGCTATGTGGTGAAGACATTTTCCCCAGACCAGGACGTAATTGTGTGTGTCAAACAGTCAGACAGGATTCTTAGAATCGGCAGAATAAATTGTTTTGTAATATATTCCGTAGACAAATAAATAAAACATATTTTGTAAGACATTTGAACAGGATGCAGTGAAAAATGTTTGATTATACAACATCTTGTCTGGCTTTATCAGATGACCAGACTCACAAAAAACGCGCACAGACATTCATGATTATAGTTTATAAAGAAGACGAGAAACAAAACAAATGAAGAAAGAAACATAAGCTTGTACAAAGCGAATGATCTCCTAGGTCCATAGAAACCGTGACAAGTATAAGAAGAAACCAAACGCCGCGGGAATCAATCAAGGTAACCGTGTTATGGGTCAGAATACCCCAAAACGCCAGCAAAAATCAGACAAAGACAGAATATAAATTTACAAGTTTAATTATGTACAATATATATATATTTGAAATGATAACAACTTACAATACAATGTCCGGATCAAAGTGTCCGTTACGGTCCACAAAGTCTATCGAATGTATGGTTTCCGGTAATCACAAACGTTCTCGAAAGATCGGTGTCCAAACGTTGTTAAATGGATTAAAGTCTCAACAAATAAAGTGTCCCAGTATATCAGAATAGATGAATGAATCGTGTCTACGAATGTGTACGAATGCCCCCTCAACACAGTTCCTCAGAAGTATTTATACTTAATACCAATGAATTAACCAGAAGCTTCTAGAACAATTACTCATTACACATGATTAACAATAGAGTAAATTCTAGAAATCACAGTCATGTGATGATAATGATGTAACAAAGAACATACTGGAATATTCTATAATGAGATAAACATGACATAGTAAAATCTAGAAAGAATTATTATGAAATCATTAAATAACATGACTAAGTACATGTGTACCTACACATAAAGTAAAAGTAAAATAATACATGACCCACAACACCTCCCCCCTTAAAAAAAGTTTGAATGTCAATGAAAACTTAGGTGGTAAATTCTGCAAAAATCACTCATGAAACTCTCGATAGTGCATCTGCAATCACATTGTCTTTGCCCTTGATATGGTTAATAATGATATTGTACTCTTGCAACAATAAACTCCACCTTGTAAGTCTTTGATTCTTGTTTGACATTTTGTGCAAAAATGTGAGAGGGTTGTGGTCAGTATATACAAGAATGGGATGTAAAGTAACATTCAAATAAACATCAAAATGTTGTAGAGCTAACAATAATGCAAGACACTCTTTTTCAATAGTAGAGTAATTCTTTTGACATTTTGTCAATTTCTTTGAAAAATAACAAACAACTCTATCTACACCATCATCATTTTCTTGAAACAAAGCAGCCCCGATTCCTACGTCACTGGCATCAACAGTAAGCTTAAATTGCTTATCAAAATTTGGAGCTGACAGGACAGGACTATTCATAAGAACACATTTGATTTTCTTAAAAGATTCGTCACAGTCATTGGTCCATGCAAAATTCACTTTCTTTTGTAACAGATTGGTAAGTGGACCAACAACTGACGAGAAATTTGGACAAAATTTTCTGTAAAATCCTGCCATTCCCAAAAATCTCATGATCTCTTTCTTATTGGTAGGAATCGGGAACTTTGAAATAGCTTCCACCTTGGCCATGATAGGAGTAACAAAACCTTGACCTACTTTGTGACTCAAATATTCTACAGTCGCATGACAAAATTCACTTTTCGCAAGGTTCACTGTGAGGTTTGCTTTCGCCAGTATGTCGAAGAAGGTACGCATGATTCGGAGATGATCATCCCAGGTGTCGCTGTAGATGATGACGTCATCGATGTACGCCTCGCATCCTTCGAGATGATTTAGGAGCGAATGAATCATCCTCTGGAATGTGGCTGGTGCGTTTTTCATACCAAAGGGCATTACTTTATATTGGAATAGCCCATCTGGAGTCACAAATGCCGATATTTCTCTGGCTCTCTCGGTAAGCGGGACCTGCCAATAGCCTTTAAGCAAGTCAAATTTACTGACAAATTTTGCATTGCCAATTTTATCGATACAGTCATCGATTCTTGGGATCGGATAAGAGTCAGTTTTGGTGACTAAATTGACTTTTCTAAAGTCCGTACACAATCGGTAAGTTCCGTCTGGCTTCGGAACCAGAATACATGGGGAACTCCAATCACTATTGCTGGGTTCAATAATTTCATTTTTGAGCATGTTTTGAATTTCTTTCCGCATGTATTGAAGTTTTATCGGGTTTAACCGATAGGGATGCTGTTTGATAGGTGACGCATCACCTACAATGACGTCATGATGAGATGCATTCGTCTTTTTTGGAACGTCCGGAAAGATGGTTGTATATTCCCGCATTAATTGGTGCACTTCCTCTTTTTGATGCATGGTCAGATGTCCGAGTTTCACTTCCGGACTTGTTAGAATTTCAGAATTCTTCAAACGGACACTTTGAGCGAAGTCTTTTTCGACAGTCTCTTCATTACATTCAGGTTCAACACAATTTTCTAATGTATTTACATTGGCCAAAGTGGAAACTGGTTTTACAAAATTTCGGTCACTTCTATCAAAATACTCTTTCAACATGTTAACATGACACACTCTTTTTTCTTTTCGCCGACCTGGTGTCTTAACCACATAGTTAACATCACTAATTTTACTCTCAATCTCATAAGGACCGAAATATCTAGTTTGCAAAGGATGACCAGGGATAGGCAAAAATACAAGAACTTTATCGCCTGGTTTAAAAACTCTGTTTCTAGCATCTTTGTCATACCATGTTTTCATTTTCATTTGTGAGGTTTTGAGATTTTCTTGAGCCAACTTGCAAGCATTATATAATTTCTCTTTGAAATTAGACACGTAGTCTAAGAGATTCAAATCGCTAGTCTCAGTCAACCATTTTTCCTTCAACAACTTCAATGGCCCCCTGACCGTATGCCCAAAAACTAGCTCAAAGGGACTGAACCCCAGGGACTCCTGAACCGCTTCTCGTGCCGCAAACAACACGAGGTGAACCCCTTCATCCCAGTCTTTTCCATACTGGTGACAATATGTTTTCATCATAGTTTTAAGGGTTTGATGAAAGCGTTCAAGTGCCCCCTGGGACTCAGGATGGTACGCAGAAGACTTATACTGCCTGATACCTAGCTCATGCATAACCTGCTGAAACAATCCTGACATAAAATTCGAACCCTGATCTGACTGAATAGCCTTGGGAGCACCTACGAAACTGAAAAACTTTGTAAGGGCCTTAACTATGGTCTTTGCCTTAATATTCCTAAGAGGTATGGCCTCAGGAAACCTAGTCGAAGTACACATAATTGTCAGTAAGTACTGATTCCCTGACCTAGTCCTGGGCAAAGGACCTACACAATCAACTAACACCCTACTAAAAGGTTCCTCAAAGGCTGGAATGGGTTGGAGGGGAGCAGGTGGTATAACTTGATTGGGTTTACCTACCATCTGACAACTATGACAAGACTTACAAAACTCAGACACATCTTTTCTCAACTTAGGCCAGTAGAAGTGACTTAAAATCCTATTATAAGTCTTATTGACACCTAAATGACCTGCCATGGGTGTGTCGTGAGCTAAACTCATGATATCCCCGCGATACGCTACTGGAACCACTATCTGGTGAACGACCCGCCACACTTCATTAGGGGATGCATCGGGTGGTCTCCATTTCCGCATGAGGATGCCATCTTGTATGTAGAAGCACTCTCCGACTTTGTCCGCTTCTTCTCGGGGAAGGGCCTTCTTGCTTAGTCGGATGATCTCCGGATCTTTAGTTTGCTCGGAGAGGAGCTGC
Organism: Pinctada fucata; assembly: GCA_028142955.1. Lineage (NCBI taxonomy): Eukaryota > Metazoa > Mollusca > Bivalvia > Pterioida > Pteriidae > Pinctada > Pinctada fucata. The sequence continues at coordinate 56,273,976 of AP027107.1, forward strand.
TCACGGCTTAAGGCATCTTTATCTCTTTCTAATGGCGGATGGGAATCATCACCAGGTACTGTCGGAGACTTGTCTTCATGAAGTGGTACTGACGTCTCAGGTACGTTGTCATCAATGGTAGACATGAATGTGTCAGAAAGGTCTATATTTTTGGAGGGATGGTCCTCGTTAAGTGCAGGAGTACGCTCAGCCTCTTTCAGTCTGTTCCTGGCCATCGCCCTGGTAACTGCACAGGCTGGGTACAAGTCGTCGTCTTCATCATCGGACACGACATCGGACGTGATTTTCTCACAAACAATCGGATCGGCTACAACTTTGCCGCCAGCTAAATCGTTGCCAAGCAACAAGGAAACGCCTTGAACGGGAAGAGTAGGTCGAACACCTACGATAACAGGTCCAGTAATTAAGTCTGACTTCAAATAAATTTTATGAAGGGGAACATCAATGACGCCTAGCTCCACACCCTGTAATAAAACTGACCTACCAGTAAAAGTGTGCTCAGACAAAGGCAATGAACCCTCTAATAATAAAGTCTGGGCAGCACCAGTATCTCTCAAAATCTGAACAGGCAACGCTTCGCTAGAATCACTGAGTGAAACAAATCCCTGTGACAAAAAGGGCTTATAATGATCCTCCACAAAATCATCAGAACTGGACTTAGAACCCTGAATCTCAGGAGTGTCAGAACAAATCGAATCTAAGGCTTTCCTATCATTTCTAACAGACGCACAGGCCTGTGACTTAAGTTCTTTTTTCTTCTTAAGCTTCAAACACTCACCAATAACATGACCTTTTTTCTTACAATAATTGCATGTAGGAAGCGACCCCACCCCTGGGGATGCCTCAGAACGCTCGGACCTAGGACCGGACGTAGAACCACCTTGAGATGGTGACTGGGAACTAATGGACGACTGAGACTCTTGTAAATTTTTCTTTGGAAAATCTGACGTTTTAATAGCACTATCGCTAGATTGAGTTTTTGACACAAAATTTTTCTTATGAGTGAGAGCATACGTATCAGACAAAACAGCGGCTTCTTCAAGAGTTTTAACATTTTTGTCTTCCAAATGAGTTCTTAAATCTTGGTGTACACACTCTTTGAACTCTTCTATCAGAATTATTTGACGCAAATTGTCAAATGAATTTGGAATTTTCTTAGATCGAAACCACTGATCAAATAAATCTTCTTTTTCTCGAGCAAATTCAACATATGTTTGATTTTCAAACTTTTTGTACTTTCTAAACTTTTGTCTGTACGCCTCAGGTACTAACTGATATGCTCTCAAAATCGTGTCCTTGACCTTGTCATAGTCTGAACTCTCAGCAATACTGAGCGCCGAGTACACTTCAGCCGCTTTGCCAATAAGTACGCTTTGTAATAAAGTTGGCCAAAAATCACGTGGCCACTTCAGATTGGCCGCGATTTTCTCAAAATGTGGAAAATATTTGTCCACGGACTTTTCTTGAAATTTTGGTACTAATCTAATGTTTTTGGCGGCGTCGAATTCAGACTTGACAGGCAAAGGAACAGGATTTTCCTTAGCGCTTTTCTCTAATTTTAACTTTTCTAACTCAAACTGGAGTTCTTTCTCGTGCATACGTTCCTGTTTCTCTCTTTCACCTTTTTCTCTTTCAAATTGTAAATGTCTTTCTTTTTCTTCTTTTTCAATTTGAAATTGTCTTTCTTTTTCTTCTTTTTCAAATTGTAATTGTATTTTCATTTTCTCTAATTCAAACTCATATTTTGACATTTTGGTTTCGCTTGAAACAGGTTCAACAGGAAAATCGTATGACGAAAAGATTTCCTCAGCTAAAAGCTCTTTAGCCACAATATTTCTAATTTCTTGTTTTCTCATAGAAGATTTTACATCTAACTTCAAGTGAAGACCTAAACCAATCAAATCATCTTTTTTCAATGATTCGAACTCATCTACAGTCGGCGATTTCAAAAATTCAGTGACCGAAAATACCATGATTGATTTCTGCTGGCAAAAGTTTGGAGAATTTTCCTTTTTTCAAAAAACGAACTTTACGTAAAGTGCAAATATGCAGAGATTACTATCCCGGACGAGCCCCCAATTCTGTTATGGGTCAGAATACCCCAAAACGCCAGCAAAAATCAGACAAAGACAGAATATAAATTTACAAGTTTAATTATGTACAATATATATATATTTGAAATGATAACAACTTACAATACAATGTCCGGATCAAAGTGTCCGTTACGGTCCACAAAGTCTATCGAATGTATGGTTTCCGGTAATCACAAACGTTCTCGAAAGATCGGTGTCCAAACGTTGTTAAATGGATTAAAGTCTCAACAAATAAAGTGTCCCAGTATATCAGAATAGATGAATGAATCGTGTCTACGAATGTGTACGAATGCCCCCTCAACACAGTTCCTCAGAAGTATTTATACTTAATACCAATGAATTAACCAGAAGCTTCTAGAACAATTACTCATTACACATGATTAACAATAGAGTAAATTCTAGAAATCACAGTCATGTGATGATAATGATGTAACAAAGAACATACTGGAATATTCTATAATGAGATAAACATGACATAGTAAAATCTAGAAAGAATTATTATGAAATCATTAAATAACATGACTAAGTACATGTGTACCTACACATAAAGTAAAAGTAAAATAATACATGACCCACAACAACCGGAAAAAAGATCATATGACGATTCTCCGAGCAGAACACTTTTTCTCAATGAAAGCCAAGAAATTTCAACCGACACTCCAGATATAGCGACTTTATACTTTATACTATCAAACGATATTCTTGCTGTTTTACCACATTATAGATCTTTTACGCCAGATTTCCAAATATTGACTTTTCTTTAGTGTTATAAACATAATATAAGTGTTGCCGATTAAAATTTCAAAATGCGTTTTTCCTGATCATTTTCAACATTTTTTGGTCATGTTTAAATTTTTTGGCTAGAAACACCGCTGCTGAGGATACCTTATCCTAAAGATGTATGTCTGGTCAACAAATTCCAATTTAATTGTCCATGTAAAGAAGGGCGCTGTTCCAAGACAGCAGAGCTTCTCTCATGTGTCTGATATCACTTCTGTTTATAAACAGTTTGTCTTTATTCTACTATAATTGTTATTTCTTATTATTCATTATTATCGTTTTGTTCGAATAATCTTTTTCATTTTGATATTTATATCTCAAATATTGTAAAGAAAGGCAAATATACCGAATATAAACATTCTTCTGTTCACAAAGAGCGGAATCACAAAGTCAGATTTATGTTTCTTATTGAAAAACATAAAGTTTTGATTAAACACAGAAAAGCCATCCAATTTGTGGATAATACAATCATTTTTGGATTGAATGGCATGATCATGGGTAATGGGAAGACACTGTGGACCTAACGCTCACATTTTCTATAGGTCTACGAACAAGGCCGGTATTCCTTTACAGAGGATAATTGATTGTGGTAAATGGAATCAATATGTGGTAACAAACTACAGTTTTGTTATATAAAAATATTACATCCTTATTCTATTAATAATGCTCTCCCTTGATGAATATGCTGAGATCGAGAGAATTATTGTCACATTGTTAATACTTTCTCTAAACTGTTTTGTCAGATTAACAAATGAAGGGAAAATTTAGTAATTACTCTTGGTGTGAGATGACGTATCATGAAATATTGAATAATAAGTTATCGCATTTCGGTCAGATATGCAATTTTTCGTCGTTTTTCCAATCAATACAGATTCATTTCTACCGTCCGTGTAATTTAATTCCCCGTTTTGTCCTTCGGCAAATATGCGTAAAGCAAACAGAATTGAAAATAAAAAAGACGACGCTAAATCTCTGCAGAATCGGTTTTATTAAAACATGACATTTTGAATTGCATGGTTTCTCCACACCTTAATAGTGAAACAAAATGAAAAATATACTTGATCGTGAAGAAAATATTGCGTTATGCATATGTTACAGACAACATAGTTGAGTCTTCGTTTTTTTTTTTTTTTTGTTAATGATGATTTTGCTGTAACGTCTTGTCGTGGTCGTTAGACATAATTTCAGTTTGTATCTGAACAGAGACAGAGATAAACGATTCCTTAAACTGACGCCAACAATACGAAGAATCACTTGTTTGACTTCAAAATGTTTAAGTTGCAGACGAAGCATCATTCCCTCTTACAGAGAGAGTAGAGGTTGTCTCCTACAGCACGCCAACCATGGTGTGTTTTGTTGACTCGACTTTGAGATTGAATAACTGATGGGTACTTCTTCGATGTTTATTTACCTCTAGGCAAGCTGAGTAAGATCGGAACAATTTAGATACTGATGAAACTCCAAGCTTTCGTCAATATTGAAATATATTTCCTGTTATAAAATTTCAGTGCAGCCTATGCGCATTTCAACAAATTAGGTCTCATCAGTGATGCTTTAGGTCGAAAAAGAGGAAATCCAAAAAAAAAAAAAAAAAAAAAATCAAATTCAAGGAATTGTGGTCCCCCGCTTTTGGGTGTTTGTCTTTAAAGAAATGCTTACAGACATCCCCCCATTCTTAAGTTTTAATAATATATCTTATATATTATCAACATTCTAAATATGAAAGATTAACTCCAAGAAAAGGTCAAAAGGTACAAACTTTTGTTTTGTTTCCAAGGGACAGGGCCTATGAAAAGGTATGCCCATGTGAAATATTCAAGACCTATGATTTAAACTTAAAATCAAAAACTTATGGTCGAGGTTGAAGTTTTTAAATGTGGGTCAACCTCCATGGACAAGGTCACAAGGTCAGAATGTTGTTACCAACAGAAACGTCTCATCACAAGGAATACACATGTGAAATGTGAAAGCCCTATCATTTTCCATCAAAAAGTTATTGACAAGGTTATAGTTTTTTGAAAAGTAGGTCGAACTCAAAGGTCAAGATCACAAGGTCAAAAATTTTGGTATCCATGGAAAGGTTTTGTCACAAGAAATACACATGTGAAATATCAAAGCCCTATCACTTTCCATTCAAAAGTTATGGTCAAGGTTAAAGTTTTTAATAAGTAGGTCAAAGTCCACGGTAGGTCACAAGGTCAAAAATTTTGGTATCCATGGAAAGATCTTGTCACAAGGAATACACACGTGAAGTATCAAAGCCCTATCACTTTCCATTCAAAAGTTATGGTCAAGGTTAAAGTTTTTAATAAGTAGGTCAAAGTCCAAGGTCAAGGTCACAAGGTCAAAAATTTTGGTATCCATGGAAAACAAGGAATACACATGTGAAATATCAAAGCCCTATCACTTACCATTCAAAAGTTATGCACAAGGTTAAAGTTTTTGTGACTGACGGACAGACGGACAAACGGACGGACGGACAGACGGACGGACAAAACTTGTTACCAACAGAAACGTCTCATCACAAGGAATACACATGTGAAATGTGAAAGCCCTATCATTTTCCATTAAAAAGTTATGGACAAGGTTATAGTTTTTTGAAAAATAGGTCGAACTCAAAGGTCAAGGTCACAAGGTCAAAAATTTTGGTATCCATGGAAAGGTCTCATCACAAGGAATACACATGTGAAATATCAAAGCCCTATCACTTTCCATTCAAAAGTTATGGTCAAGGTTAAAGTTTTTAATAAGTAGGTCAAAGTCCAAGGTCAAGGTCACAAGGTAAAAAATTTTGGTATCCATGGAAAGGTCTTGTCACAAGGAATACACATGTGAAATATCAAAGCCCTATCACTTTCCATTCAAAAGTTATGGTCAAGGTTAAAGTTTTTAATAAATAGGTCAAAGTCCAAGGTCAAGGTCACGAGGTCAAAAATTTTGGTATCAATAGAAAGGTCTTGTCACAAGGAATACACATGTGAAATATCAAAGCCTTATCACTTTCCATTCAAAAGTAATGGTCAAGGTTAAAGTTTTTAATAAGTAGGTCAAAGTCCAAGGTCAAGGTCACAAGGTCAAAAATTTTGGTATCCATGGAAAGGTTTTGTCACAAGGAATACACATGTGAAATATCAAAGCCCTATCATTTACCATTCAAAAGTTATGCACAAGGTTAAAGTTTTTGTGACTGACGGACAGACGGACGGACGGACAGACGGACAGACGGACGGACGAACCGGTTTTAATGTCCCCGCGCTTTCGCGAAAGCGGGGGGCAAAAAAAAAAAAAAAAAAAAAAAAAACGAAATTATGAAGCTTGACCTAAAAGTTCTGCGAAGGAATCTTTAAGGACAGAGCTATGCCGACAGGAAGATGCCACTGATATTTAGAAAAAAATCATTAAATTTGTTACGGAGAATTTATATATTTCAAGTTGTGCTGAAACAAAGTGAAACTAGTTGAAAGATATAATCGGGGACTAAACAATCCACTAGCAGAGATAGAAATGTTAACGTCTTCAAATTCAACAGCATCATTTAAGAACAGATAAATTTGCAGCATGGATCAGACATGCATGTTTCGGGTACTTAACCCTCGTAAGTGATCCTCAATCTAAACAATGTAAAGATTAACTTTCAACTTAGTGGTTCAAATTGTCAATATTTAAACATACGTTCTGCAATGAAATTTCAGTGTACCATTAGGCATTTCAACAAGTTATATCTGATCTGTGATGCTTGAGGTCGAATAAAAGGAAATAAAAAAGAATTAACTAATTGACTGCAAATGTCTAAACTTGACCTCAAATTTCTGCCAAATAACCTGCTAATGACAGAGCTATGCCATCCTTAATTTTAGAAAAGTTATGGAGAATTTGTAAATACATTTTAAGTCATACGCCAAAACACTGTGAAACTAGGCGAACGTTATCCTCGGGGCAATAAACAATCCACCAGCAGAGATAGCAACCTTGTGGTTGAAATTGTCAATATTTCAAACATATGTTCTTTTATAAAAATATCATCGCACCATATGTGCATTTCAACAACTGTCATATATCATCAAGGAGATATCCCTTGGATTTAGAGATTTTACATGTAATTTTGTAACGGAAATTTATTAATTTATTTCAAGTCAAGTACAAAAGCACAGCGAAAAACTGGCAAACTCAATACTCGGGGACTAAACAATTCATCGGCAGAGATACCAACCTAGTGGTGGAAATTGCCATATTGAAATATTATAAAAATCAAATAAGTGTACTCTTTCGATGTTCTTAATCAATTTTGTTAAAATGCATAAACTATGTATTATCATTGCTATGTCAACAATCATCATGTGTTATTGTTGTTCTTCGAGCTAGCTGTTGTTAGCTGCAATTGTGTTCTAGATCCACACTTTGTTCTACTTTTGGAAGGACAACTTAACTGAGAGTAAGATGAATTGATGTCGAATTACCACAATTTTTGCACAACTTCTACACCATTCTCTGAATTTCTTAGTACACGTAAGAAATGGCACTAATTGGCCAATTTGAACAACTTGTAAAGAAAATACACTTTAAAGAAAATGATTACGGATGATGCCAGTCTACTCTTTGAGTCCATAGATAGGAAATTACAGTCACAGACAATCTACATGTACTTAAAGATCCCAAAATGGATCAAGTTCATTTATGTATTAGAACGTTTGAAGATCCATGAGCGTTAAACGAATTGATCTCAAATCCAGCCTTTGACATTCAAAACCAAAGACAACCAATGCCTAGTAATTGGGAGCAATGAACATATTGAAAATTGAAAGACGTAACTTCCATAAATTGAAGAAGTCAAATTCAATCATTCTTTCGCGGTTGCTAGGGGATATGAAACTGTCAGTTGTTGTCTCGGAGGTTACAATTGTTATTTTGCAAAGTTTCGGCGACATAACTTCTGAAACTAAGAGATATATCATGATAAGTGATATGAGACTTTTGATACTGAACCCTGTCTGGTTGGAGATCCCCTCCCTTCTTTTGTTTTGAAAGTATGTGAAATATTATAAATGCAGTTACACAAATCAGAGTGCTCTTAGATTGCTTATTTCGAAAAATACATTTGTTAGAAAACTTTCCAATAAGTTAAAGAAATATTTTCTAGAAGTTTAAGAGATCGTATTTTTACACAGAAATCGTCAGTCAGTGAAATGCTATCACCGAAAGTACTAATAGCTTCCAATGCCAGCAAATCGGAAGTTACAAATGTGATTTTTTGTAGGAAGAACGAAGCAGTTTCATATGCATCATTTAGCACCTTATTCTTGAATGTCGAAAGATAATTGTTGGTCCAACCATTTTGCAGTTCATATGCCAATATAACCGACTGAGAAATATTTCATTGAAAAAGGAGAAATCAGGCAAAGGTTAAAAAACCCAAATTATTTCGGCTTTCATTTTCCTTGCTTGATGATGATATCTCCAGACTATCACATAGATACATAGATATATATTCTCATCTAACTAGATATGTTAGAGTTTGCTTTGAAGATTGAAGGTCAATTTAAGATTCATATTTTCGGACTGTCAAGATAAATAGAAACATATAACTAAGAATGACTCGAAGGTAAAGATTTTTTATAATCTTCAGACAAAAGGTTCTGCAGGTATTACAGTTGTGCGCACGTAATCCGGATAACCACACCGTCTACTACTTGCGTGGTAGATGGCCGTCCAAAGTCGACTACGGTTGCCCATTAGTCTCGTTGTTTATTTGTGTACAGGTCCTTTGTGTTTGATGTTTCTATGTTGTGCGTTGGCGTTCATTGTACCTTTTGTGTCTCTTTTTGTGCGTATCTGTTCTGTGTTTTTGCATTGGGTTTTTTTAGAATTTTGCTGTGGGTGCTGCAACCTAGTGTTGTTGGAGATCCCCTCCTTTGTTTTACAGAAAAAACCTTCATTAATTTCCAAATCTAGCTGAATCAAAATACGACTGATATGGAGTTTAACGTTTTTACGGTGACTTAAAGAAGATACATAGATATCTTCTATAAACTTTTTAATGATCATGAAAGATGGATTGTCAAAATTTTAAGCAAACGCTTAAAGTAGTGAAAACTACTGTCCGCGCGGCTCACTTCGGAAACCGGATAAACGCAATTATGACTACTTTATCATGCAATTTCTTTTTTAATGAAATGGATACCATTCAATAAATCTCGCTTAGTCGTAAATTTTGGTACAAGTTAAACGATAGTCAGTGCTTGCAATCAAACTTTAAATACAAAACATCTACAGATAAGCTATTTCCTTTACTAATTAGTGACGCTGTCCATGGCTAAAATGTAACATTGAAAACGCCCAATCTGAGGAGTATCTGTCTGTATAATATGATTGCATAAGATTGCATAAACGCACAACCATATAACATATACCAAAATTTACGACTAAGCGATTATTCAATGATATAAGTTATATTCAAATTTGATCCAAATCGCGTTTATCAAGTTTCCGAAATGAGCCGCGCGGACATGTACAGTAATATTATTTTTTACTATAAAACAAAAGAGGGGATCTCCAACAACACCAAGCTGCAGCACCCACAGCAAAATCCCAAAACACCCAATGCAAAAATACAGAGCAGACAAGCACAGGAAGAGACGCAAAAGGGACAAGGAGCGTCGATGCACATCACATAAACATCAAACACAAGAACCAACGAGATCAATGGGCAACAGGTGCCGACTTAGGACGGCCATCTGCCACGGAAATAGCAGAAGGTATTGTTATCCTGGATTACATGCGCACAACATAATTTCAGTGCATTTAAGACTTGATATTATGTAGTTAAACAACTTGAAGTGTGATGGAAGAGGTGAGGATGCACATCTTGGGTAATCCGAAACTGGAAATTATGCCTTAATATTTGATAAATTGCATTACAATAATAATTTGATTCAATTAAATCAAGATAACCTAAAGTGCTTAATGATCTTCAAATTACGGATAAGGAATCTAAAAACATGGATGGTTGTGTGAATCTCTAGTACTTTGAAAATAAGTTCATAGGAGAAAAACTTATACGAGGAAAGACGTCATTGGATGGTTCAACAGAAAGAAGGGGATATCCAACAAGTTGTAGTACCCCCAGCAAAACACTATAACAACCCATCCGAAAACACAGAGTAGACAAGTACAGCAAGAGACAAGGAATACCAAATACAACATAGAAACACCAAACACGGACCACAAAAAACCCATCGTGGAAATGGGCAATCGGAGCCAACATAGGACGGTCGTCTGCCACGCCATGAGCAATAGTTGGTACTCAGACCATCTAATATATTCGAAATTGAGATTGAGAATTTAGTACCATGCCTCTACGCAGTATTATGAATATAATACTGAAAGTTCCAACTCTTTACCTTCTTTAAGAAAATTTCAAACCTATTTCAAATGCACCAGACACGTGTTTGGATATTAAATCCTCATTAGTGATGCTTCCTGCCAAAGTGATTTTCAGACACAGCCACAATATATGAGTAGCGACCTCTGGTTTTATTCTTTTGAATTTAAAAGTGCAATTTCTTTGCAGAGAGTGTGCGGCTCTGAATTTCCTGTAGGGTCGATTCAGTAGCATAGTTAAATAGAATCGATGACCAAAAAATCATTGAAGGGATTGTGCTCAGATGTCAATCTCCATTACTCTCGATGTTAAACGTCTTCAAATTCAATAGCATCATTTAAGACCCGATGAATGTACAGCATGGACCAGACATGTTAGGTTTGGGTGGAATGACAAGTTTTCGAAATGGCATGGTAATATATGTGATATCAAATTGTTTAAGGGCCAGAACAAAGCTTCCTTCAGGCGATAGAACTGGAAAGAATTAGTTATTTAACAAGCATCAAGCAATATGGAACAAGTTTAACTGCTCCACACTGCAACAAGAAGTACAATGTATGTGTTTATAATAAGTGTTATTAAAAGAAATATGAAAAACTGCTGAACGTGTGCTGGGAACTGGAAAACAGAAAATATGCAAAACTTTGTCATAAGACTTTTAAGGACTGAACCATCTGGCTATAGGCACTCTGTAAGTCCTAGAGGATCTAGGACAATATCGTTACACTACAAATCAGTAATCTTATTTGGTATCTCTCGCCACAATTACGTTTCTCATCTCTTCATTTTATAATAGAACGATCATTCACATTGTCATTCCCAAATGATTTTCAGGAATATGCAAGTAAAGTAATCATAGACTTCATTTCCATTGAGACAATGTATAACTTCCTCCATTGTCCATGCCGCTGCCTTGCTATGGCTATTAACTCAAGATGTGTGGTGCAGATCTCAAAATGAATGTCAATAATCGCTGTTGGAGAAATGTGTTTTTTCATCCTCATTTTTTTTCAAAATGTGATAATGATAAAAATACGAACCTTGAGGGAATCAAGACACGTAGTTTGAGACCTAATGCTCGTAAATGTGTTAATAAATCGATGCAAAACAAACTAACGAAGAAATAGAAATTTGTTGCACTTAAAACTGGTAACATCGTTGCATACTTAAATAATTTATTTTCGTTGTAAAATCTAACGTCAACGCTATCAGTCATCACTAATATGAAACATTATGTCAACAATTAAACAGTTATATTATATTGGAAACAATATTGAAAGGCAGGATGTTACCTCATTATCGGGAAATTCCTTTCTAAATAATATCTTCATGATGCAAACCAAACACGTATACTCAATTTCCGGTCACGACATTCATATATCGCATCAGATAGAGCATATTATCGGAGTGATGAAAACTCAAACATACAGAGCCGTACGTCTTTGGTGAAACCTATCATCTGGTGAACGGATAGGATACTTGTAGGACATTGCCTCAGTAATGTCAGAGAGAAGATTTTCATTCAAAAATAAAACTTTGAGTGATAATCGCAAATATTATATGTTTAGTAAAATGAAATTGATACTATAGAAGATACATGTATATTTCAATACTGGTAATCTAATACATTGCTAGGTCTAGACGCGGTGTCTGTCTCGTCAGTAGTTAATTATGTGGTTATCCAGATAATGTGAGCTTCTTCCCTCCACTTGTATGGTTACCCAATTTTTCCCGAAGATTGCACAATTGTTGCGTACCCTCATCGTAAGACTGCAAAATGCAAGGGCCAAAATAAAAAACAGATGAATATGTAAATGAGTATCAAAAACAGGGCTACATCCGAATAACAGTCTGTAATTTGCAGGCTGGAGCGAGCTCATGTATGATCCTACCGATTACTGGTCTTCTCTAACGTATAACGGGACTAAGATAATGCTCATCATTGACTCCTGTCGTCACAGTCAGTCTGGGTGCAATTCTTAAGAAGGAGTTAGAACAAGGCCATTGATTGGTCAAATGTCATTCAGATGCCAGAATTAAATGAAAAAAAAAATCAAAGGATCAATGATACCCGCCAGGCATATTTCATTTATAATGAGTTAAAGAAGATCCTGACGATAATCTCAACAGCACACATAATAGAGCGCAAAATTAAACATCGACGGACCCCTAGCAAGCTAGAGGTGGGACAAGGTGCCCGGGAGGAGTAAGCATCCCCTGTTGGCTAGCCGCACCCGCCGTCGATGTTTATGAAGCATGGAAATAAAAATATATAAAATTCATGCACGTTATGTCTATATAGAAAGTGCTATGGCGACAATGTCAGGGAAGTATATTCAAAACACTTACTGTCAAACCCCTCGCGGGGAACTTTTTTACGAGCTCCACACGGCAAAGGGCATAAGTGTGACACAAATGAGTTAAAGAAGATCCTGACGATAATCTCAACAGCACTCACAATAGAGCGCAAAATTATAAGTAATGTATAAAAAGTTTGAAGGGGCAGAACTCAAAAACAAAATTGAGCAAAATGACCCTTTATTTGAACTTTACCTGTATTTCTCAATGTAAAGCTATATCACTGTAAGAAATGAATATATTCCCTGTGGTTTTTTCATTTAAATGTCAGGAAATCACAAAATATTGATTTTTCCCAGTTTAAAGGGGCATAACTCTGCACAAAATTGAGCGGCATGAACCATATTCGACACTGACCTGTAGCTTAGGGTATAATAGCTATATCCAAGAAATAAATTGATTATCTGTGACAGTTTTCCTTCCAATGTCCGGTAACCACAAAATTTTGAATTTTTGTAAGTTTCAAGGGGCATAACTCTGCACTCAATTGAGCGACATGACCCATATTTGAACTTGACTTGTAATTCTTGGAGTAAAATGTAAACGTCTTCATATTGAATAGCATCATTTAAGAACAGATAAATTGGCAACATGGACCAGACATGCACGTTTCGGGTACTTAACCCTCGTCAGTGATCCTCAAATCTAAACAATGCAATATGCCAAAAAAAGTATGAAAGTTATTATGTCGAAAAAGCGTACCGAAAGACGTAGTAGAATGAGTGGGATATGATGCTACAGGACCCACGTTTTAGAAATTTCAAGAAATTTTGATAACAGAAATTTTAGAATGCGTTGAAGAAACGATCAACCGAAATAGATCGAACTTGGCTACATTTGCCCTCGGGGACTTCTGGTCCACCAGCAATGACACTCATCAAGTGGTATAAATGTAAACGTCTTCATATTGAATAGCATCATTTAAGAACAGATAAATTGGCAACATGGACCAGACATGCACGTTTCGGGTACTTAACCCTCGTCAGTGATCCTCAAATCTAAACAATGCAATATGCCAAAAAAGTATGAAAGTTATTATGTCAAAAAAGCGTACCGAAAGACGTAGTAGAATGAGTGGGATATGATGCTACAGGACCCACGTTTTAGAAATTTCAAGAAATTTTGATAACAGAATATTTAGAATGCGTTGAAAAGCTATATCCAAGAAATGAATTGATTATATGTAACGTGTTTTATTTAAATAACCAGAAACGACATTGGATCGGACGAACGGACATACACACGGATATGTGCATCACTATTTACCCCCGACATTTTATGGCGGGGGTATATTTAAAGAAAAGATAATTCCCGAAAGTAGAATAATAGAATCTATCACGACTTTGCGACTGAGACAGGGGAATTTCATCCGAGTGTAAAAGATTTGCAATGCACGACGAGGCTGGCCGAGTCGTGGATGAAGCAAATCTTTTGCACGAGGATGATGTTCCCCTGTCTCAGTCGTAACGTCGTGATTGATTATCTTTCTCACCCACTTCATTTTATCATCACTTATTATAATGATTTTTTTTAAAACTAGGGCCTACACAAATCAAACGATGACATGACGTTAGTTCTATGACGTCATAATAGGAGTCACGTGGAGTGTGAGACAAGGAAATCTCAAACTGCTACGTCTACGTTTTTTTTTTCTTTTGTCTCAAGACGTAAGTGAGGGAGAAAATAACATACACGTTGAGTCAGTGGGTATGCAAAAGAAGAGTATAAACCATGTATTTTATGCTTATAACATCCATCTTTTTCGCTCCTGGACAAGTGTCAACTATGTATGATTTTTGGAAAATTAGTGCTTAGAATCCTTGTTTAAAATTTTCATTTACAGTATTTCCGTACAGTATTGTTTTAAAATGTAAAATCTCACTTCTCTGTGTCAATGATCAGCATCCTTTCAGGGGATACATTTTTTTTGTCATAGAAAGAAAATTCTTCACAAAATCAAATTTATATTCAATTTTTAAATAGCGCATCAGTATTTGAATGTTATTTCTAGGCTTTATAGACACACATAATATTATTGTCAGCATAAGACAATTACAGATGATTAACTTGCTTGCTTATCGTGTAAAATTATCAAGGTTCTCACGTCTAATTACATAATGTAATAAATATAGAAATCTTGGATGATACTTTTTCGTAACGATACAGACACTGATAAATTATATTATTTAAGTTGGGGACCATGATTTTACGGTCAATGATATTATCAAGTTAATAATCATGTAATAACCGAAATGACAAAAATTTGGTTGCAATCAAATCTGATTACATGCATGCGTGTTTCGCTTTTATCACTGCAAAGTCATCTTGTTAATAAGATGACTTTGCAGTGATAAAATTATTAATATAGACACTTATTTCTTGATGCAGCGTGGAACAGTTAAAATCGTTCTCCGTGACTTGATGTTTGTTTAGTGTATTGATAACTACTTTCCAGCTCTGTCGCATGAAAGAAGCTTTGTTGTGGCCCTTTATCAATGTGACATCATATACATATTTTTTTCTATTTGGAAACTTGCCATTTCATCGAAAAATATCATCGAAATTAAAGGAGGTTAACACCTTAGCACCATCCCTCCAATTCTAATCTGAACATAGATTTTATTTGGATATGCTACTGAATCTATCCTATAGGAAATTTGTAGCCGCGCACTCTTTGTAATGTAAATGCAGAAATTTAAAATCTAAAAGTAACACCAGAGAGCGCTAGTGAAATTAATTTGGGCTGTTTATGAAAAACACTTTGACTGGAAGCATCACTGATGAGAATTTGATATTCGAAACACGTGTCTGGTGCATGAAAATTGGTTTTAAATTTTCTTCAAAAAGGTATAGAGTTGGAACCATTCTGCATTATTGGTAGGAATCTTCTCTTAATATCTTTATGTGGTTTAAAATCATGGTGGAATACTTTAGAATTCCCAACATCAACACATGACGGAGGAAATACGAATCGGTAATAGAAAATATCATAAGTTGAATGCGATTTCTCCATGCGACTTTTCTACGATTTCGATACAATAAATACGATTTATTCATACAACTTTTAAGATATATGTACACCAAGATTCCTCACGACAAAATTAATGATCGATTGTCCAAACTCATTAAATGGTATTTTGATCGAGAGGGGAAAAACCTATATTTATACATCTTAATCAAAGGGTTTCTTTTCCGCTACAGAATATCATGGACATGTGGTGACCTGTGTTATGCCTTGTCCTTCCTTTTGGTCAACATTTATGTTAGATTTGGTGAGACTCTACAGACAGGTTGTGGTTACATGCGTACTAATTATGTGCCTCTTGTTTCAGATTTATTTTTTACACTTATGAAAATGAATTTATCGAAATCTTCAAAAGCAAAGAAAACATGATGATTTGAACTGTTTTATTGGTACTTCTAGGTACCTGGATAATATTCTTAAGATTGAAAATCCTTGTTTTTGAAAAATATCAAAATGAGACATATCCACAAGAATTAACACCAAACAAGGCAAATGTTACAGACACAGAAATACAATTTTTGGACCTAAATATCAAAATTGTTAATGGAGATATTAATACTAGTGTGTATAACAAAAGAGATGTTTTTGGATTCAACATAGTGAATTTCCCCTGGCTTGACGGTATTTACGTTTTCACAGCTCATACGGTACGCTAGAGCATGTAATGATGTTTTGGATTTTCTTAGTAGAAATTAACAAATTAACAAGAAACTTTTAGGTCAAGGTTTTCGCTTTCACAAACTAGTTAAGTCTTTCTGGAAATTTTCCCAAAAAAATATTGTCAGCTTCTTTTCATACAAGCAACATATACATAACTTTGGGAATTTCACAACCTGCCTTTTATGGTGACGTAATAAACAAAATAAGAAGGATCAAAGGTAGACGGAATTCCCATCGAAAGTGTGTTGGAGATCTCCTCCCTTCTTTTTAGAATCATCAAACACCTTTTATAACGTTGATATGATCCTTCTGACGCTAGGTTTGCTTGGATACTTGACCAATATACAGCCTTGTACTATCACACTATATTCTAAGGAATTGCTCTCTGACTGACTTGGACGACAGGACTCTCTGACGGGCCCTGTACAAACATCTTTAGAGAAGATAGGGTCTTGACCACCTGTTCTCTCTGAATGTCAGTCGGACTTCTCGAGTAATAACATGCATGAGCTCGATCAAGTCCGATCAACTTCGGTTAATCGTTTCTTCAAGCGCATTAAAAAATTTTGATGACAAATTTTTCTCGAAATTTCTGAAAAGTGGGTCCTGTAGCATTATTTCCTACCCTGTCCGCTACGTATTTCGGAGTTTTTCGGACATTACTTTCACAATCTTTAGCCATATTCCATTGTTTGAATTGAGGATCTCTGACGAGGGTTAAGTACCCGAAACGTGCATGTTTGGTCCATGCTGTTAATTTTGTTCTTCAATATAGGACTTCAAATAAATTTTCTTTTTATACGAGGTAGTATGAAACAAGTTATGCGTTTTATATCCCTTCGCTTTTCATTTCATACGATGTATTATGAAACGAGTGTTGTGTTCTCACTCCCATATCGGGAGCTCGCTTCTTTTAATGTGGTGGAGGTTTTTGTTTGTTTGCTTTGGTTCCTGTTTTATCCTGATTTTGTATGCCTTTGGTTTATGATTTTCTGAATTATCGATTTTGTGCTGTATATAGGGATATGGTCATAATCCATATTTGTCATTTTATATCCTCGAGCCTTTAAGATTCTTTTTATCAAATGATTCCGCAGAAAACGGTGTATTTCTAACGTGAAATTAACGTTTCTGAGAACTAGAGGTCGTCTGCTACGCTATCTACATCTACATGGTACGTTGAACCATCAACAATTGATGACTATTCAACGGCAAGAAGTAGTTCCCAATTGTATAGATGTTCTGTGCGTATTGAGAAAAATATTTCAAATTTGTTTAGTATTTTAATGCAATGATTAATTCAACACAACAATTATAATCATTGATATTGAATCTGCGTCTGAATTTAACAAATGACCGATATTTGAAAGGTCACATTTGTCACGTAGTTAAGGTGATTAGGCTATTGTATCGACCAATCAGATATATTTACTTAGACACATTCCAAAATTGACCAATCGCATTCAAGTAGAATGATATGCAACGTATTATGATAACATTTATTTATGACATGACTTAATAGAAATGCATAACGGCCCCGTGTATCATCTGATAAACGATGCTATGAATTTGAAGACGTAACATCGTCACAACCGGCAGAGCACGGACTGTATTTCGTATGCCTTCTGTTTCTTATAGGTCTCGGTACACACCCCGTCGCAAGAATTGCATGAAATTAGAGGGCCAGTTTGGGTTTTCTGTCAATGGTTGCTATGGCAACAGTTTTACAATTATTTTTTCTGTGCTGTATTACCACCAAGACTGCAATGTTTCATAACAGTGCTATATCATATCTACAGCTTACTTACCTTTGACATAATAATCAATAAGCTTAGCATCAAATATCACTAAAAATGAGTAAAAAATCCCCAAAGTGACCCAATTTCTGACCCCTCTGACCTCAAAAATAACACTTTTCCACAAATTTTGAATCTGTCAATTTCTTGCACAAATCTTGCTCTTTCCAATGATACCACATTCAATGTACATTCATAGATTCAATTTTCCACAATGTCAGCAGCTTTGTCAAACACATGTATACTTACACTTCAATTCTGCCCATTTCCCCCACATGTCATTTGAGTGTATACAAGAAGTCAGCTAGCTACACATAAAATCAGGAGCAGTTTCGTATTTCAAGATCAGTTTATTTTCACTAGGAAAGCCTTCTTAGCAAGTTTAAAGTAGTTCTCAAATGAAGTATGGTCAAATTTGGTTCATAAGGCAGCCTTGTATAAAATACCCATTTTTGACAGTGGTCACTACGAAAATAACCCTTGTCACAATAAAGGAAGGGGGGGGGGTGTACCGAGACCATAAGCATGTCATTTTTCACCCTTCGAAGAATTTTTTTTGCGATGATACCAGAATATGAGGTCTTTCGCTTTAAACGCAACTTTCCTGTTTGTGTTGCGCACTTTAGTTTTGTCGCACTACTCTGTGGAAAGAACCATACAACGCGAATAGCCATTTCGCTTGTTGAGCCAAAAATAAAAGAAACAGTGCAATACAAAAGTATAAAATTTTCACATTTTCATGCTATTGACTAATCATTCAATGGAATTAAAATGATTTGAAATGTCTAAAATCATATTTTGATCAGCAGTTGCCATTGCAACGACAAAAATTTGTCGCTTCGGAGCTCGATAAACTGCTCCGCATAGTAGCGGAAGTGGAAAACACTGTCAACAGCAGTAATAAGGTTTGGAAGAAAATGGTTGCTATGGTAACCACATTTGTCCATATTTGACTATATCCTTCTAAATATACTATTTCTGTATACATAGATACTGAAATTTTTCATCCACATCTAAAAATTATTCTGTAAAAGTGGTAGACTGGCACCATCTTGCCACAGGCTGAGTATCATTTCTTCAAAAAATGAACTGAACACTATGGTACCATGAATTTTCATAACAATCAAAAAAATTTTGTTTTTAGCTTTACCACTCCAAAGTTGGTATTATATGAAACAGCAGAGTCAAGACCTACAAAATAAGTAAAGTGTTGCCATGGAAACCAATTTTGAAAATTTGAATCTGAGCGACAATTGCTTATGGTTTCGGTACACACCCCGTCGCAAGAATTGCATGAAATTAGAGGGCCAGTTTGGGTTTTCTGTCAATGGTTGTTATGGCAACAGTTTTACAATTATTTTTTCTGTGCTGTATTACCACCAAGACTGCAATGTTTCATAACAGTGCTATATCATATCTACAGCTTACTTACCTTTGACATAATAATCAATAAGCTTAGCATCAAATATCACTAAAAATGAGTAAAAAATCCCCAAAGTGACCCAATTTCTGACCCCTCTGACCTCAAAAATAACACTTTTCCACAAATTTTGAATCTGTCAATTTCTTGCACAAATCTTGCACTTTCCAATGATACCACATTCAATGTACATTCATAGATTCAATTTTCCACAATGTCAGCAGCTTTGTCAAACACATGTATACTTACACTTCAATTCTGCCCATTTCCCCCACATGTCATTTGAGTGTATACAAGAAGTCAGCTAGCTACACATAAAATCAGGAGCAGTTTCGTATGGTCAAATTTGGTTCATAAGGCAGCCTTGTATAAAATACCCATTTTTGACAGTGGTCACTACGAAAATAACCCTTGTCACAATAAAGGAAGGGGGGGGGGGGTGTACCGAGACCATAAGCATGTCATTTTTCACCCTTCGAAGAATTTTTTTTGCGATGATACCAGAATATGAGGTCTTTCGCTTTAAACGCAACTTTCCTGTTTGTGTTGCGCACTTTAGTTTTGTCGCACTACTCTGTGGAAAGAACCATACAACGCGAATAGCCATTTCGCTTGTTGAGCCAAAAATAAAAGAAACAGTGCAATACAAAAGTATAAAATTTTCACATTTTCATGCTATTGACTAATCATTCAATGGAATTAAAATGATTTGAAATGTCTAAAATCATATTTTGATCAGCAGTTGCCATTGCAACGACAAAAATTTGTCGCTTCGGAGCTCGATAAACTGCTCCGCATAGTAGCGGAAGTGGAAAACACTGTCAACAGCAGTAATAAGGTTTGGAAGAAAATGGTTGCTATGGTAACCACATTTGTCCATATTTGACTATATCCTTCTAAATATACTATTTCTGTATACATAGATACTGAAATTTTTCATCCACATCTAAAAATTATTCTGTAAAAGTGGTAGACTGGCACCATCTTGCCACAGGCTGAGTATCATTTCTTCAAAAAATGAACTGAACACTATGGTACCATGAATTTTCATAACAATCAAAAAAATTTTGTTTTTAGCTTTACCACTCCAAAGTTGGTATTATATGAAACAGCAGAGTCAAGACCTACAAAATAAGTAAAGTGTTGCCATGGAAACCAATTTTGAAAATTTGAATCTGAGCGACAATTGCTTATGGTTTCGGTACACACCCCGTCGCAAGAATTGCATGAAATTAGAGGGCCAGTTTGGGTTTTCTGTCAATGGTTGTTATGGCAACAGTTTTACAATTATTTTTTCTGTGCTGTATTACCACCAAGACTGCAATGTTTCATAACAGTGCTATATCATATCTACAGCTTACTTACCTTTGACATAATAATCAATAAGCTTAGCATCAAATATCACTAAAAATGAGTAAAAAATCCCCAAAGTGACCCAATTTCTGACCCCTCTGACCTCAAAAATAACACTTTTCCACAAATTTTGAATCTGTCAATTTCTTGCACAAATCTTGCTCTTTCCAATGATACCACATTCAATGTACATTCATAGATTCAATTTTCCACAATGTCAGCAGCTTTGTCAAACACATGTATACTTACACTTCAATTCTGCCCATTTCCCCCACATGTCATTTGAGTGTATACAAGAAGTCAGCTAGCTACACATAAAATCAGGAGCAGTTTCGTATTTCAAGATCAGTTTATTTTCACTAGGAAAGCCTTCTTAGCAAGTTTAAAGTAGTTCTCAAATGAAGTATGGTCAAATTTGGTTCATAAGGCAGCCTTGTATAAAATACCCATTTTTGACAGTGGTCACTACGAAAATAACCCTTGTCACAATAAAGGAAGGGGGGGGGGGGTGTACCGAGACCATAAGCATGTCATTTTTCACCCTTCGAAGAATTTTTTTTGCGATGATACCAGAATATGAGGTCTTTCGCTTTAAACGCAACTTTCCTGTTTGTGTTGCGCACTTTAGTTTTGTCGCACTACTCTGTGGAAAGAACCATACAACGCGAATAGCCATTTCGCTTGTTGAGCCAAAAATAAAAGAAACAGTGCAATACAAAAGTATAAAATTTTCACATTTTCATGCTATTGACTAATCATTCAATGGAATTAAAATGATTTGAAATGTCTAAAATCATATTTTGATCAGCAGTTGCCATTGCAACGACAAAAATTTGTCGCTTCGGAGCTCGATAAACTGCTCCGCATAGTAGCGGAAGTGGAAAACACTGTCAACAGCAGTAATAAGGTTTGGAAGAAAATGGTTGCTATGGTAACCACATTTGTCCATATTTGACTATATCCTTCTAAATATACTATTTCTGTATACATAGATACTGAAATTTTTCATCCACATCTAAAAATTATTCTGTAAAAGTGGTAGACTGGCACCATCTTGCCACAGGCTGAGTATCATTTCTTCAAAAAATGAACTGAACACTATGGTACCATGAATTTTCATAACAATCAAAAAAATTTTGTTTTTAGCTTTACCACTCCAAAGTTGGTATTATATGAAACAGCAGAGTCAAGACCTACAAAATAAGTAAAGTGTTGCCATGGAAACCAATTTTGAAAATTTGAATCTGAGCGACAATTGCTTATGGTTTCGGTACACACCCCGTCGCAAGAATTGCATGAAATTAGAGGGCCAGTTTGGGTTTTCTGTCAATGGTTGTTATGGCAACAGTTTTACAATTATTTTTTCTGTGCTGTATTACCACCAAGACTGCAATGTTTCATAACAGTGCTATATCATATCTACAGCTTACTTACCTTTGACATAATAATCAATAAGCTTAGCATCAAATATCACTAAAAATGAGTAAAAAATCCCCAAAGTGACCCAATTTCTGACCCCTCTGACCTCAAAAATAACACTTTTCCACAAATTTTGAATCTGTCAATTTCTTGCACAAATCTTGCACTTTCCAATGATACCACATTCAATGTACATTCATAGATTCAATTTTCCACAATGTCAGCAGCTTTGTCAAACACATGTATACTTACACTTCAATTCTGCCCATTTCCCCCACATGTCATTTGAGTGTATACAAGAAGTCAGCTAGCTACACATAAAATCAGGAGCAGTTTCGTATGGTCAAATTTGGTTCATAAGGCAGCCTTGTATAAAATACCCATTTTTGACAGTGGTCACTACGAAAATAACCCTTGTCACAATAAAGGAAGGGGGGGGGGTGTACCGAGACCATAAGCATGTCATTTTTCACCCTTCGAAGAATTTTTTTTGCGATGATACCAGAATATGAGGTCTTTCGCTTTAAACGCAACTTTCCTGTTTGTGTTGCGCACTTTAGTTTTGTCGCACTACTCTGTGGAAAGAACCATACAACGCGAATAGCCATTTCGCTTGTTGAGCCAAAAATAAAAGAAACAGTGCAATACAAAAGTATAAAATTTTCACATTTTCATGCTATTGACTAATCATTCAATGGAATTAAAATGATTTGAAATGTCTAAAATCATATTTTGATCAGCAGTTGCCATTGCAACGACAAAAATTTGTCGCTTCGGAGCTCGATAAACTGCTCCGCATAGTAGCGGAAGTGGAAAACACTGTCAACAGCAGTAATAAGGTTTGGAAGAAAATGGTTGCTATGGTAACCACATTTGTCCATATTTGACTATATCCTTCTAAATATACTATTTCTGTATACATAGATACTGAAATTTTTCATCCACATCTAAAAATTATTCTGTAAAAGTGGTAGACTGGCACCATCTTGCCACAGGCTGAGTATCATTTCTTCAAAAAATGAACTGAACACTATGGTACCATGAATTTTCATAACAATCAAAAAAATTTTGTTTTTAGCTTTACCACTCCAAAGTTGGTATTATATGAAACAGCAGAGTCAAGACCTACAAAATAAGTAAAGTGTTGCCATGGAAACCAATTTTGAAAATTTGAATCTGAGCGACAATTGCTTATGGTTTCGGTACACACCCCGTCGCAAGAATTGCATGAAATTAGAGGGCCAGTTTGGGTTTTCTGTCAATGGTTGTTATGGCAACAGTTTTACAATTATTTTTTCTGTGCTGTATTACCACCAAGACTGCAATGTTTCATAACAGTGCTATATCATATCTACAGCTTACTTACCTTTGACATAATAATCAATAAGCTTAGCATCAAATATCACTAAAAATGAGTAAAAAATCCCCAAAGTGACCCAATTTCTGACCCCTCTGACCTCAAAAATAACACTTTTCCACAAATTTTGAATCTGTCAATTTCTTGCACAAATCTTGCTCTTTCCAATGATACCACATTCAATGTACATTCATAGATTCAATTTTCCACAATGTCAGCAGCTTTGTCAAACACATGTATACTTACACTTCAATTCTGCCCATTTCCCCCACATGTCATTTGAGTGTATACAAGAAGTCAGCTAGCTACACATAAAATCAGGAGCAGTTTCGTATGGTCAAATTTGGTTCATAAGGCAGCCTTGTATAAAATACCCATTTTTGACAGTGGTCACTACGAAAATAACCCTTGTCACAATAAAGGAAGGGGGGGGGGGGGGTGTACCGAGACCATAAGCATGTCATTTTTCACCCTTCGAAGAATTTTTTTTGCGATGATACCAGAATATGAGGTCTTTCGCTTTAAACGCAACTTTCCTGTTTGTGTTGCGCACTTTAGTTTTGTCGCACTACTCTGTGGAAAGAACCATACAACGCGAATAGCCATTTCGCTTGTTGAGCCAAAAATAAAAGAAACAGTGCAATACAAAAGTATAAAATTTTCACATTTTCATGCTATTGACTAATCATTCAATGGAATTAAAATGATTTGAAATGTCTAAAATCATATTTTGATCAGCAGTTGCCATTGCAACGACAAAAATTTGTCGCTTCGGAGCTCGATAAACTGCTCCGCATAGTAGCGGAAGTGGAAAACACTGTCAACAGCAGTAATAAGGTTTGGAAGAAAATGGTTGCTATGGTAACCACATTTGTCCATATTTGACTATATCCTTCTAAATATACTATTTCTGTATACATAGATACTGAAATTTTTCATCCACATCTAAAAATTATTCTGTAAAAGTGGTAGACTGGCACCATCTTGCCACAGGCTGAGTATCATTTCTTCAAAAAATGAACTGAACACTATGGTACCATGAATTTTCATAACAATCAAAAAAATTTTGTTTTTAGCTTTACCACTCCAAAGTTGGTATTATATGAAACAGCAGAGTCAAGACCTACAAAATAAGTAAAGTGTTGCCATGGAAACCAATTTTGAAAATTTGAATCTGAGCGACAATTGCTTATGGTTTCGGTACACACCCCGTCGCAAGAATTGCATGAAATTAGAGGGCCAGTTTGGGTTTTCTGTCAATGGTTGTTATGGCAACAGTTTTACAATTATTTTTTCTGTGCTGTATTACCACCAAGACTGCAATGTTTCATAACAGTGCTATATCATATCTACAGCTTACTTACCTTTGACATAATAATCAATAAGCTTAGCATCAAATATCACTAAAAATGAGTAAAAAATCCCCAAAGTGACCCAATTTCTGACCCCTCTGACCTCAAAAATAACACTTTTCCACAAATTTTGAATCTGTCAATTTCTTGCACAAATCTTGCTCTTTCCAATGATACCACATTCAATGTACATTCATAGATTCAATTTTCCACAATGTCAGCAGCTTTGTCAAACACATGTATACTTACACTTCAATTCTGCCCATTTCCCCCACATGTCATTTGAGTGTATACAAGAAGTCAGCTAGCTACACATAAAATCAGGAGCAGTTTCGTATTTCAAGATCAGTTTATTTTCACCAGGAAAGCCTTCTTAGCAAGTTTAAAGTAGTTCTCAAATGAAGTATGGTCAAATTTGGTTCATAAGGCAGCCTTGTATAAAATACCCATTTTTGACAGTGGCCACTACGAAAATAACCCTTGTCACAATAAAGGAAGGGGGGGGGGGGTGTACCGAGACCATTTATATATCCATATGTATGTTTCTTGGGCCCCAGCGTCATGCTGTGTATAGTCATCTTACAGTGAGGACGTTATTATACACAGCCATTGTACTTCCTTCGAGACATCTTGGTTATCGTAAAAACTCCTGATAACCACACCGTCTGCTACTTGCGAGGCAGATTAAGTCGGCACCAATGCCCATTGGTCTCGTTGGTTTATGTGTACTCATTTGTGTTTGATGTTCCTATGATGTGATTTGGTGTTCCTTGTCCCTTTTGCATCTCTTTTTGTGCGAATATGCTCTATGTTTTTGCTGTGGGTGCTGCAATCGAGTGTTGTTGGAGATCCCCTCCTTTCTTTTTAATTGGATGGGAATACTGTAAAACTCATTCATCATTCAAACGTACTTAATTTGTAGATTTTACGTCCTGTGAAATTCAATATAATAATATCTTTTCTGTTATTCATCAGTTCCAACGAAGAAAATTATATCAAAATGAAAATCTGACTATGACGCAAGACTTAAAACAAATTCTAAATCTGAAAAATTAAAGTTGATAAACAAACTTTAACTTTGAAAAACAAATCTTAAGTCGAAAAACTAATCTAAGGTTCAGTTTTAATGGTATTTCACATTTTGTTGACTTACTCTATATTTCGATTCTTTTTATTTATGCATATCATTGCTCCTTAAAGAGGAAAACGTATTAAAGAAGCAATATTGGTAACGCTTTACGATATGATGCCATTGAAAATGAGATACCATCAAACATAAATATCTCGCCGATCAGTTTTATATTTTGAACCAAAGTTTCTTGAATCAAACGGACTCTTTGCCAAATCGTTAGATATTACATAAATTTCAATCTGGCATTCCAAAGCGTTTACGTTTTTGCTATGCACATCATGTTACATCGAGATTGTCGTCAGGATCTTCTTTATTTCATCAATATATGGATAATGACCATATCCCTGTCTACAGTACAAAATCGATAATTCAGAAAATCAGAAACCGAAGGCATACAAAATCAGGACAAAACAGGAACCAAAGCAAACAAAAACAAAAACCTCCACCATATGAAAAGAAGCGAACTCCCGATATGAGAGTGAGACCAGGTGCCCAGGAAGAGTAAGCATCTCCTGCTTGCATGCAACACCCGTCGCTTCAATTCTGTAGAACTGTCACATCCGGTTACTTCCATTTTGGAAGATATAGAGTACAATCTTTGGTTGGATGGTTCAAATGGTCTATGACAGAATATCATCCACCATTCTGGATAGTGGGACATCATAGTGTATGACGAGTTCCCCATATCGACCGTAGAACTTCCTCAGTGACGATGTTAGTCGGTCACAAACATATCCCTGACTGAGAAGCTTATCTGAAAGACGCCTAGCTCTCAGAACAAAATCCGTATATTTGGTACTTGCTCTGGCATAGCGTATCAACTGAGATATGAACACGCCATAAGCAGGCGATGAAGGGATGTTGCTACTCAGAAAAGGAAAGTTCGTAATGCTGAAATTGAAGTCGTCACGTTTGTCATAGAGTGAGGTGTTCATGTGACCATCAGTGTCGTAGGACAACATTATGTCCAAATAGGATGCTGAATTATTTGTCTCTGTAGTTTCTTTGACTTCAAGCTCCGAAGGATAGATACTGCTCAGGTAATCCGCGAATTTTGGATTATTGATGGACAACACATCGTCTATGTATCTGTAAGTGAAGTTGAAATCAGAAGCTAAGTATCTTTTCCCTTCAGAGACCAAAGATTGAATGAATTCAGCTTCGTACGAGTAAAGGAAAATGTCGGCAAGGAGTGGGGCACAATTGGTACCCATTGGAATTCCGACAATTTGCTGGAAGACCTTTCCTCCAAACACCACAAAAATGTTGTCGATCAGAAAGTTTAACATCTGAATAATGTCTGTTTCAGTGTACTTATTTTCAGAATCTGACTTTTCTTTTACAAAGTAGGTTTTGTCATAGTTAACAACAATAAATTTGTATTTGCGATTACCGTTCTTACTTGTAAACGCATTACTTATAATTTTTGAGAGTCTTTCTTTCAATTTAGAATGTGGAATTGTAGTGTAAAGTGTCGAAAAATCAAAGGCTTTGATCGAATGGACTCTACTAAAATGAGTGGATTTCAGATGTTCTAAAAGTTCCTTCGAATTCTTTAAAATCCACATCTGGTTGATACCACTGCGAGAATATACTGTCGAACAATATTTTTGTAGCCCAGATTTGATTTCAGATAAAACTTTGGTCAGTAAGATCGATACAGATTTGGTAGAACATTTTGAGGAACCAGCGATGAAACGTTGTTTGTACGGATTCTTATGCATTTTAGGTATGCAGTATAAGTATGGTAAATCTAAATCTAAATTGGTAGTGTCGAAGCCAAAGGAAGCAAGAGCTGATTTGTGGTTATCTATTATTTCAGAAGCAGAAAGGTTTGTTGGGGTGTAAGTGGGATTTCCAGGTGTCGAATTTAAACCCAACTCGTTAACTAGACTGTCGAAATAGTACTTTTTGCAAGTAAATGTGTAATTATTTGAGGCTTTGTCCGCTGGTGTGATGACATAATGTTCTTGGAGGTAGGTAAGTTCTGTGATAACATCAGGGTCTTTAAATATAGACACGAATCTGGTGTTCACAGTTGATTTTAATCGGTTAATTCTAGATAAAAGTAACCCTCTGATTGATTTTATCCATTCGGAAAGGTTGTCGAGCTGTACATCCTCTTTCTTTGCCCAACGTCTTGCATATTCCTCACAAGAGT
Source organism: Pinctada fucata (assembly GCA_028142955.1). NCBI lineage: Eukaryota > Metazoa > Mollusca > Bivalvia > Pterioida > Pteriidae > Pinctada > Pinctada fucata. Next base: position 56,302,260 of record AP027107.1, read on the forward strand.
CCATGATAATTTTGACATTTTGGTTCCATGTAAAGGACATACTTTCTCTGTATTTGGGACCCTTTTTTAACAATTCTCTCAACTTGTCGTTCTTGACTATACTAAGGTCACCAGTAATAACGTGTCCACAAGGAGAGTAGTTGAAATCCGATGAAGAACATTCGCAGGGAAGTGGATGTAGTGAGGGATTACTTAAATCAATACACTGCAGGAATCGTTTGTAATTGTAAATTTTAGATGCAACTGTTGGTGTGTAGCTATGGGAAATACAAGGAGTTTCTTTTCTTTTGAAATATGGTGGGATTTTTTCTGTGACAGTTTTGTGATTCAAAATATATCTTATTTACGCATACATGTCAACATTTCTTGTATCTGACGTTGCCTTTTTGTATTTATACAGTTTGCCATGATTGTGTAAATACCTTAAGGTTTCAGCATGAGTTGGAAGGTTATATTCGGACATCCTGACCGTTATCTTTCACCCATTATTCTCAAGTCTATCAATTTCGATTGTCAATCATTAGTTAAAGCGTCATGATACATATCTAATATTCCTATGTATAGGACTTTGAAAATATCGTCTTCTTCTTTATTTTCTTTACCTTGAAATTAAATTTCTGTAATTATGTAAGAATGAAAAGAAGTGACATGCCAACTCATTCTTCTCTTTTATTCTTGTTACCATAGTGGTGCAAAAGCACCTCTTTACTTTAAAGCAAAGGATAAATGGTTCAGAGTGTACCGGAGGTTTAGTTGCATAAGACCAAAACCATGACTTATTTTTTTATGATTATGATATCACAAAAAGTGTTGTAGTGCAACTACATAGATTTGTGGAAATGGTTTCCACTGATGATTTAAAACTATTATGCAATCTATAGCCATACGTTATTGATATGAATGTTTTATATAATCGAAAATGACATGCATTGGCAATATCATACATTTGTAATGATACTTTAAAAAATATTAGCCCTTCATTTTAGAAAGCCCATTAATTTTTTATGTTACCAGCATGATCAGGTGAGCACAACAATTACAATAATCAGTTAACGATCATTCTGATTCCGATCTCCGCCGTTTTTGTCCTGTAGTAGCCTGAGAGCATTCCTCACTGAGTTATTTCGGATGACCAACCTCTCAAATCAAAGTGCCAATTTTGCTACAAATGTAGGATAATCTGAAAGCTGGTACAGACTCGGAAATACATAATCTTAAATTCAATTATGTGGGAAAATTTGCGCTAGAGAAAGGATATTGGTGGGTAAAGAAGTCAAATATAGTGATTGTGTGAAAGCTATCCATCAGATTTAGTTAATTCAGTAGGTCATAGTGCAGCAGTGATCCGTATGATCCCCTGCCGAAGACTGGAGCAAAATGCTATCTGTAAGTCAATAGTATAGATTTGAGGAAAAGAACAGCGTAAACACGGTAAACATTTATGAATAATGAATTCACTTTGAACAAACACTGATTTCTGGATTCTGATTGGATGCTGCAGGGAGATGTATCAAAATTAATCCGCAGCAGAAGCCTTTTCTACATAGTATCATGTTGTATCTATGGCATCATTTTCTCATTTTTGTTAAATAGCACATTCATTCATCGGAAATATAAATAGATATCAAATACCTTGTTCCTCCGACAAAGTGATGTTGATTTGTTCATAGCATCCGAACAGTAAAGATCTGAAAAAATCAAGGTAAAAGGATATAAAAAAGATATACACACTTCTCTTATTACATACTCTAATTACCAGATGCTAATAGAAAGAGGATGTTCATTATTACGACACGGAGTATGTGATGCAAATTTGACCAATAGAGAGACTATTATATTTCATTGATTATACTCATAAGTCGCCAAGAATGGACAGCTATTGGACATGACTTTGTGTAATAATCTCGTGCTTATTGTAAACGTATGGGTATAATTACTAGACAGCTACGATACGCTATACACGATGTTCGTAAGATTCTTCTATATTGTGTGAATCCTTGTTCCTAATTAACTGATTTGTGAACTCTTGAATTAAACAGCTACCTCATTCTTTGTTTCCCTTTATCAGACTTTATATCAGTATAATCAAACTTTTGATATGGGATGCATAAATGCCAAGAGACGTAAAGAAGCGTTACGCAAAGGACTTGACGTGACACCGACAAAGCGTAAAACTTACTTGAAGAACACGAACGAATCTTCCAATGGTTCCCCCCTCCAGAATGCCCGACCACCGGCGGAACCCCTCCCAACAATCACCGACAAACAGAAGGAACTTATCATACAGTCCTGGGGAAAGGTCCAACAGGATATTTCAAAAGTCGGCGTGGTCATGTTCATGAGGTAAGTGTTGTTATTTTACTTATCAGCTTGCTGTTTGTTCTTGATTTAGTTTTTTATGCCATCGGAATCAAAGATTCGGGGGCATATAGTTTTTGGCCTGTTCGTCTGTTTGTCTGTCTGTTTGTCCGAAAAACTTTAACATTGGGCATAACTTTTGAATGGTAAGTGATAGGGCTTTCATATTTCACATGCGTATTCCTTGTCATAAGATTTTTCTACTGAAACCAATTTTTTAACTCAGTGACCCTGAATTTGACCTTTCACATACTTAACAGAAAATGGTGTTTATAGTGATTTTATTTTTGGTGGCTCCGCTAGAAGCATCACTGATGAGAATCTAATATTCGAAACACGTGTCTGGTGCATGGAAATTGTTTTGGAATTTTCTTCAAGAAGGTATAGAGTTGGAACCCTTCGACATTATTATACTAACAAAGACATGCTTTATTTTATTTCGTTTCTCTTTTTGTTTCCTCTATTCTTCTTGATATTACGACAATTATTAAGTACACTTTAGAACACGACTCTTTGATAGGCCTTTTAAATTTCTCAAAGTTATTATGTGTCTATCAAACGCTATAGCCCATTTTGAACATTTGATGAACCGCTGTCATGGCTTTCAGATTATGCTTAGAAAATCATATTAATTTTTCAAAAAATATTTTTATTAATATTATTATTTCATTTTTATTCAAGTAGTACAACATGTACAAGATCAATTGTATTGTCCAAATAAAAAGATTCGTCATTAGATATGTCAGTTGTAATCTTTAAAATCCATGATTCAATTTATTTCTTTATTTTAAAGAGTTGTAACAGCACTATTAATATGATGGCAGATATATAGGATCTCAAATGAATGTTCATTTCATACGATGTATTATGAAACTCGTTGTGTGTTACATATCCCCGAGCCTTGGCGAGGGGATATAAAAACGCACAACGAGTTTCATAATACATCGTATGAAATGAAAATTCATTTGAGATTCTTTTTATCACATGATATTGCCTAAAAATGTGTATTTCTAACGTGAAATTAACGTTTCCGAGAACTGTAGAGGCGACTCACGCCGTGATCTAGAAGTCGTCTGCTACGCCATGAGAAGTAGTGTCCCCATCGTATAGATATTCTTTGCGTAAGAGAAAAGTATTTCAATTTTGAATAGTATTTTGATACAAGAATTAATTCAACAACAGCAATTTTAATCATTGATATTGACTCCGGGCCTGAATTTAACAGTTGACCGATATTTGAAAGGTCACATTTGTCAAGGTTTATGTGATTAGGTTCCAAACTTGACCAATCGCATTCAAGCAGAGCGATATTTAACGTGTTATCATATCATATATTTATGAAATGGCTTTATGAAACTGCATAACGGGTGAATCATGTGATAAATACATTTATGTTATGAATCAATCGTTGACTTAATTTAGTTTACAATCTGAAAGTAAGGCAATAAAATTATTCTTTCCATCTTGTCCAAAGCTAAAAACATCATTTCATATTTCTTTATGGTATAAAACATCCTGCTTATTGATATCATTTTTCTCTTCGAAAATTGAAAGCAGAAAATATCCGTCTTATTGCTTAAATCATTAAGGCCTATGATAAAATTATACACAATTCGTTTCACATCATTGGCAATTTTAAAATGAAAATTATACTTCATCAACTTTGATGATGTAGAATTTATTCCTACAATTACCATCATAGTTCTCCTCTGTGAGGTCTCTATACAAAGCTAATATCTGATATAATTTGTATCAGATACTTCAAAGATTTTATCAATTACGGATTCAGTCAAATGATACCTATACTGAGAAGCAATCATAATTCTGTTTTCTTTCTTTCTGAAAAGCATTTCCTATGAATGACCAAAAAGGCTTAAATTGATTAAAAATTTATAGGACACTGAAAAATTACAAGAAAAGAGGGGATCTCCAACAAGACTTGGTTATAGCACCAACAACAAAATACTGAAACATCTACAGATAGGACAAGCATAAAAGACACATCAAAACTCAAAATCAATACGTAATAAAGTTTTAATTTTTTCTAATTATCCTGTGAGTGCTGTTGAGATTGTCGTCATGATCTTCTTTAACTTATACGTCAAGTTAAAAAGATAGGTTTTAGACATTCTGCAGATGAATTAATTATCATTCTTTTTATATTTCTATATTTTTACGTAATATTTGTCCTTTGCTAACAGAAGCTCACTGATCTTAATGGATATCAATAAATGTTACTCGGCTACGGTCTTGCTTTTTACTGTGAATAAATTATTAGACACATATCGCCCATATCCAAGTTGCCGACTATTGAATCTATTTTTGAGAATCAATTAATCGGAGGTACAGTAATACCTTGACACTTGACGTGTATCAGAATGGAAGATGTGACCACGGATACAGGCACGTAACATGAATATCTATAACAAGGCATATCTAGATATTTCAACATTTATATTTAAATCGAGTCGAAAGTCGTACAGAAATAAAGTTCCTGTCCTTTTGCATGAAGGGTAAAAAAATCAAAAGTTTGAAAAAATTGAAATACTTCGATTATCAAGATAATCAATCGAAAGTACTCATCCGATTGTGTCCGTTAATCGATAGTAAATTGTATCCGATTGTGTAATCCTAGTCTTGAAGTACATAGTAAGTCGGTTCGAAATAAGAAACAGGTATTTTACTTTGATTTTTTCTGGATGTGCGCTATGTGTAGCCACATGATTAGCTTTCGTTACGTGTCCATGCTCCTCTTAGTTGCAATATCATCCAACATTCTGACCGTCTAATTTGGATTTCATTCAGCGTTCTGTCCTCTTTATTTATACTGAGAAAATATGTAGTGTCCAAATGTTGCTGAGATCAGGCTTCTGGACAAACAAGCATGTATCGATAATGACTATTCATCAGTGACACTTCAAGCCAAAATGATTAAAAAAGCCCATAAAATTATGAGTGACACCCTCTCGTTTATTTAAGTAGCACATTGGGACGTTTTCTGTTATATTCTTTCTATAACGGATTAGACATTGAGGTAATCAGTACGATTAGAACGGATAATCTGGAAACTCAATCCATTTAGTCTAATAAGTCAGTCTTGCTGCTCCTAGATCCCATTACTTTAACGTTTTTTTAAAGTGTTTCCGTGTCTTGATAAATAGTTATTGCCATTAGATTTTGATGGAGATCTTTTCCTTTTGCATCAATGATACCATGTACCTTCGCATCATCTGCTTATCTTGTTTACAATATTTTCTCGTTCAAATCTCGGTGAGTGTTATTTAATAGTAAACTTACGGGCTCTAAGTGTAGGAGGATCAAGCAATTCAAACAAAACAAGAACGGTTGCTCTCATTTCTTGGGGTTAAGTCGTGATCATGTTTACTTAAATGATTGAATAGTAATTTCTTCTTTGAAGTAACAGCAATGTGGCGTGGAGAAATAGACAAAGCTCTTTATCATGTTTGTTCTAATGGGGTGAAAAAGAGCCCCGTACTCTAAAGAAACTGATGACCAGTTTATGTTGTCTTTTCATCTTCAAGACCAAGTACTGAGCTACTCGTGCTAGCTCGTATGATTTAGTTAGTGATACAAATGTAATTGACTTTTGATTAAGTATCTTCGAACTTTGTGTGATCCTCATTTTTTTCAATTGAAGAAATATCAAGGAAAAACAGATGTTACAAAATAACAAAAACATAATTATCAGAATGTTAGTCCAAGAGAATATCGTTCGCCTACTTTCAATTTGATTTTGCACTGACTTGAAATAAATATGAAACTTCTCTTATACTAAATTTGATAATTTCTTCTATAACCGAAGGGTGTCTCCATGATGGCAAAGCTCTGTACTTAACTGGCCCTTTGGTTTGTATACATTATCGGCAAAATTGCAGTGTATGGCAGAATAAGATTAAAGCAAGTTTACAAATCGTGTTTATTAAACGAGAAACTACTAGTTTTGGTGTAAATTTCATTTGCTGATATTTCTGTACAGGCCTTGATTTACTCTCTGTGGCCATATTCTCAAGGTGTGATAAAAGCTGATACTTTACTGCCTCATCTATTCCCCGCTTATCCGTGTCCATTAGGATAATTGTTTAACCAACTATAGGATGAAAAGTTGTATGCTGTATTATTGATAAATTTGTAAGTTTGACATGAGACATTATATACCACATTAAATTATACTCGATTTGTGCAACATGACCATTTTATTATCTTGCAAAGATTGAACGCAAATTCAAGCTATAACATCCAATGTTAGAAGCATTAATAGAGGTACCGCCTCTATATATATTAATGTATCACATTAACTCGACTCTGCAAGCGGAGTATTTCATCTGCTGGGCTTCCTTGTTCGATCATTTTCCTTTTACGAAGGGATAACCTTTGTACACTAGTGCCAACCTTTCCTATATTGTCTGTGTTCCAGCATTTTAGTTGGCTAATTTTGATTTAGTAATCCAAATCTATAAAAAAAGCGGCCCAAAAGGTTACGAAATGTCTGGTTGTACAACGTCCATACTATGATACTGCTCCCATTTGAGATGTATAATACTTGGTTGTCTTTAGGTGGCGCTATGTATGCTGAATTCCATTTTCTGTCCGTACAATGTAGTCATTGGTCTCCATCGTATTTATGTACTCTCCTTTATGTTTCATGGTGTTTTGCTTTGTTTGTTTTGTTATCGTCTTTATATGATTCTTCTTGTTGTCCCCATGATTTCTGTCTACGTGGTAGATTTACATTTTACCCTCTTGTCTCGTCTCATTCGCGTGTTTTGGTTTAATTACTATTTGGCATTGGCGGCTTGTGTTGCATGCAGTCAGAGGATGCTCACTCCTCTCGGGTACCTGGTCTGCTTCCGTTTAGGGGTCCGTGATTGTCATTTTAATGGAGACTTACACAATTATGTCATATTCCCCGGGATCATCGACGCCTGAACTACGACTGGCACTTCTTTTCTGGTAAACCTTGTTATAAAATGTCTGGCCATAAAATGTTGAATAGGACTGTAAGATCATTTATCACTTTAGTATCAGATAATCGAATATTGGCAGAGGTTGTGGAAAACAGTATCTTATGATTAAAATTTAATGGGTACACGTGCACTAGAAATGATATTATGTAACATATTGTGACAATGATCTCAAGCACTGTTATGATCTACATCGCATGTGGCATGTACTTTGGCATTTAAAAAATGTCATTTGAAATGAAGAAATGATTTTTTTAATCTATGAGAAAAGTCATTTTAATTAATTGTGTGCAACAAACAATGTCCGTGATGCTCGAATACGACACAGATAATTTCCATATGTGATAAACCTTCTTCGAAAAGTTCCGAACGTGTAATAAGAGTAACAAGATAAGCTTCTAAAAAAGCTAAAGTTATAATTGCTATAGTGTCTTTATCTATTAATATAGGAGATTGAATATGAATATGACATCAATATTCATAGTATATATTTACTTTTGTTTTTCAAGTTTTGCCATTGTCATGACAATATGCGACACAAATTCAACTATTTTGGTTTGAATTTTAAGACATAGCAGTTAAGTTATGATCTTGGAAGGTCAAGGGTAACGTTGAAAAGGAAATTGTAACATAAGAAAGGCTATGCCACAAGGAACAAACATGAATATAAGAGTCTTTTCACTCATACCGGTTGTAAAGTACATAAAAATGTAGGTCAAATGTTAAAGATGCACTTTATGTAAAAAAAAGTTGTTTCTGTAAACATTTTATTTGTCCAAATATTTTTGGTGCATATTCACATTCAAATTATCCGTAACAGATAGGGCAAAGTGCGTTTTCAATTCTCATTGTACAAAGTTAGTCAAATTTCATATTGACATGCTTTATTTCATATGCATACAAATGTTTATTTTCATGTTTACAAACATTCATGACACTCAGTTTACCCAGTATGGCATGAACATGGAGTCTGCACATGCGCTATGCAGCAAAGCTGAACAACATAATGTAGCAATCGCCGAGGCTTCCTAATGAAAAAAGGAAAGTTCATTTCAGTGTTCCAGTCATTATCTTCACTTTCTCAACTGCATTTACATTTTGTCTGAAATTAAAGACGTCAGTCACTGACAGTGGTTAAAACAAGAGGTCACAGAAATCTATCCACTCTAGAGAAAATGACATCAAATGATCTAAAATAATTAAGAAAACACAAGATTTTGATTAAGCATCTCTTTACGTAAGGTTACAATTGTAAAATGTACACATCTATTAATCATCTATTATTTCATTAACTTAAATTAATTATCATCTTCTCACAATACTGAAATGTCTCCGAGACAAAGATCGATCTTCCAAGGTATTTTTCTTGAAGTTGCAGACTTCCATCTTATTACAGAAGTTCATTTAGTTTATTAGTGTGTAGCGGCCTCTTAATTAAGGGCTCATGCCACTTTGCTCTGGGACGAAAAACATATAAAACAAGTATCTTTTTAAGACAGTTTGTTTAAGATGCTTCTCTAGTAAATGGGATTTTCGTGTACAGGTTGGTATAAATAGTGATATATGGATTGCGTAAGTAAGAAAATCTATAATCCGTGTCTGTCTACCTCTCTCATATTTTGTGTTACTCAAATAAACACTACATAGATTTGATTCTCAATGTTTATCATGTTTATATATTTTATATATATGCTTATATATTTCTATTTTGAAAAGCAATGTCAACAATGGACAACTAATGCGATATTTATTTTCATAATGTTAAACGTCTTCAAATTCAAAAGCATCATTTAAGAACAGATAAATTTGCAGCATGGACCAGACAATATTAAGTTGAATCAGAATTTCTCAACAAGGAATAAAGGATTCAGTGCCCACTAGAGAAAAATGAAAGAAACAATAGAAGACGTACTGAGGATAGACGATGTAGAGCCGAAAATACGCAAAAATCACATGGAACATAAAATGGAAACAAATGAATTGAAGAGAACAGAGTGGTCATTAACCACTTGAAACGATAAAGCTACTTTTATGTTAAACGTCTTCAAATTCAATAGCATCATTTAAGAGCAGATTAATTTTCAGCATGGACCAGACATGCACGTTTCGGGTACGTAACCCTCGTCAGTGATCCCCAATCTAAACAATGTAATATTGTGCAAGCGGACACATTTTCATGTGAAACTGAAGAACAAAAGTATCTCAAATCATACGATGGAAACAAACACTACAAATGGGAATAATTTTCCCATTTCGCACCAAAATAATCATTAAGGTTGATCTTCGATCCTTCGGGCATTGCAAAAACAATCTGACTTTTATTTTCTAGTCTGTTTTCGGTATTTAAAAGTGTCATTCGCTTACATATTTATACTAATATTTGGACTCTACTAAGGTTGAAAACACTGTTTATTCGAACAAATTGGAGGGTAACGTGCAAACAATGTTGCAATGGTCACCCTTCTTTTGGCATATTCTAGTTTTGTTTCGCTTCTCCGCCTCTTTTAAGTTTCGTAATTAAATATGCATTTTTCTGCTCTTTTCTTTTACCATTTCTTCTGTGTATCAGGGTGAGTAGTAGGGTTGTGCGCACGTAATCCGGATAACCACATCATTTCGTAATAGCAGATGACCGTCCATAGTCGGCATCGGTTGCACATTGGCCTCTTTCCTTTTATGTGTTGTCATCAATGTTTGATGTTTTTGTTCGTCTGTTTCGATTGTTTTGTGTGGTGTTCTAGTGACTATTATTGTGTCTTTTTTGCGGTTAAGAGTTTTTTTTCTGATGTCATTTGTGCGTCACTTTCTTGTGCGTTTGTTTCGCTGGGTAAGTGCAGGGTGGTCATGCTGGAGATCATTTCCTTTTCTTCAGAGGGGAAACGAAGCATTATGTATAAAAATCATATATTACCATTCATATTTCATTGCTGCGCACTTGCATCTTTTCATTTCAAGCATTTTCATGTCATTATTTTAAAATTACTTATGAATTATTAAACCGGCATTGCGAAATTGAATACTTCCACTTGAACATCTGGAACTTTAAAAAAGACACAAATTTGATTCATTCTAAGTTATTCTTAGTCGGCCCATTTCGCAATTACAAGGTATTCTAGAGTGAATTTTGAAATCTAAAGTTCCAATTCTCAGAAACTAAAAACTTCATCCGAGAATTCGGTTAAAGAATTCCAAGAAAGTAATTTTCAAAATTTCTTTGATGTGGAAAATAAATTGTTTGCACAAATTTGATAAAGAAAGCTAATCAGATTTATTTCGAATGATATATCATATTTTGCGAAGACCTCTCCGTAATCAATCATTGTTAAATATCGTGTTTGATACTGTCGTGAGTTATGCCACTTGCCATGTTTGATCAAAAGGTTTTCGTAAAATACTCCCTTGGTGGTGTAACATTGTTTTGATTGAATTCTATTTTTTTCTGGTATAAACGTTGTGTACTATGACTTCATCAGCTTTGTATCAGAGGCTTTATTTCAAAGAAACTCACTGAATTGCAAACAACATCCCACGTCCATTTCAAACTGTATATTATTTCACACAAAGCATTAAAAGTATAAAACTCAACAGAATAACAAATAAAACACAAACATTCAAGTACACAAATGTTCGGCTCTTGACCTTTATCCAGTGTAAAAAAAGACAAATAAAATAAGTAAAATATTCCGCAAAGGAGCAAACATTGTTGCCAAGAGAAATGAGATCAGATGCATAGGGAGAGTAATGTAAAACGTCTTCAAATTCAATAGCATCATTTAAGAGCAGATTAATTTTCAGCATGGACCAGAAGCATCTCCTGCTTACTGGTAACAACCTTCATTTTAGTGTTGCAGAAAAAGGATGAATCGGTGACTTGTTAAATTCGGTGTTTTAGATGGTTCTAGCATAAAATATCGTTCAACATTGTGGAAAAAGAGATATTATCAAGTAGATTAAAAGTGTTATCCATTTTCAGTGTATCTTTCAAATTTGTTTGTAGTGACAAAGTTAGTAGCTAGCAAATATACTCCTTAGTAAGAGGTTTCTCGATTAATCGCCTTACCATCAAAACAAAGTCGTATAGTGTGAGATTCATTGAAGCTTAAACATTGCGATATGAATACGTCATAGGCCGAATTACTACTAGAGAAAACGAAAATTTCTCCAAACCCAAAATAACGAATATGATACATTCACCACTTTTGACTTTACTTTTTCTGCACAACTATGGGTTTTGTTAACTAGCAGGACATGCATACTCTTCCCGGGTACACGATCATATCTCCATTGGGGATTCGCTTTTGCACCTTTGCGAAATGTTTTTCATGTGTTTGTTTGCCAATAGGCCACTTGCCGAAATTCATGATGGCTGACAAAATGACGAAAAATGTCCGAGGAAGGCAATTTTTGCGCGCTTTTTCATTGTTACGTCACAATGGAATTGCGTCTTTTAACAGTGACGTCATAATGTAAAACTACGCCAAAAGATGTTGACTCCGACATTTTTTTTCTTTTTAACAAAATCGGAAAATGGGGTATTGGTTGTGATTTCTTTGAAAATGAATTTGGGTTTTGTGTTTGATCTTTGCTCATTGATTACTGGTCATCTGGACCAAGACGTATTTCCAAGGGTACCTGACTGTTTCTCTGTTTATATGTCGTATGTACATAGATATCATGTGCTTGCTTCTTTAACTTCAAAGAAAAGTATTTAAAGCACATGAAGTAGCTATTTACTCACCCTAAACACCTGATCTCACTACCTGTGAGAGGGTTAGAGGAGTTTATATTTGCTCAATTCTTATGACATCTGTTTCACTTTTTATTGTTCTTTTTCATCTGTTTCTTCTTTTTTTCCCTTTATCAAAGTTTAAAAGTAAGTCTAACCGTTATTCATACAATTCTATTGTATGGGTCAAATGTACTTTCTATGATTTGCTTAATATCACGGAAGTATCAATATCTTTGACAGTCAATGTTTAATAAACGAATGTAATATAGCATTAGAAACCTAGAAACACTTGAAGGTGAAGTAACCTATCATCAATAAGGTGATGTTAATTCAGTCTGTCCCCTTTTACCACCCATGTAGCCAGGTAACGTATGAGGGTATCAGCATCCCTCGTTATCACGTTATACAGGGATACCTAGCGTTCGCCTGTAACTAATGACTGTCTACGGCGAGTGGCTCACAGGGCGAGGTGATGACAAATCGTTTATACTGTAACACGTTAGAATCAAATGATGTTGAGATAAAAGATATCACAGTAGTGATAAAATAGCCATGATCAAACAACCAAACGCAAACTGTGCGTAAAACCACGGACAAGGTTCATGCAAGAGGAACTCGTGTTTATAATTTCTAAAGACAAAGAGGTCTTGCTGGGGGTATGATTTGCAACAAGGATTAAAGACCAGCCGTTTATTTTTCAATATGGGGCAATTTGAAAAGGTCAATGTTAACTTTGCACTCAATGAATTAATAAATATGATTCTTTAAAGAAATAAGCTTTTGATTTTGAATCACCGTAAAATAGTTTATCTTGGTAACTTGATGCACTTTTTCGGGGTTTTAACAATAGTGTTCCAACTATATACCTTCTTGAAGAAAATTTCAAACCAATTTTCAAACACCAGACACATGTTTCGAATATTAAATTCACATTAGTAATGCTTCCAGCCAAAGTGCTTTTCATAAGCCGCCCAAATTCATTGCACTAGCGCCCTCTGGTTTTATTTTTCGAATTTAGATTTGTACATTTACTTTAAAGAGAGTGCGCGGCTCAAAATTTCCTGTAGGGTCGACTGATTCAGTAGCATATCCAATAAAATCTATGTTCAAAATAGCATTGGAGAGATGGTGCTAAGATGTTAAATGAGATAAAAAAGATCCTCACGATAATCTCAACAGCAGCCACAACAGAGCAACAAATTGAACATCGACAGACTTAAATATCGCGTGGGTTCTTAAGAAGAATTATAAAGAACAATGTGTTTATAATTATTCACAAATAAATCTTTCATCTAATTATGTTAAGGATGCAACTTTGATGCTTGGAACTCCTCGAAACCCGCGAAAATAGGAGCGACGAGAAAAAAATGATCTCTTAGAATTCGTACGTAGTGGTAATGGCGCGGAATTTTTTTTCTACAGAATTCTGTTTAAGATGTATAACACAATGCACATCGACATCCAGTCACGACGTTTGACTGCTCCACAATGAAAGGGGAAATAAGTGCTTATAATAATGCAAAAGTGTTCCAACTCTTTACCTTCATGAAGAAAATTTGAAACCAATCTTAATGCACTGCCAGTAAAGGAATACGAATTAATCCAAAGCTGCTGCTAAAGTTAAAAAATTCGAGACAAATGTACCCTCCTCATACAATATTATTTTATCTATTCCATGGCCAAAGTGGAACAATAAGGAGGCTCAGTTCATCAGACATGTACGCTTTGAATATTTAATCCTTATCAGTGACACGTTAACCGAAATAAAAAGTAGAGTGAGCAATACAATAATGAATCTCGTTGATTACAAGAAACATGCTAGAAGGATGACGAAAGGATGTTACCTGCGATTTTAGAAATAGACATATTATACATTGAAAATGGCATTATTCAATTGAGTTAAAGAAGATCCTAACGATAATCTCAACAGCACTCACAATAGAGCACAAATATGAGCATCGACGGACCCCCAGCAAGCCAGAGGTGGGACCAGGTGCCCGGGAGGAGTAAGCATCCCCTGTTGGCTAGCCGCACCGCTTAATGTCATGTTCGCGGACTTTGCATTTCGGACATCGCATTTCGAAGGGACTGTGTCACGCACGTACGCACGTAAATACGTAAATTGGTGGTGTTATCCGAATGAGCATATCATACTTTGTGTGTAAATATATTAGTTTTCTTGTATATTACACATATCTAAAGCTCTCCAGTGTCATTTCATCTATTGTATGTTCAGATTTTACTTTTCTAATAGCACTGGTTTCTTTGATATGACCCTAAATCTGCAATGTCCGGAGTGCGAAGTTCAAAGTTCGTCAACATGAAAAATGTTTAATATAAGGACTTACTGCTCTAAGTCTCTCTTAAAATAGATGAAGAAAAAGTACTTGTGATGGTCTGTTAAAGCATAGTTGACATAAAAGAATGAGTTATTCGATCCGTTTTCTTCGATGGTGTCTTCAATCAGTTAAAGTTGACTAGTATCTTAAGTGTTTTTTACTAGAATTTCGTACCAGCAGTCGATGGTTACTCTCATAATTATAATACTGATCTGGCTTTTTTGGGTGAGAGTAGGTCACCTATATATTTTCTCGTAGTAAGTTTCATAGGCTTTTTTTTAAGTTAGCTTATAGAAAGCGTTCCCTTCTCTGTCGATTTAGAAATAAAGATTTCGAAAATTTCTGTTATCAAAATTTCTTGAAATTTCTAAAACGTGGATCATGTAGCATCATATCCCATCCATCCTGCTACGTCTTTCGGTACATTTTTGGACATAACGTTCACACTCTTTGGCCATATTACATTGGTTAGATTGAGGATCACTGACGAGGGTTAAGTACCCGAAACTTGCATGTTTGGTCCATTCTGTAAATTTATCTGCTTTTAAATGATGCTAATGAATTTGAAGACGTTTAACATTAAGATGCTTTACCTCTGGATTTATGCCATATATTCTTTCGAATACTTAGAATGAGAACATTATCAAGGAGTCTCACGATGTCCTGTTGTTGGATGAATCATTTGTTTCACTACATGATTTAAATCATGAAATAATCGATAAAAGCAAATATTAAATAAATGAGCATTTTATGGAGAATTTTGTTAGCGTGAAGCACAGTGAATTGAAAAGTAAGACCAAACATATATCTCATCATTTATTCACAAGTGTTCGATTTTCTTAATGTCAAACATTTCCATCAATCTTGTAATTAGTGTTGGATGTCAAGCATTGATAGATAATCTGAAATATTTGTCCCATTATCTACATTACAAATTGAACTATTTCGAATGTTAGAATTGAAAAGGTTTACATGTATTAACAAGACGCCCCCCCCCCCCCAACAAAAGAAAAACCTATACAAACTAAATTAAATGATAATACAAATATATTTCATTACACACTTAAAAGATATAGCTAAAAACTCTGGCAAGTTGATAGAGTCCATCTTGGTCAACACACATTTCATATAAAGGAATACGATAATTGTGAGGTATCATTATTTTGATTCTGTTGGAAGTAACAAAGACTATAATTATAATAAAGAAATACATGAAAGGAAAATCAGAACTAAAGAGGCTTTGAAGTTAGTTGTGAAAATTCCAGATGCCTAAGGTACCCGACATCAAATGATGTGGTAAAGTCTCGAGGGCTATTCTAAACAAAGTTGGAGAAGTTCATTGACAGAAATGAAGCTGGTAAACAAGAAACATGTTACGATGGCTACAATTCACGCTGTAGTTATGTTCCTTTTATGTAAATTTACATCAATTTTGTTGTCGTACGTGAATCTGTCTCGTATCATTTCTATTATTGGTCAGTCCATCCTTGATTCTAAACTTTTGAACTGTATTTAGGAAGACACAATGCTGCAATCGGGTTTCATGAATTACAGTAAGCTTTGTGCATTTTGCAAGATCATTTTCATGGTGTGAGAAGGTCATCAAAAGGATGCTAATGTCCATCGGTCAGCCTGGACAAATACGTAATGACCAAGCTCAAAGTATCAATAGTTAATTTTGCTATGATTATTCTCTATCTAATTTGGGATTTTTGCGGAATATTTCCGTCAACGTGTTGAGAATGTAGGAATGAAAGAGAGTTTAGAGCTTCACTTCTGTGGTAAATAAGATTAAGTTGTAGGATTCGAAAGTCACGTAAATCATCAGAGTAAGCTTGAAATCGGCAAAATGTCAAATAATCCATTTTGATTATTCTCTGGTGGCATATAGTCGATCGTCATAGTACGAGATAGGATCTTCTAGGCAATAAGTGAGCTGCCGAGTGTAAATGTTTTTGTTACAATGCACAAGTGACCGATTTCTGGAGCAAGAAGTCAAATCAGCTGAATATCATACTTCCTTCCGAAATATGACGATGTAGAAAATTCCCACACACTCTGTCACAGAATCCTACTTCAAAAAGCCTCATCGAATATCATATTTTAAAGCTATTTTTTCCTGAAAAGTAATATTATTCATGTACTTTATAGTGCACTAAAATCTATTTCATGTATTCCTAGCTGTGCATGTCTGGTCCATGCTGCAAGTTTATTTGTTCATAAATGATGCTATTGAATTTGAAGACGTTTAACATTGCGTTTTGTATCGCTGGTCCAAATCGCTCAGTTTTACAATGTTTTGAACTGATTTGGAAATTTATCAATTTCTAAGTAACATAATTTAGTATTTATTTATTTCAAAACTAAGGAGAACAATCGTTATATACAGCTCTATCCTTAGCTGGCCCTTTGGCAGACATTTTTAAATAGACATTGTCCATTTTTGCCCTTCCATTATTTCGATCTTTAGCATCATTGATAATAAGACATTATTTGTTGATATGCAAAAATGCTGCTAATGATTCGTTTTGATAGAATTCACAGTAAAAATTCAAAATCGAACTTCACACTAACAATTTTATCTAAAGGGTGAAATAAACATCAACGAAGCACCCATCATTTATTCAGACTCAAACTCAATTAAATTAATCCATATATAAGGGAGGAGGAACTGCGAATTCTTGTACCAAAAGCAAAATTATATCGATTCTTGAAAAAATCCTTATTCTAGTATGTAGACTACTGCATCGTGTAGCAAATGTTGCATTTTAGATTTATATAGTATGAAGATAAATTTTGTTCTCGATGGAGTCATAAAACAGGAAGGAAACATTTTTCCTAATAATTATTCCCAGTATTATGTAATACGACATGATTTTAAAATTTGTTAGATTCAGGGAGCTGAAGGACAGTTAAAAACGCAAATATCGTTGACAATCGCCGAAGACGACAAGTACATTCGTGGGAGTTATAAACGTTTTATGCAAAATATAAATGCTGTTATTTGAGACTTGGTTTACATGAAATTGTCTCATGGGGTACATGAAGAAATGTAACGGCATAAAAAATACTTTCGGAGGCACAAACAAGTTACAATCTTGTAATTCATGTGATATATGGAAATAATTAGCACGTTGCGTTATAATAGAGCAACATACAATACATTCTACAATACCTCCGCACTTGCACTGGAGATGGTTCATTGGATGGGTTGTCCATCATGTTACTGTTGGGCTTGTGTCATTGTTTCCCTCTGTTTGTCCTATTTTCTTTTCGCGTTGGAAAGTTCTGTTTTCCAAAATTCGTAAGACTTTCGATTGTGGTTTGTGGAATATGGTTTCGGCTTTTGTGTGTGTTTTTTTAATTCCATTCACTGATTATACATTGACAAGTTTGTACGAGAAATAATACCAATAATGCTGGGCAACAGAGTTCGTCATTCTGAAGCAAAGTTTAATACTTTGAATATGATAATATTATAATAGTTTAGTCTTTGTTTTGCTTTTAAGTTACGATGATGTGTAAGTCATCCGTCGTAAACGTTTCTCGTGAACTTCTTCATAAACACTTATATTATAAGAATTTAACTGATGTTGAGGAAATTTGATAGGATTGGTAATAAACAAAGGGTCCCTTACAAACGCTATTTTTACCGTTTGAATCCGTCATCAGGTGCCATCACCATAGGCAATAGTGTGTTATAGGACTAACCCTTTTTCGAAAAAAAAAATTCATCAGAACCGAAACATGTATTCACAAACAGAAGGAACAATGAAACCCAAAATAAGAATCCATACATCTCAATCAATATGCATACAAATTCTTTAAAGAAAACTTAATTAAATCAAATTAAGATAGGGAGAAGATCCCCAATAGTTATAACAGCGGAACGTTTTATCACAAGAGAAGAAAAAAAAAGGGGGGGGGAGACGGAGACAATAACATAGCATAATAGAAAGGAGGGGGATCTCCAACAACAAAACCCCAAAACACCCACTGCAAAACACAAAGCAGACACGCACAGAATGAGACGGAAACACGAGGAACAACGCTATCTAATAAGCAAGATATCAAGAGTCAAGTGCAGGAACGAAATTTGTTGTACGACCAGGTGTTAGAATAACGTACTTTATCATTTAATAACTATAAACATATCAAAATATCACATGAATCATGTTACTTATACAATGCAAGTTATAGTATCAGTTAGAAGATTAAGAAGGATAATTCAAGCTTATTCAAAAAGGCTTGGCTGAATGTCTTCCTTGAAGTTGGTCGTTTTTTACTCAGAAGTTTAACTTTTGGAGTGTTTTGTGTCCTTTTGTAATTATTGTCCTTTACAAGTTCTCATGATAATTTTTGTTGACCTAGCCTGCTTTGCCTGAAGTGAGGATGTCTGAACAAAAAGCAGCAACACTTGTTTGGGACCATAAGTAACAATCCTTCTTTGTGACCTGCTTCTGACTGTGTGAGGACAACTGTTCACATATCTGGACAAACAGGAACAATAACTGTAGGGGCCATAAGTACAAAATCCTTCCTTTGACTCTGTACAAAAAAAGGTATATAAATGATTGCACAAAACCGTGTCCTTAGTTATTCAAATAAATAGTACTAGATTCAGTATTTTCGACAAAGGTCTAAAAGACGTTCTATTTGGCCGAGCCACATCTCGGAACACCATTTTTAGGACCAAAGTTCTTTGAAATACAAATGTATTTTGAAAGAATAATTCTTGAATTTGAAAGCTTAGAAGAACGATCTATATATAGACTAAACTAATTGAAGTTCGTGTTGTTTTAACAGTAAGATTTTCCTTTAAAGCAACGACTATTTTCAATATTTCAAATCCTATAACACCTTGAAGTTTATATTCCGATTTACTCGAGCTATACCAAACAATATTGGATCATGGTTATTGTCTTGGATATCGTGGGATTTTCTTCTTTAATGCCACAACTCTCATATAAAATTCCATCACTAGTGATTCCACATTTTACTATTATTTTATTCGCATTTTATTTCCAAATCTCAGGGGTGAACTGAAATAAGCGAGAAAATACTTAGAATGAAACAGAGTTCTTCTGATATCAAGATATTTTGGAATCAATGTGCATATTTCTGCGATAGCAAAAATGTAAAATAAGACAATTTGAACTTATTAGAAATGTGCCGAAATAGGGGACAACAACTAGTTCTGAGATTGAATTGATCGAGTTGTTGCTAGAAGGTCATCGTAACCTCAAGGATTCTATACAGTACATAAATGTTCACGTCAGTACATCGATCTACCGGTCATCGGCCTGACATTGTCGAAATGATACCTGACTATCAGTCAATTACCCACTCAATAATTAGTTGGGATAAAATAAATGAAATATCTGAGTTAATTTGATGATGCCCAAGTTGTGAAGTGTTGCTAGTAGGCAGGAATGTTCATTTTCCCTGGACACCTGATCTCACCTCCTTTGGAGTATCACTTTAGCTTCTTTTCTGTAGTATCATTTTGGTTAGGTAAAGTACCCGAAACGTGCATGTCGGGTCCATGCTGCAAATTGATCTGTTCTTAAATGATGCTATATAATTTGAAGACGTTTAACATTTGCATGTTACCTGGTTTGATATACCCATATCGGTTTTGATGTTTGAAGTCTGATTTAGGTTTTGTGTTTTAGAGAGAAGTACAAGTGTATATTAAAATTGATCAGTAATCACATTCACCAGAAAAGAATATGAACTATAGATGGCATGTACATCCCAGTACAAGAACATATTGTTCTTATTGCAAAAAATCTCTCTGTGAGTTATTACAGAAATAAAAGATATGTTTTCATGGAATCAAAGTTGTCAGTAAGGAACCGTTTCTCAATTATCAGACGTAAAGATACATGTTTGATATAATACCTTACCAACATAATCTGATAGAAGGAAGGTAGATAAAGGAGTGTTCGAATTTCCCTGTTGCCAAAGGACGTAAATATCGCAGGAAAGCAGGCAGCCCGCTGACTGATACGACACGCCGTCGGCTTCACGGCCCGCTGATAGGAGAAAAGTTAGGGTATAAATACAACCAGCTTGTAATTAAAATATTTGCTGATAACAAATCACGTAGAGCTTGTAATATAGTCAGGATCAGAATCTTAATTAAAAGTGTTGGGCAGTAATTATAAAACATTATGCTATTGCACTCATTTCATAAATTGCGGTTTACAGGAACAATCGCAAATTGATATCAGTGAACACTATTTAGTAATTTCTCTATTTTGAAATATGTCAAAATGTTCTGATAATGTAGTGAATAGATTCAAAGATTAAAAATTGATCATTTCGTACCAAAGTGCACAGCAATTTTACATTGGACTATCGCAATGAAACTTTTATAATGCGCGGTTCTGGTATTGATTTAAATCGTAGATAACTGAGTACAAATCAATCTAAAGTGAGTCATTCTTCTGGAAAATGAACATTACGAGCGATCCCAACAATATTATAGAATGTGGAGACGTCCGCTATCCATGTACTCTAGCATTAATAGGTACAGGAACATGACAGTAATTTGTAATGATTTTAGTTTTTCAGTGGTTATGTTGTTTAATGTCGTTTTCTGATGATGCTTTTTCTTTGAGTAAAATTTGTTGGTAAATTGCGATAAACGACGGAGAAAATTTGATAAAGTTAATAGTTTTTTGTATAAATTCAATCATAGAACTAGTTTTACATAACTTTATCGAATGTCTAAAAGCGATCCTTACATCGTGCACTTTAAAATATCAAATATATAGCAGACTAATAAAAAACCAAAACAAGAACGAGGCGTCTAGTATTCCTACTTCATCTACTCTGAATCAAATTACGGGTTAAGATCTTCCCATACAGTTATTTGATAACATTTCAATTCAATTTGATAAAAAATTTATGAATTGCGTAAAGAAAGCAGACGTGAAAAATAAAAGATCAGAGTGTCTGAATAAGAAACTTGCTTCTCTTCATTTTTCTGTAAATTTTCATAGTCATTATTATTGAATTAGTGAATGATTGTGGAGGAGATCCCAAAAAGTGAAAACCGCGGAACGTATTCTTACGAAAAAGAGAAACCGGACAAACAAAGCACGCGGTTACTAACAAAAAGCGAACTAATGTATGTAATCACTCGAGGTGTCTAAGCAACTTTTAGAGAAGTGATAGGAGCCTATCAGTTATTTCATTTGCATGTTGTTATTTTTTTCCTCGAGTGATTACATGCATTAGTTCGCTTTTTGTTAGTAAACCTGTGTGTTTTTGATATTCATTTATATATTCATCGTTTTTGTCCTTGCACATTGTTTGTATCGTCATCTTTCAGTGAGGAGGCTTAAACAGGTATAGACAACAATTGTACGAACGCTAGGTAACCGAACAAGTGGCGTAATCACTTGCTTCTAACGTAGCAGATTCAACATCGGCTGCCCATTGGTTTTGATTGTTTATGTCTTGTCCTTTGTATTAATTGTTTTCGTGTCGTTTTTTGTCAGTGAATGAAAGTCAAAAAAAGAATCCAAAAATCTCAATTGAAAGAACTGAACAATCTCACACAAAATGAAAAATTAAAGAAACAATGACATAGATCCAAAGAAATGGAGAGATGATGTTTGGTGTTTAATCTTGTTTTCTGTTTAGTGACTCTGGTCGTGTACGTATGTCTACTTCGTGTTTTGCAATTTTCTTGTTTCAGTGCTTTCAGTGAATTTTGCCACACAGTTCTCTTGAAGAACCTGAATCCAAAGTTTTCTCAGATATCACTGACTCTGAATGATGTCCTTTTATACCAATTAGTTTTAGGCCGAGATTAACTTGTATTTGATCTAAGGATTGTTGCATAGAAAAGAAAATAAGATACTTAGCAGAATTTCCCACAAGATTCTGTTTCCTGAGGAATTCTAAGTTAATCTAGCACATCTGAACGTATGCTCACTCTGTACACAGGCGATTCTCGGCACGTTCTTCTCAGCGGGTCTGGAACAATAACCTGGTAATACTAATAAGACAATAAGAAAGAGAATGGAAACAGAAGAAATTATTACTAGGGAATATGCCTCGGAAGCAATTTATATTCACATCAAGCCCAATACACTGATTTGATGGACAATGGAAACTGTAAGAAGCAAATTAATTATCCATTCTATCGTATTAACAAGAAATTGAAAGTAGCGTGTAATGGGAATAAAATGATTGACCTCTTCCATTCTCATTTGGTAAACGAGCTGAATTACGCCTCCATTTCATTTGAAATAATGATGCCAAATCTTCAGAACTCGTGAATTGCAGATTAATGACAGACAAAGAAGCATGAATTATAATGTCCTCGTCTATAGAATTTCAGCACGAGTATGTCTCAAGGGTCAGTCTCTCTGACTTTCTTGAAACACCACATCGTGCTATCTTAATAAATTGAAAATAACTTTATTATGTCATTTTTAGAGTAATGCCTACTAGTAGCATTTTTGTTTCAATTTGACGAGCATTTATCCATTTAACTAACATTTTCCCGTTTTTGTCTATTCCTTTATTTTGTCCGTTTGTCTTTCTGTCAGCTCGTAGATATCAATCTCCCTCCATATATCAATTCACCATTTTATACAAAGAAGTGGCATGAACAAGAATAATAGAATCTATCACGACTTTGCGGCTGAGACAAGGGAACCTCATCCGAGTGTAAAAGATTTGCAATCCACGACGAGCCTTGCCGAGACGTGGATGTAGCAAATCTTTTGCACGAGGATGTATGAGATTCCCCTGTCTCAGTCGCAAAGTTGTAATAGACTATTTTTTCTCGTTGATCTGGTTTTAAGCAGATTGCTCATTTTATTATCACTAAAACAATTTTTAAAAACCAGAATGAATTGAAGACGTTTAACATCGATACATAATGTGCACAAATCTAACGATTGCGTGACGTTACGTTATATGACGCCATAATAATTGTCACGTGGTGTGTGAGACGTTTATTTTTTTCAAGGTGAAAGTATGTGAGAATAATATAATCTTACACCACCGTGGGGGAGGGATGGCGATTTCTCAACCCGAGTGTACAAATTTTGCAAGTCCATGACGAGGCTTACCGAGGCTTACAGAGGGTGAGATCGATTTATCTCACCCCAGGAAAATTTGAGAGTTCTCAGTCTCAAGTGGGAGAATAATAGGTTATATCAAGATCTACTGAGTGAGACATAAAAATTATATGAGTGACGGAAATTTCGTCTTTTCCCGAGTGAAGCGTAGCGGAACGAAGGAAAAGATGGAAATTTTCCGTCACGAGTGTAAATTTTTATGTCTCACTCTGTAGAAAGTGATGGAATCTATTTCTTCTTCCATGAAACATACAATGTAAGAAAAAAGGGAATTCACACACATCTCATGCAATCTAACGCCATGTTTTCTGACGAAGTAACTGTGACATCACAATAAGATTCTCTTTGGTCATCATTGGTCAATTGGAGCCTTTGAGACAACGTATCTTCTAGAACTTCTTCCGGCTTGAATCCCTGCGAGGATCAACCCTAGACATCAGGGGTACATTTGCATACCAAGATTTCTGGTCTCCGGTAAATAATGGATAATTTAGATAACGGACAATATTTGAAAAAAAGTTTTATGGAAAAACTAATAGCGAAAATATCCCACCCATTCTGCTACGTCTTTTGGTACATTTTTGGACACAATGATTTTCATACTTTTTGGTCATATTACATTGTTTAGACTGAGGATCACTGACGAGGGTTTAGTACCCGAAACGTGCATGTCTGGTCCATGCTGTATATTTATCAGGTTTTAAATGATGCTATTGAATTTAAAGACGTTTAACATATAAAGAGTTACTACCTAAACAACGGCAAGCACCATCTATAATTTTCATCATAACGCCGAACTCTTTGCGCCTCGCGGGATGTCATCCTTCGCTGTGTTTTTTTCTGGAACAATGGTCAAAATGGGATCAATGTCCATTGAATGCCATGTCAAAATTTCTCATCTTTTATAAAAGTTTTACTTTCGTTTTCAGAATGAAAATGTTATCGGAAAGTTATATATCATTTAGTTTCAATGAAATTCTCAGGAAATGATATTTCTTTTGATATATCGCTTTCTATATAAGCCATTTCTGTTTAGTAAGTAAATTATGTCAACTTTTGGGTATAGAACACTAGTTTTTATGTTAAATCTTGACGCTAATGTAACCTTAATAAGACTGTTCTTATCTGCAAACTGAACCCACTGTGACCTATTTTAACGTCACAATTTTACCTTGAAAACGAGATTTCAGAAAACGAGAATGAAACTGATAATCGTGGAGCATATATATCATTTGTGTTTTGTAACGGGTATGCAACACATGTAGCAAGTGAATCCATAGCATGGACGCGCATTTCATGTACGATAAATACACCTGCATTATGTTGCATACCCGTAACAAAACACAAAGTATGACACTAATTCTCCATCTGTTAAATTTAAAACTCCTAACACTTGCCATTCAGAAGTAAACAATCTCTTTGCGGACAATCATACACACAGACAAAGAAATAGAGTAAAGTATGGGCGAAAAGCAATATATGCCCGAATTAATACTCAACAACAAGGACATAAGATTCTATACTCGATACAATAATTCGGCTATATTAGCGAGAATTATTTTCTTGCATCATTTTAGAAAACAAAGGAGAGTATCTCCAACAGTACGTTTTTGCAGTACCTACAGCAAAAGTCATACATACAATTAATACGGAAATGTTCCAACTCTTTACCTTCTTGAAGAAATTTCAAATAAATTTCGTGTTTCGGATAGCAGATCCTCATCAGTGGTACTTAATGAAAAGCCGAGGTGATTTTCAGATACAGCAAAATGTATTTTAGTAGCACCCTCTAGGTTTAGTTTGTGAATTAACTTTGCAGAGCAAGCGCGGCTCCAAATTTGCAATAGGTTTGTTTTATAAGCGTCGATTCAGTAGCATAGTCAAATAAAATCCACGACTTAAATAGCATTGTGGCGGTGGTGCTACATGTAAGATGTTAACCTCCTTTAATTTCGATGATATTTTTGGATGAAATGTCAAGTTTCCGAAACAGCCAAGAAACATATATAATATCGAACTGATAAATGGTCAAAAGAAAGCTTCTTTCATGCGACGGAGCTGGAACGAATTATTATTACGCTTTGAGATTCTCTCACAGGGAACGTGTTTAATTATTCCATTCTGCAAAAGAATATAAGTGTTTATAAGGTCACATGGCTGTATAAGCCAATCAAATTTGTAACACACCTTAGGTCACGAAAATTGACGTCAGAGCTACCACGTGTTTACTATGAAATGTTGACAATGACAAGCATTATAAACTTGAATTTGATATAAGTATAATCTTTGAGGATAGACGAAGACATTTCAGAAAATAATAAATATGTGAAATCATTCTTTATACCAAATTTGATGCGATTCTGACCATGGGGGTCCTAAGAGGTAATCATGCACGCATGTACGTAAACAGAGGGTTGTGTACTTTATGTGTAATTATTTTTCGATTTATAAACACAAGGTATACTTTTTTTGTACTTAGAATAAAGAGTTAAGATCAGACTTCAAGACTAGATAGGTGAAAGTGTCCACAATTTTTTTATAAGAAAGAATTGTCACTTATAATTTGGTTGAAAACTGCATAAAATCTTATACAGCTGTCACACCTTAATAATAATACGGAGATATTTCAACTCTTTACCATCTTGAGGAAAATTTCAAATCAATTTAAATGCTCAAGACACGTGTTTCGGATCATTGCTACTTGCTTTATATATATATAATTAAGGACGAAGTGATTTTCAGACTTAGCCAAATGTCTTGTAGTAGCGCCCTCTGGTTTTAGTTTTTGAATTAAAATTGTTAATTTTTCGTTGCAAAGAGTGCGTTGCTCAAAATTTCCTGAAGGGTCAAGGCATCTTTGCGACGCATGAATGTCTAATTGATTTCTTTGGTGGAGATTTGAAAAAAGTCTTGCGAAAGCAGAAAATAAAGGTCAAAATAAGAACTCCATCATAAGAATCCAATAACCATAATCAGAGGACATAAAACGTCATGCAACGGAGTGTATTCCCAGCGTTTTATGATTTCTTTTCTGGATTTACAGTACATTTGTAGATGGACTTGCTGTTTAATAATTGGCAATATCAATCTTGTCTATGATTATTTTGTCTCAAGTTTATTTTAATTTAAAGTAACTCGAAACTCAACTCAAACATTGTCTTTGATCTTTAGATAATCAAATAAAAACTCTGCATCTTATATAGAAGCCTTTAACAAAACATAGATTTATTATAATATATAATAGAGAGGTTGGTTGATTGTAAGTGTCCAAGAAAGGAAAGAATTATCCTGCCCTGTATTAAGTAATGTAATATCCTAGTTTTATAATTCAAATAATGCTTTTATCCTTATATTCACTCCTTTAGGAAGGATGTGATGTCGTCGGCTTAATGCAGCCTAAAAGAATTTCAAATTCATGTTTCAAAGGAAAACGAAGTGTTTGTACTCTACTTCCACAGAGCCGCTGTCTCGATCGAAAATTCAAAAACATTATCAACAGGAACCTAATATGTTTATATGTCATCACGCAGCATATCACTTTATAATTTAGGTCATCATTCTACGTGTATTATTTGTCTAAGTTCGTTCTTTGTGTAAAATGCTACGAAGAAAATTAATTTATTTTAAGATGAACACTATTTTCCAGGCTGTTCGAGACCCATCCAGACGTTCAAGATGTCTTCATGCCGTACAAAGGTCTATCCCAGGAAGATCTTCGTCATAGCACGACCCTGAGGGACCACGCCCTAAGAGTCATGGGTACAGTCGAAAAATGCTTGGCCCGGATCAACGAACCTAAGAAACTTCAAGAGCTGCTCCACGACTTAGGAGCGCGTCACGTGATGTACAGCGCAAAAGTAGATTACATGGATGTGAGTGTTCGAAATTTTCCTTTATCTCGAGTTGATAGAACACAGCACGTGGCACTATCAAATTGTTTATTTCTGCATCAGTGGTAAGGTAGATTTGATAGAGCTGAAAGTTATAAATCCTGAACAATCCCAAACAATGTCAGCGACATACGGTATAAATGTTTGATAATTTCGAAGAATTCTTATCTTATCAACATTAAAGCCTACTTAAACTTTTTTATAGGTCTTATATTTTCTGTAGAGAGCTATTTTACAACCTTTAAGTAATCTATTTCATCATAACATACAGGAATACTCTCTAAGTCATTATTGATTTAAAGTCATATTTTGATATAAATAGCTAAATTTATGCGGTTTTTGTCTCTTTGGCAATGGCTGTTGAATGTGCTGTTTTTCCTCTTTCTTTCCATGTTGTTTTTAAGTTGACTTTCTACATGCACTCTAGAATTTATTTTGAAAAAAGCATCACTCGTGTCAGCTTTGCAATTCTTGCATCGTGCATAAGGCTGCGCGGCTAACTCTGCTGATGGACTTTCAGTCACTGAAGATACAATTTGCTTAGTTTCACAGTGTTTAATTACTAGAAGTAATCTATATTAATTATGTAAATTCTACTTGTCAGAATTTGATAAATTGTTTTAAAAGTAAATAGGGATATTTCCCTGAAAGTATTCGTAATTTAAAAACTGTATACATGAAATAACACATATGTTTATGCAATAACACATACCATGTTTGTGCGTGAACATCAACGGTGGTTGCGGCTAGCCAAACAGGGGATGCTTACTCCTCCTGGTATCACCTCTAGCTTGCTAGGGGTCCGTCGATGCTCAGTTTTGTGTTCTATTGTCAGTGCTGTTGAGATTATCGTCAGGATCTTCTTTAACACATTAGTGTCGCTCTTATTTCCTTCGCCGTGTGGAGCTCGTAAAAAAGTTCCCCGCGAAGGGTTTGACAGTGTTTTGAATATTTTCCCCTGACATGGTTGCCATAACACTTTCTATATAGACATAACCTCAGATAGTGCATGCTTTTAAATATTGTTTTCATTTTCGTGTGTGAACATCGACGGCGGGTGCGGCTAGCCAAACAGGGGATGCTTACTCCTCCCGGGCACCTGGTGTCACCTCTTGCTTTCTAGGGGTCCGTCAGTGCTCAATTTTGTGTTCTATTGTCAGTGATGTTGAGATTTTCGTCAGGATCTTCTTTAACTCAGTGTTTACCTTCATGCATCAATGTTTTCTTTACTTGCGTGTTTGTTCATGTTCTTGGTGTGTTCTTTTTTGTGCTCATCGGTTTGTGTTATTCTTTTTGTCGTTCCTGTTGTTTGGACGTACCTGCATGTTCCGCTGATGGTCGCAACAGAGTGGTCCCATTGTGTATTTTCCTGACTATTCTGATGTTACTATGAAGTAGCAAATATTGCATTCGCGAAAATAGAGACATGTATTCATCCTGAAATTTCGAAAATTGACTTCAATATTTTGTCAACAAATTATATCAGCCATGCAACCTTAATTCTCTGGATCATGTCTGATTATTTGTTTTGATTAATATCCATACATAACTGGGCTATATGATATTCAATCCTATGTAGATAAAATTAATTCTGTTTCAAATTTGATTTTTTAAGAACATTTTGCTTCCTTGTCTGCTTTTCTTAAAGACGATGACTGATTTGTTTTCTGTATATTTCAGTTGATTGGTCCACAGTTTATATGGGCAATCCAACCTGCTGTGGGCTACGAACTTTGGACAGAAGAAACGGAAGAGGCGTGGTCAGACTTGTTTAAATTCATTGCTCACGTGATGAAGGCGGCAATGACGTTTTGATAGTTCAACATAACAGAGAGTACAGCACTTCAGGATGAATCTGTGTATTATATATATATATGTCTGCGATTTCCTATGTGAGATTTTCAGTCTAAACACGGAGGGTAACATATTGTTCACAATTATACATAACTCTTCAGAATGGAAATGGAAATAAATATTATATATCATATTACAAACAATCAGAAGTCATACAATATAACTGAGAGTAAATGTTTCAAATATCAAGATGACTGTAATGCGGAAAAAAGAGGAAAATTTTTTTTGCTTTTATACATATTTTTCCAAACAAACAAAATTCAAACAGTTCTAATTTGACAAAGACAATGATCACGATGTAGGTGCAGAAAATATGATGAACAATTCTTTTCATCCAATTGTTTTTCTGATTACACCATATTGACGAAACAAAACAGGTGATACTTTGTGAAGATGATCGAGTTGTCTTTTGTCTCTTGTTTAAGCTTTGAGGAAAACATGTACATCATACCTTTTGACCGAATATGCTATTTTTGAATTAAGATCTGCTAAGTACAAACTTTACAAAAACTGACAATCACACTTTTGAATTCTTTAGGTCTTAAGGTAAGACTTCTCCCTCGTTAGAATTATTAAATATGTTCGCCTATGTTTTCTGTTTAAAATATTGTTTAGCTCACGGCAATAGGGTTAGGTGGGCAAGATACAAACTCTAAAACATTTTTCTCCAAAATGGTACAATGTAAAAGTTCTCATGATTAAAATTCAAAGGATAATGATAATATTTTAAATCTGCATCTAATAACTGTAAACGTGGTTATTTTCGCTGGGGGAAATTTTCGCGAAATGACCATAGCAATAGTACGCGTGGGGTTAATTTTGGCTTTATCGGGAGAATTTCCTTTAGTCTTTTATACTGGTTGTAATTTTGGCGTTATCCGGAGAATTTCCTTTAGTCTTTTATACTGGTTGTAATTTTGGCGTTATCGGGAGAATTTCCTTTAGTCTTTTATACTGGTTGTAATTTTGGCTTTATCGGGAGAATTTCCTTTAGTCCTTTATATTGGTTGTAATTTTGGCGTTATCGGGAGAATTTCCTTTGGTCTTTTATACTGGTTGTAATTTTGGCGTTATCGGGAGAATTTCCTTTAGTCTTTTATACTGGTTGTAATTTTGGCGTTATCGGGAGAATTTCCTTTAGTCTTTTATACTGGTTGTAATTTTCATGGGTTTTTTTTTTGCGATGATAATACAATCGTAAAAAGCGCAAAAATCTCCACGTGTACAGTATAATTGATCATACATATATGCTTATATATACACGGAAATATTGCAAAAATTGTTGATGAAAATAGCATTTCAGTACTGAGGGTAGAGCCTTAGGTAGAGCATCCCTCAGTACTGAAATGCTATTTGCATCGTAGTACGTACCGGTATTTATATTTCAAATCATAAAGAGTAAGGTTAAAGCAGTCTCTAATATTTTCAGTTGCAACCTTAAAAAAATAAAGGGGGGGGGGGGGGGGCTTCGAGTATTTGAAATAAAAGCCACATGAAATTGTATTTCAAAAGATACTAGTAATGTATATATAAGTTTATTGGTACTGATCATAGAGAAATAAACTGAGAAGATACAATTTTACTGGCATAATCATTCATGTAGGCCATGTATTTCTATTTTTGTCCTTGGTTAGGGTGTGCTTAACTTTCCACTTGCTAGAACTATTTCAACTGTTTGGCAATGACGACAAACAAATCCAGTGGCAAATTGTTTACATGTAATGTTCATAGAATTTTCAAAGATTGTTGCACATGTATGATACTTGTAAAGCTTCGTTTAATATAAAGTATTACATGTAACACTACAAATGTCATCTAGAAAAGCAATGTCTTCTTACTGTAATATTTACTTGTATATAAAATCAATTCAGAGTGAACGACGGGAAAGTAAAAATGTTTCTTGAATATTGTATGTTTGTATGTATTTGCCAAAATAAATATATTACCCTTGAATGAAATAAATTCCATGCAGTTTTCATTGTATCCGATGCTTAAGTACATTTGTTGATAAGCAATGCAAGTATTTTTGTTTCGTCCCTGTTGTGATTTTTTAATGTTTACTGAAGTGAATGACACTGTCCTCATTAAGATTATATTTTTTCATTTCTATCGATGCCATACCTTACAATCTAACCTTAATTGGACAAATTATGTCATGTCGTTATACTCTCGAGGAGAATGATGTCTGTAAGTAACTTGCTCCGAGGGTTTCATTGTCTCTCGTCGTTATACTTCCTTTTATTATAGGATTGACCAGGTCCTTATTTCAAGACGCTTTTGAATCAATGAATATTTACTAATTTACCTATTCCCTTCCATTTTCGACGTATATGCATGAAAGTTATCACCTAATATATATACATTGTACATATATATATCAAAAGCTTTTTGAGTTTGAATAAGTTTTAGGATAAATTCAGACGAAGAAAGGAAATTCCTGAAAGACAAAGAGGACAAATACAGCCTCATTGGATTGGGAAAATAATAAGAAGTTATCCGACATAATGACACTGAAGTGGACACAGCGTTACACACATGAATGAGAGCAAAATAAACTATGTAAAAGTACCTTGTCATATTAACTCTCCTAGATCCTAATATCACCAGACGGACACTAGGCTTGGTACTTGACCAATCTACAATCTTGTACCAGCGCATTCTTAAGACTTGCATTCGGACTCACAGTGACGACGGGACTCTATGACGGGCCATGTCCAAACCTCCTTAGAGAAGACAGGGCCCCGACCACATGTCCTCTCTGAATGTCAGTCGGACTCCTCGGTGATGACATACATGAGCTCGCTACAGCCGGCAGGGCACAGACTATATTACGTACGCCCTCTTTTTATATCCATTTACATATTCATATGTGGACCCCTGTGTTTTACGGTCTTGTTTGTGTGTGGTCATCTGAAAGTGAGGAGGTTGTTTTACACCACAATTGTACGTTCTTCGAGACCTCTGGATAATCGGAATAATGGGAGGGTTGTACACAGGTAATCGAGGTAACCATGCTACTTGCGTGGCAGATGGCCGTCCTTAGTCGGCACCGGTTTATGTGTGGTCTCTTGTGTTTCATGTTTCTATGGTGTGAGTTGGATTTCCTTGTCCCTTTTGTGTCTCTTTTTGTGGATGTCTGCTCTGTGTTTTTGCATTGGGTGATTTGGAGTTTTGCTGTGGGTGCTGCAACCGAGTGTTGTTGGAGATCCTCTTCTTTCTTTTGTACCATATGGGTCTCTTTCTGTGCGTGTCTGCTTTGTGTTTTTGTAGTAGATGTTTTGGGGTTTTGCTGTTGGTGCTGCAACTAGGTGTTGTTGGAAATCCCCTCCTTTCTTTTAAATATGTCAACATGCATTTTAGTTATCTTGCATGTCAACAAAATTATCTTGCATGTCAACATAAGTTTCTTGCATGTTAATATAATCTGCACTAAAAGTTCTCTCATGTAGGGTGCAGAAGTATGCCAACATACTAAGGGCAAAACACAAAAAGGGAAGGAGACCGATGTGTATTGAAATATGTACCTGGCACACAAACCTTGATTACGTAATAAAAGGTGAATACTACTGTCATGATCGACTGTTCACTACTGTCCGCGCAACTCACTTCATAAATCGGAAAATTGAAGTTTTATCTACATTTTAATAATATTTTCCGATTGACATTTATATTGTTGGATAGATCTCGAACTCTCGAAACTAACTGTTTATAAGAAGGGAGGGGATCTCCAACCAGACCATGCTGCAGTACCAACAGCAAAACGCCAAACATCCTATGCGAAAATGCAAAGACTAGCACAACAAGAGACGAAAAAGAGACACATGACACAGAAACCAACGAGACCATTGGGTAACCGATGCAGAATTAGGACGACCATCTGCTACGCAAGTAGCAAATGGTGTGGTTATCCAGATTGTGTGCCACTCCCACTTTTCCAGTTACCATAGGGTCTCGAAGAACGCACAATTATAGTGTAAAAAAAAACCTCCCCATTGTTAGATGACCACACAAACAAGACAACACTACGCAGGGACACAAGCCACATAGATGAATATGTAAATGGATATAAAAGTACAGTCCGCGCTCTGTCGGCTGTAGCGAGCTCACGCAAGCTATCACCCGAGGAGTCCGACTGATATTCAGAGAGGACAGGTGGTCGGGGCCCTGTCTTCTCTAAAGAGGTTTGGACAGGGTCCGTCATGGAGTCCCGTCGTCACAGTCAGTCAGAGTGCAAGTCTGAAGAATGCGCTGGTACAAGACTGTAGATTGGTTAAGTACCAATGTTATACGTCTTCAAATTCAATAGCATCATTTTATAACAGATAAATTTGCAGCATGGACCAGACATGCACGTTTCGGGTACTTAACCCTCGTTAGTGATCCTAAACAATGTAATATGGCCAAAGAGTGTAAAAATTATTATGTCCAAAAATTTACCGAAAGACGTTGCTAGATGGGTGGGATATAATGCTACAGGACCCACGTTTTAGAAATTTCAAGAAATTTGGTAACAGAAATTTTCGATTGCGTTGAAGAGACAGACGATCTACCGAAGTTGATCGAACTTGGCTACATGTGTCCTCGGGGACTCCTGGTCTACCAGTAGTGACACTCACCAAGTCGTACAAATGTTAACGTCTTCAAATTCATAATAGCATCATTTAAGAACAGATAAAGCCTAGTGTCTGGCTGGTGACATTAGGATCATATCTACGGTAGGGCTAGGTATCGAAACCAAATTTTCGAAACGATACAATACAATACAAAAAGTAGCGATATCCGGTATTTCGTATCTAATTTCATATTTTGTTCAACGCACTAACTAACATTTTTACTCACTAATAATAACTACCCCTCCCCCAACACAAAGTCAAATGGGTTCCTGAAGATTCGGTCTAACTTATAGTTTTCGCACATTTCTTTATACATGTGTATCTTATATATGATTACTTTCCCTTATGGGTCTTTATTATGTTATCTTTATCTTTATTTTGCCTGAAGTCTTAGATCAATCTTTTTTTTTTTTTAATTCGGTCGCAAGTTTCTAGTCAACCCTTTCAGAAATTTCAGTTTTAGAGAAAACATATTTAGACACAGTTCGTATTCGAAAGTCTCTGGATTAAAAACTAAAGATTAAGCCGATATAACTTTGACAAACTGATAAAAGTATAACCTAAATGCCGATCTTCTAATTAATTCCTTAATCATTGTTGATATAGTGTCAAAGAATTTGAATAGCCAGCATGAAAGGCAAGCATGATCGATAAAATCAAGAAGATTGTCAATATTGAAATATATGTTCTATAGTACCAATTTTGTTGTACTAGACACGTGTTTCTGATATTTGAATCCTCGTCAGTAGTACAATTCATGCCAAACAAGTGAATTTTCCTAGCGCCATATACAATACAGAGCTTTAATTTCCTCTTGCCAAAATGAGCGGCTCCAAATTTTGTGTAGGGTTTATTCAGAAGCGTATGTAAGTGAAAAATATGGCCAAAAATCGTTGGAGGGTAGGCGCAAGGAGCTTAACATATGACCGAAAAAAAAAGTATGCCGAAACCCCAGCTAAGGACAAAGCTATGCAATGAGGGAGATTCTCCTAAGTAGTTTTAGAAATTTAGGTCTAATTTGATGACTGGAAATTTAGAGTATATTTCAATGCAGTGCGCAAACACTAAAACTAGGTGAGCGATATCCTATCTGCCTTTTGCAAACAACAACATAATCAAACATAAATTTTCATGCAAATACTTTCACAAGAAAATCATGTTTTGTGCTAAAAATAACTGTATCTAAATGTATCAGATAAAAAATATCGATACTCGTATCGATGACCAATATCGATACGTACCGGTCTATCAATATATTGACCCAGCCTTAGTCTACGGTATAAAAGGCGTTTGGTGATTCTGACGCATTTCCGATGCTTTATATGCTGTCTATCTTTGATCCTTCTAATTTTGTTTATCATATAACCCTAAAAGGCAGATTGTGTAATACCCAAAGTAATTATCAATTATTAATTACAAGTTATATGATTGTGCATCCAATACTACGCCCATAGTGACAGAAAATAAATTTAGATGGGAGCTTTTCTATGTTAAGGTGCGTCAATGGTCACGATTAAGGACCATTTTTTCAGCACTCATTTAGATTGAATTATACAGATATTTCAATTTATTATGGCCAATGTTTCATTTTTGTTTCTATTAAAGAATTTAATTCATACCTAAAAGAGGATAAATTTGATCTTAACTGAATGAAGTATCCGTAACCTCACATTTACACTATATGTTCTCGGCGGCCACAATGGCCACGTTTCAAGCTACATGTACCGTGGACGAAACGTGACGACCGTGAGACAACGTAGGGGAATTGGATCGACAAACGTAAGTAGCCATGATTGCCGCGGCTGACGGTGCAAACGTTTAAACAGTCAAAACATTTGTCATTGCAGCATACGATGCAGTTGACCTACTTCAGAGACCGTAGCAAAATGAGCTGAACGCAACGAAACGTGACAGTACATGTACGTTACAGACCGTAACAAAACTTGGGACAGTGTCCGTAGCGAAAAGGGTGACTCAGCAACTTACCATCCTAGTAAAGTTTAGGGCAGATACATGTGCGTTTTATCCAGATGTGCCACGATTTCTTACGGCGAGCTAAGAAGTGTTTTAGCTGTTTCGTTACGTTCAATCACGGCACGTCCCGGCTTGTTACGATTTATTTCGTGTTCTTCTACAGCCTGATTCGGTACGCATGGTCACACAAGAAGTATTACAAGCCAATTCCTTTTTTCGGGTTTTTGTGCCTCTTTTCCCGGCGGTCACGGTTAATCGTAGAGGGACTTGACAATACAATGGTAGACGTGACCAACTTGATTGGATCCCAACAAAGCGTGGCAGTTCTTATCAGAACGTGGCAGGTCGTGGGGAAACGTACAAACGTCCGTAACAAGCCGTGGGCTGAAACGTAGTGCGCCATCAGTTTTCCGGGACTCAGGAGCCACGGCTCATCACAGATACCTTGATAGATCGTGCGAAAATGTAACGAGACGTAACAGAACTTGAATACCAAAATAAAAACTGACAAAATACCTACGTGTGCTACATTTTGGGCCGTGACTGCCGTGGCCGCCGGTAACAGTGTTAACCTAGGGTAAGAAAATGCTTTGCGGTGATTTCTATAAAAATGAGCTGGAAGTACTCTTTCAAACAGTTCCAATTTCTTTACACTGTAAAAAATGTGTTTACATTTCAAACACTTTTCTAAACACTTTCTTGTAGCAATGTTTTTTATGCGTTTAATGTCTACACATATCAAATTCCTAAACATGTTTAGGAAAATGTTTAAAATCTAAACCCTTCAAAACATTACATGTTTAGAAATTAAACATGTAAATTTGTTACACGTTTTGGGAATAAGCACGTGTCTTTACATGTTTTGAGCTAAACATGTTTAGTATCTGCACATATATGCTCGGCGCAATCTAGATAAAAGAAATCCAAAGCCTGGTGCTACTCCTCTTCAAAATTGCTTTATTTTCTGATTCCGATGACCACAGGTTACATGTATGCATAGCAATTAAGTTAAAACAGAAAAATACCTTGAATTATTCTTTTAATATGAAATATACATACAATTAACATGATTAAAATGAGTCTGAAAACAATTGACATAAAAGTGTATTTAGATACTGTTGTAAAAACGAAAAGCGGTCTGTTACACGCATAGCTACAGTACATATTCTCACACACATGGAATGATGGATCAATGTAAAACGGTTCTTTCACTTCAGGCTCTGATCATCTCTATTGCTGCCATCCTGTCATGTTCAGTTTCAGGTCTGATGCTGAATGAGATATAGAAAAAAGATATGAAAATGAGATTCTAAATGTTTCTGGAACTAAAATTCTGTTATGTTGTGCTTCTTTTATTTTTCTATATTTCTCTGTAACTTTTGTTAACGACATATCCAACTGCAAGTCAACCATGTCAATTAAACAAGTTTTAAAAGAAGGGACTCCCTTAAAGAGAAGTAATCTACCTTGTTTGTATTGATCATAAAAAAAGGTTTCTTTCTTGTTGGATGCATTTCAATTCTGCATCTTCATCTGAAGTTTCCAAATTTCATGGTATGCGTCACCAGTTTCTCATTCTGCAAATAACATATCTTTGTAAGTATAAAGGTAGAGTTTTCATTTTCAATTTGCTTATCTTAATTTTATCTATATCAGGTATACAGAGGTTTCTTAAACATCTAAGCAATTATACTTCCACTACCAATAAATTACTAGTACATTAATCAAATTTGTTTTTCATATGAAAAAAAACCAAAGTAAATTGTGAACTTACTTTCTAACGTGAGTGCAGATAGTCTGATTGGAGAAATATCTCACTGGACTTCATTATCTAAAACAAACAAACGAAGAATCACATCTTTCTGAAGATGCATGTACATCAAACAACATCTACATGTTCTACACTCCACAACAAACAACATACCACTACTTACTAATCATTTTTAAAACAACCCCCTTTCCTCCCAAATAGAATTAAGCGTCACCTCGCCATGAATGCTGGGCTAGAGGATGAGGATTCACATACTACACCTTACTTATCATATATTAAACCCCCTCCTATCCTCCCATAATAGAATTAATCGTCACCTTGCCTTGAGTGCTTGGCTCATCAAATTTTAAAACACCCCCCCCTTTTTCCTCCAAAATCGAATTAAATTGTCACTTGGCCATGAGGATTCACATACCATAGAAAAAACCTCCTTTTTTTCTTTTCCGCCATATCACCTCAGGCTCGCCAACCCCCCCCCCTCTTCCCCCCTCCCCTCAATTGCAGTTTTACATCGAAATATATAAATTTAATTGATGAAATATTTCTTAGCCTCTCCAAGGCATACTTGAAATAATTCAATGTTGTGTGAAGATACATGTATAACATATACCCTTTTAATGAAGAAATCCCCAATCAGAACCCCTCTCTTTGGCCCCTAGTTGTATTCGATGAAATTGATTTGAATAAAATAATTAATACTGTCTCAGATATTTTTCTCTTAGGCACGGTCCATTTGATATTCTGGGGGGGGGGGGGGGGGGGCTTGGGTTTTTTTCGAAAAAAATAATTTTGCTCTGAATTTTGATGAAAAAAATTAATTTGCTTATGGTGTGACAGAAAAAAATAATCTTGCTCTTACAAGTAATCTGAATTTGAAGAATAACCATAAAATTCGCTTAAAATTCCTGAAAAATTTTCGGCTCGCTTCGCTCGCCGCAGTTTTTACTTTAGATAGAATAATTTTGGCTCGCTTCGCTCGCCATAGCTTTCTTCTGTATTAAATGGCAAGTTCATATTCGAAAATATCATAAGAATGCATGTGACTGAAAAAATTAAAATCCTGAAATATATTATCAATATAATTGTAGTTATGCTCTAAAGCATAACTTCACGTTATCTCAACGAATAAGCATAATTTGTTTATTATACGTATATTAAACTGACCAAGGAAGATAACTCCTTCAGTCATATCTCAGTATTATCCGGAACGTACATGTATGTACGTGTTGGTTTCTTAAAATAGAAACTCAAACTGCGCATTTCGAGATGGCGTGCTCTCTGCAGAGGAAAAACTAGAATATTTAACTAAAATATTTCGTTTTCTGTTGCCAAATGCGAACATTTCATTTCTTTCTATCGCTGTGTACGACTTTCTGCTGCCATTGGACTTATATCAATTCATCCGACCAGTGCACCTACAGTTCAGCAGTACGGGTACAGCACGGGTGTATTGTTGACCTCGCTCCTACAACGCCTGCTTATGAGACACGGGTGATGCTTGCTTTGTCTGGACAACAGGATGTGTTGCGTCTTCCTACCCCTCAGTATTTAGATAGTTTGGTTTAATAGTGGTTACCCAAAGTCGGTAAAGTATAGTATCGTCCAATTTTATTTTTCAGACAGGTCAGTAGGTAAGAGTGAATTGTACACACGTGAGCTCGCCTAGTTTTATTGAAAACACGACTTCTATCAAGTTCTATGTATTTTCTTCCAACAGTTTTGATTGGGTCTTCAAATCTAGAGCTTCCAAGCCCTTTACTATTTGGGATCATGGTCGGGGTCTTTGAAAATGGGGGGGAAATAGCAGAATTTACAAAATTGGGGAATATATCAATAGATTTGAATGACTTTGACATCAAATTTGGTATTTCTAATCTCCTTTTTTATCGAATTGTACATGAGGTGTTAAATTAAAAAAAAAAAAAAAATCGTTCATTCGTAAGTTATTTAGAAGCTCACCTGTGTCACAATATCGGTTATATTGATAACAATCTTACCCCATGCATGATGCAATGTTTTAAAACTATTTCCGATCATTTGCTCCAGTTTAAATATCGTCAATTTCCTTTTTACAAGGTCTGTCTTTAAAAATAGAAAAAAAAAAATGGAAGTGTTTGTCACACTAGCAATTTTATATCACTCTCTCAGTCAGACTGATTGATTTGCTTGACTGTACAGTTTGCATTTTATATTATATTTACATCTATTTGTTTATATATGTAATGTTAGTATGTTTATTAATCAGTTAGATCTGTTTATTAAGTTATTTACTTATTCATGATGACATCTTTTGTATTTACTTATTCATCTACCTGTCTACATTTGTAATAAATTTATCTACCCGTTTACATTTGTATCAATGCGCTTCATGATGTTAATGTCGAATTCCCCGTTAGAGTATAGTTCTATAATAGTCTGAAATATTAACATCAACAACAACAAACATTTTAGTTGATTAGTGTGTTAAAAAAAAAAAAATCAGCCAATCAGTCTGTCATATATGTTTATTTATTTATTTATTTAATTATTTATTTATTTATTTATCTATCTATCTACCGCAGATATCTGTCCACTTGCTTATTCATTCATTCATAGAATTAGATAAAACTTCAGACTGAAGTTTTTTAAGGCTTAGTATGCACAAATGAGGGTGCTCTCGCATACATGTAGCTTCCTTCTCATAACTTATATTCCTAGCGTGTCTGGGTATACATTGTTAACATTATTGGTATTTGTTATTGTAATTATGAGAACTGTCATATCATTGATCAATACTTCATATTCGATATGGGACTAATAAATAAATAAGTCAGAATAAATAAATAAGTCAGATCCTGAAATAATGTTAAATATGCAGTTATGACCAAAAAAAAAAAAAAAAAAAAAAAAAAAAAAAAAAAAAAAATAATAATAATAAATAAATAGAATAAATAAATAAATTAAAAAAAAAAAATAATGATTGTCAAACCCCTCTGGAAACAACAAACTTATCCGAAACATTCAAGATCATTTTCACATTTTTTTATCTTTTTTTTTCAAATCTGGACGTAGTACACTATTTCAAAACGAGTGCATGTGCACTTCGAATAGGCTGCCCAAGTATCACTGATGTCAATATTTGTTACATTGTAATAAACTCTCGTGCGATGTAACAAGTACCTGCCACCTGCTAGCCATGCAGCTTTTTTACTTGGTCGTAACACATTCTCGTTTTAATTAGTGTAATAAATGTGTACATGTAAGTCATTTCTAACTTGTAGTTACTGTCATCAGACTATCGTTGAAATGTTTTGAATCTTCGGAAGTCATGCAAGTAACATACTAGTAATCGATGAGACTTTAATCTTTGGACCAGATACAAAAAAAAAAAAACAACAAAACAAAACAAAACAAAAAACAAAACTGCAGATAAACTAGTACGAATAAAACTAAAACAGAAAATAATTTAAAATAACATCATACTTATACGAATATCATATATGTAACTAGATGCCTACTGTTGCAAGCAACAGACGGATTCCTCCTTTATTAGACCTTCCTCAGAACTGAAGTGTTAACATCCGAATAAAGAAGATGGGAAAAAGAAAAGTTGCATTAGTACCTTATTCACTTCAGCAAATGAGTCAAAAGAGTTTATGTTTAACTTGGGACTTTTATTTATTTATCAACAAAATAGAAGAAAAGAATAATAGATATCTTTCATTTTTACGAAAGTTTTAAACTCCATGCTCTATGGATATCAAATCCTTTACAATAAATTTATCAAAACAGAATTGCACAATGATTTTGCACTGAGATAATTTCTATTAATAGAAAATGACAACAACATAAAAGTACAGATATGTAATGCTACTAAGAAAAAAAAAGAAACGGAGAACAAGAAGAAAATAGTTATCTTTCTTATACTATGTTAAGCTAAAATAAGGACTGAGAATAGTTGCTTTAGTACCTTATTCACTTCAGCAAATGAGTCAAAAGAGCTTATGTCTAACTTGGGACTCTTATCTATTTATCGACAAAAAAGAAGAAAAGGATGATAAATACCTTTCAAGTTTAGGAAGGCTTTAAACTCCTAGATCTATTCTATCCATTTTGAATCCTTTTAAATTACTATCCCAAAAAGAATTGCACAATGTATTAGCAGTGAGAAAATTTCTATAAATAGAGAATGACAACAGCATGAAGGTACAGACAAGTAATGCTACTAAGATAAAAAAGGAAACAGAGAACAAGAATAAAAGAGTTATCTATCTTACTATATAAATTTTAAATAAGAAGTACTACTTGTGTAAATATTTAATAACAAAATCCTGTCAATCCTACAAGAGTAAATGTTTTTTATGACCTTGAAAAGTTTATTTGACCTTGAACCAAGGTCATGGCTGAAAGATAAGCATTTTAGTTTATTCTCATCAATATTTCTT
Source organism: Pinctada fucata (assembly GCA_028142955.1). Classification (NCBI taxonomy): domain Eukaryota; kingdom Metazoa; phylum Mollusca; class Bivalvia; order Pterioida; family Pteriidae; genus Pinctada; species Pinctada fucata. Next base: position 56,344,301 of record AP027107.1, read on the forward strand.
TTCATCTATTCAAAGCTCAATATTTTATCGACAAAAGTCTGTTGTGACCTTGAAATCGAACAAATGACCTTGGGTCAAGGTCAAGGTGAAAGGACTTGATGTAAGGAATATTTGCGTCAAGTTTGAACTCTCAAGGTCAAATGGTCTTTGTTCTATAGGAAAAATTTTGTTGTGACCTTGAGAATAAGAATTTGACCTTGGGTCAAGGTCAAGGTGAAAGGGCTTGGATCAATGATTGTATTTATGAAGTTTGAACTGTCAAGGTCAAATAGTCCTTGTTCTATAGGCAAAAGTTTGTTGTGACCTTGAGAATCAAAATTTGACCTTGAAACTAGGTCAACATCAATGACTACCCATTAGTAGCCTACCATCTAAGTTTCAACTTAAAATCTCAAAAACTGTAGAAATTGGCACTGTGCCAATTTAAAGTTCCATTTTCAACTCAAAAAAGCGCGAAAACCGTAAATATTTTATCGAGCATGTAAGCGTATAAAAGTTTGCAAATTTCCCAAAGAACAATATAAAACAAATTTCATTCAAATCGCACGGTCAGTTCAGGAGTTATAAGGTTTTAAAGATTTGACCTTTGATGACCTCTAGCGGGGGCATATGTGAACTTTTTGAAAAGAAAAAAATTTTAAATGAAGATCTTCATTTGCTCTTTCACATGATACTTTCCATTTTATCATATGATGCGGTACTTTGTTGTAACGTCTCTGGATTGGATTGGGGGTAAGAATAATAATAATAACTAGATGGCTACTGTTGCAAGCAACAGACGGATTCCTCCTTTCTTAGACTTTCCTCGGAACCGAAGTGTTAAAATCCGAATAAAGAAGATGGAGAAAAGAATAGTTGCTTAAGTACCTTATTCACTTCAGCAAATGGGTCAAAAGAGCTTATGTCTAATTTGGGACTCTTATTTATTTATCAACAAAATAGAAGAAAAAAAAATTAAGTACCATTCATCTTTGCAAAAGCTATAAACTCCATGCTCTATGGATATCAAATCCTTTACAATTACTTTCTCAAAACAGAATTGCACAATGATTTTGCAATGTGATAATTTCTATTAATAGAAAATGACAACAACATGAAAGTACAGATATGTAATGCTACTAAGAAAAAAAAAAGAAACAGAACAGAGAACAAGAATAAAAGAGTTATCTTTCGTATACCATGTTAAGTTCAAATAAGAAGGACTACTTGTGTGAAGAATAAATAGTATATGACAAAAAGTGTAAATTCTACAAGAGTAAATGATTGTTAAGACCTTGAGAATGATTAGTTGGCCTTTAACCAATGTCATGGATGAAAGCTAAGTACTGTGATTAATCTCATCACGATTGATCTTAATCTGAGCAAAGCTCAATATCTAATCAACCAAAGTCAGTTGTGACCTTGAAATCATACAAATGACCGTTGGTCAAGGTCATGATGAAAGAGTTTGATGCAAGGAATATTTGTGTAAAGTTTGAACCCTCAAGGTCAAACAGTCTTTGTTTTATAGACTTAAGTTTGTTGTGACCTTGAAAATCAGAATTTGACCTCGGGTCAAGGTCAAGGTGAAAGAGCAGGGCCCAAGCATGATGTGTATAAAGTATGAACTCTGAAGGTCAAATAGTCTTTGTTTTGTAGGGAAAAATTGCTGTGACCTTGAGAATGAGAATTTGACCTTGGGTCAAGGTCAAAGTGAAAGAGCATGACTGAACAATTACTTGTATGAAGTTTTTAACTCTGAAGGTCAAATAGTCTTTTTTCTATAGGCAAAAGTTCGTTGTGATCTTCAGAATCTGAATTTGACCTTGGGTCAAGGTCAAGGTGAAAGAGCTTGGTTTAATGATATTATGTATGAAGTTTGAACTTTGAATGTCTAATAGTCTTTGTTCTATAGGCAAAAGTATGTTGTGACCTTGAGAATCAGAATTTGACCTTGGGCCAAGGTCAAGGTGAAAGAGCTTGGTTTAATGATATTATGTATGAAGTTTGAACTCTGCAGGTCTAACAGTCTTTGTTCTATAGGCAAAAGTTTGTTGTGACCTTGAGAATCAAAATTTGACCTTGGGTCAAGGTCAACGTGAAAGAGCTTGGTTTAACGATAGTATGTATGAAGTTTGAACTGTGAAGGTCAAATAGTCTTTGTTCTACAGGTAAAAGTTTGTTGTGACCTTGAGAATGAAAATTTGACCTTGAAAGTAGGTCAACATTAAATGACTACCTAAAAGTAACCTAGTATCCAAGTTTCAACTCAAAATCTCAAAAACTGTAGAAATTGGCATTGTGCCAATTTAAAGTTCCATATTCAACTCGTAATAGCGCGAAAACCGTAAATATTTTATCGAGCATGTAAGCGTATAAAAGTTTACAAATTTCCCAAAGAACATTTTAAAACAAATTTCGTTCAAATCGTACGGTTAGTTTAGGAGTTATAAGAGTTTAAAGGTTTGAACTTTAATGACCTTTAGCGGGGGCATATGTGAACTTTTCGACTACAAAATTTTTTTACCTCAAGATCTTTATATGCCCTTTCACATGATCCTTTTCATTTTATCATAAGAAGTTGTACTTTTTTGTACAGTGACTGGAACGATCTGGGGGTAAGAATAATAATAATAATAACTAGATGGCTACTGTTGCAAGCAACAGACGGATTCCTCCTTTATTAGACCTTCCTCGGAACTGAAGTGTTAAAATCCGAATAAAGAAGATGGAAAAAAGAATAGTTGCTTTTGTACCTAATTCACTTCAGCAAATGAGGCAGAGGAGCTTATGTCTAATTTGGGACTCTTGTTTATTTATCAACAAAATAAAAAAATGATAAATACCTTTCAAGTTTAGGAAGGCTTTAAACTCCTAGATCTATTATATCCATTTTGATTCCTTTGAAATTACTATCCCAAAAAGAATTGCACAATGAATTAGCAATGAGAAAATTTCTATAAATAGAGAATGACAACAGCATGAAAGTACAGACAAGTAATGCTACTAAGATAAAAAAGGAAACATAGAACAAGAATAAAAGAGTTATCTATCTTACTATGTAAAGTTCAAATAAGAAGTACTACTTGTGTGAAGAATAAATATTTAAGATGACCTTGAAAAAGTTTATTTGACCTTGAACCAAGGTCATGGATGAAAGATAAGCATTTTAGTTTATTCTCATCAAAATTCCTTTTCATCTATTCAAAGCTCAATATTTTATCAACAAAAGTCTGTTGTGACCTTGAAATCGAACAAATGACCTTGGGTCAAGGTCAAGGTGAAAGGAATTGATGCAAGGAACATTTGCGCAAAGTTTGAACTCTCAAGGTCAAATGGTCTTTGTTCTATGGGAAATTTTTTGTTGTGACCTTGAGAATGAAAATTTGACCTTGGGTCAAGGTCAAGGTGATAGGGCTTGGATTAATGATTGTATTTATGAAGTTTGAACTGTCAAGGTCAAATAGTCTTTGTTCTATAGGAAAAAGTTTGTTGTGACCTTGAGAATCAAAATTTGACCTTGAAACTAGGTCATCATCAATGACTACCTATAAGTAACCTAACATCAAAGTTTCAACTCAAAATCTCAAAAACTGTAGAAATTGGCACTGTGCCAATTTAAAGTTCCATTTTCAACTCTGAATAGCGCGAAAACCGTAAATATTTTATCGAGCATGTAAGCGTATAAAAGTTTGCAAATTTCCCAAAGAACAATATAAAACAAATTTCATTCAAATCGCACGGTTAGTTTAGGAGTTATAAGGTTTTAAAGATTTTACCTTTGATGACCTCTAGCGGGGGCATATGTGAACTTTTCGACAAGAAAAAAAATTTAAATGAAGATCTTTATTTGCTCTTTCACATGATACTTTCCATTTTATCATATGATGCGGTACTTTGTTGTAAAGTCTCTGGATTGGCTTGGGGGTAAGAATAATAATAATAATAATAATAATAATAATAATAATAAGAATAATAAGAATAAAGAAAAGACAATACAATAACAGAAAGGATTCCGACGGAAGTCGGAATCCTTAATAAGAATAATAAGAATAAAGAAAAGACAATACAATAACAGAAAGGATTCCGACGGAAGTCGGAATCCTTAATTACTAATCTCGTTAATTTATATGAATCAGAATCAGAAATCATTTTATCGAGTGTCACACATCAAATTTACAAGGTCTAATTACAATAGGATCAGTACATAATTTTAGAATTTGATGCCCAGCCATACTTACGGCACTATTCCATTTCACATTTATCACATTATATACATTAAAGTTCACATTATATTTATAATAATATGTGTGCGGAGTAAGCTTTCTTTCATAGACATACTCCCACCACATAGGCGTCCGTTTCGGAATAGCGCGTCACTGACGTAGCTGTCATTACACCAAGACCAATAAGATAAAATTTTCCAATGATGCAACTTTCCCCGACTATATCATACAGTTTGCCCTTATCAATATATAAAGAATTGAATTTAACAGTATAAAAAAAAAATACCGATCATGGAAAGGGATCCTCTTGCATTTCAAAAATAGATAAATAAAGGAATGAATAAATAAATAAAAAAAAAAAAAAAATCACTGGTCCGCTGTATGCAAGGATTTCAAAAATAAAAAGGATAAATACAACGTACGGCACCTAACCGCCAGCCTTTCTGGTGCGTACACATCAATTGCATTCTGGCCACACCCCTGGGTGCTAGGATCTCTCACTCATTTTCATATAAAGTCCACTATCGAGGATCACGTGTCTGATGCAATAAATTGACACTAAGGAACATTTATTAAAATGCCAATAGCATTAAACAATATCATAAATTAATAATAACAATAATAATAAATAAACAGATAAATAAAGCAATGTATAAATAATCCTCTTCCGGAAGGGGTTCCTATTCCATCTCCCTCATCAATTTAGGTTTATCCTTTAATCATTATGTAAGACGATTAAGAAAATATTCATACACGAAGCCTTCTGGAAGTCATTAACAAAATTTTAATGAAATTTTATATTTACTGGCATGATAATTTATGTGATCCTACAAATCACATAAAGTTAAATAATAATAATAATAAAAAAAAAAAAAAAAAAAAAAAAAAAAAACAACAACAACAACAACAACAACAACAACAACAACAACAACAACAATTAACAAGAAACAAAAAGCAAATAAAACAACTGTTCCCTTTACAACCTAATGATTGTTAAACGTTTGCTAAATATTTTCCAAACATTCGTTAAACAAAAGTCATGACATGTCAGCGCCCTTATTCCCAACAGTTATCCTCTGAGCCCAAAGTCACAACAAATGAACCAGTCCTCTCTTCCGAATTTCTTCGTCATTCAAAACCATTTTTGATAACCACGAATAAATACATATGCTGATATTCATTATGATAATACGGTATTCCTTCCTAACTAATACCGAATCTTACAACGATGCGAATTACCCCCTTTTATTCCTTACGTATGGGCTTTATCTACGATCTACCTTGTCCTTTATATGGCGTCGCCGGTTTAATGAACACGAAATAATAACGTCAATATTTGCGAACTGCGTCTCTAGATAGGTGATGCACACGAAGCCTACACATCTGTATCACTTGGGCCAGTTCTGTATCATATAGGACAGAACGTTAGACTGAGCTTAATAATCTACATTAAACGGTGGTACCTATTTCTAGTACTCCGACGCGGACTCCGACTTCAAAATGTCCGACTTCAAACATGTTTTTGCATAATTCTTAGTTGCTTTATTTCATTGACTGTAATTACCTGGTTGATTTTATTGCCACATATATTATGAAGATTTTCATGTATGACAAATGCTGATAAAATATTTATTCTGTTATAAATTAGCCGACCGACTTCCCCTAGCACCCTAAAACTAGTACTTGACCGACGCCGACGCGGACTTCCAAGTAAGCTGTACTGTACAATATATGTTTTATATATCTTTTTTTTTTTACCAATATCAGCTGATTCCGACAAATACTAGTGATTAATCTTTCTTCAAATTCTTCCATATTTGACACGTACATCTTGAAATCGTTGTGATAATACCCAATATGGTGACCGACATTGTCTAGATTCAGTAATTTACTTGACCGACGCGGACTCGGACTTCTAAACAGGCTGATCGAGTCGGACACCTAATTTTAATTAAGTAGTACTTGACCGACGCGGACTTCAATACTGACCGATTCGAATGTTGACTTCAAAACTGATTTTAATTGTATGCATGTGTATAATCTTCTTTCAAGAACGCGGACCTCTGAATATGAAGTTTGAATACTTGACCGACTCCAACACCTACTTCAGATTTATACATGTACCGACTTGGACAGGCCGACTTCAGATTTATACCGACTCGGACACGCCGACTTCAGAGTTAGACCGACTCGGGTTCACCGACTTCAGAGTTAAACCGACTCGGGCATGCCGACTTCAGAGACTTCAGAGTAAGACCGACTCGGGCACGCCGACTTCAGAGTTAGACCGACTCGGGCACGCCGACTTTGACCGACTCCGGCACGCCCACTTGAGACTGAGTTAGACCGACTCGGGCATACCGACTGCAGAGTTAGACCGACTCGGGCATGCCGACTTCAGAGTTGGACCGACTCGGACACCGACTTCAGAGTTAGATCGACTCGAACACGCCGACTTCAGAGTTAGACCGACTCGGACACGCCGACTTCAGAAGTAGACCGACTCGGACGCCGATTTCAGAGGTAGACCGACTCGGACGCCGACTTGAGTATTAGACCGACTTCAGGGATGCCGAGTTCAAAATAGAACTTGACTACCTCCGACGCCGACTTGAATGATTAGGAAATGTTATCATGAGCACTTAATAATGATTTGACCCACTTGGACACCCACTTTGAACAAGCTACTCTGATGGAGAATAAACAATACGAGTCGGATACAGACTCTGAGCAAAATCAAAGCTATCTAGTGAACTGTAGTTGACCTTGACCTTTACTGTTTTCAAGTTCATTTCTGTGTATTTTTTATGTTGTTCTTTGTTTATCTTTTAACGAAGGACTTATGAATACTACTATCTAGCTAAAAGGATAGGACATTTTCTGGATGAAAGAAAATTATTCACTCTGATAATCATTCAAGTAGTGATATTTCGTACATGGGACATATATTCTCTCTTAACAATTGGTTTATTTAGTCAAAATTAACATAAGATTAAATTAAACCAACGGAAAAATGGGAAATTTAAGTACCCTTCCCCATCTTGCTACAGAGATATTAGGTCTGATTTATCTAGCAAATTATTATACAGGCGCATACTGCCCACACGCAAGTACGCAACCGCGTACACATCATTTTGCCAAAAATATAAATGAAGAAATAAACAAATAAAAATAATTTGTTAAGAAAATAATCAAAGTAGAAAGCAATCTCATTAAAACTCGTTCAATCACACTCCTATTTTTAGTTTTGTCGCAACGAAACCAAAAATAGGAGTTTTAATGAGAGTGAGTAGAAAGAAAGAAGGAAAAACAGAGGAAATTTGGCATTGTGAATGGGCCGAAATTTGGCCCAAAAACAAGGGGAAAAACCCACTATATAATGGGGATTTCACTCTGCTCAGGCTATAGAAAAGCTACATTTGGATTTCTGTAAGAAGATTCTTAGAGATAAAAAGTCGACAACTATTATGATGGTTTACTAGGAATTAGGTATAGGAACCCTTTATTGATTAGGAGAAAATTGAAAATAATCAAATACTGGTTGAAACTATTAAAAATAGTGAGGAAATTGTCAACCAAATTCTCTCTATGAAGATTTGTTTGACAAATGTGATCGTCGTTGATACAAAGTATACTTGATTTTTTTTACGTGCACTTAGGCCATTTCTTTGTTATTTTCTGTTTTGCGTCCTCGTGCTGGTGGTTTTGTGCCAAAAGTCATAAAACAAAATCAAAATTAAAATAATTAAATCTTTTGCAAATCAAATGCATTTTCTACACAATATTAAAGAGGAATTGTTCAGTTTTTGTATTTCATGTAAAAATGTATACTAGTAAGTACTGCTATAATTCAAGACATTGCATTATTTATAATTCATTTGTTGTCTAAAATCTGTCAATAACCAAATGAAAACAGTTTCTGTATGATTTCACATAGTCACATTATATGAAATTGCAACTTTGTTTTCAATGCTTGTTTGTTTTTCTCCCTGGCTGGCTGGTAAGTTTCTCAATTTCAAAAGGACGCAAAACAGAATAAAAACAAGAAATGGCCTTATTTGAACAGATTGACACTTTTATTTTCTAACTACATGTAGTTGATATTCAATGTACAAGTTATATTTCATTATGAGTGACTCAGATTTTATTATTTTTTAGACGGTTAAATTGCAAGCGCGGATCCAGAGGGGGGAGGGGGGGGGGGGGTCCGGACCCCTGGAATTTTCAAAACATACCTTTTTTTTATTATTAATATACATATTTCAAAAGATTAAGTCCCACTTCCCCTTTTGTTGTCATAATTTTTGAAAATATCATGAATTTGTATTAGAAATCTTTCATTTTGATAATACTTTGCCGTTAGCATTTAAAATTTGTTCTCTGGCTCGCTGCCGCTCGCCAGAGTTTGTTACAAATGTACATACATGTACGTTGTTTTTCAAATGATGCTGCGCTTTCCTATAAACAAGGGCACTAAGAAGACGAAAAGAAACTGAAAAAGTCACGAATAGTGGATTTTATTTCAATTCTCGGAAAAAAATTCGCTGGCTCGCTATCGCTCGCCATTTGTTGTAATCACATAATAGAACTGATAATCAAGTACTATGATGTGAAAATTCAAGATTTAAAGCTTTCTGCTCGCCGTTACTTTCCAGTCACCTGTTTTAATAATAAGATACAGAACTAACATCATCAATCAATAACTATTTTCTTGAGTTTGCGTTCTTTATTTTTTAGCTCACCTGAGCCATAGGCTCAAGTGAGCTATTGTCATAGTGTTGCGTCTGTCGTCCGTCGTCCGTCGTCGTCGTCGTCGTCGTCGTCCGTCGTCGTAAACTTTTCACATTTTAAACTTCTTCTCCAGAAGGGCTGAAGGGATTTTGATGAAACTTGGTAGGTATGAAGTACTCATGGTCCCCTACAAGTGTTGTTGTTTTTCGTCCGGATCTGTCAACAGGTGGCGCCACCACAGCCAAAAGTAGGTCACGGGGGGTACCCTCCTTTGACAAACTTCTTCTTCAGAACCGAAGCATGTATCGACAAACCGAAAGCATCAGGATGATCTAGAGAGATGTCTTAAGAAGTGTTGTTATTTTTGGTTCCACTTCGAAGTCAAATTTTTGACGCGTTTTTGACGTCTTTTCGGACTTAGTCAGAAATGCACATTTTTGCACTATTTCTTTAAATAACTCAATAAGTGTATGATTTTACACACTCATTTACTACATATTTATCATATTTAACTTACTTAATGCTTTGATATGTATTTTATGCTTAAATTTTATTTTTTGGATTTTTTATGAATTTTTTTCTTATGTAAAAAGGAAGGGGGGGGGGTGATTTTCATACATTTTCTGCTTCTTTTCTATAACCACTCTTCAGATTGTCATGACAATTTGTAGGTATGAGGTACTCATGCATGGTACCCTACAAGTGAAAGAATTTTGTCAAGATATCCACTTTTGGATTTTTAAGGAATATTTTTTTAAGATTGTACATAGGTATAATGTATGTTTTCCATGCCCAATGGACCCATGGGGAGTGGCTTCAAACCCCGGCGGGACCCCAACAAAATTTTTTTCCCCTTTTTAGCTCACCTGAGCCATAGGCTCAAGTGAGCTATTGTCATAGTGTTGCGTCTGTCGTCCGTCGTCCGTCGTCGTCGTCGTCGTCGTCCGTCGTCGTAAACTTTTCACATTTTAAACTTCTTCTCCAGAAGGGCTGAAGGGATTTTGATGAAACTTGGTAGGTATGAAGTACTCATGGTCCCCTACAAGTGTTGTTGTTTTTCGTCCGGATCTGTCAACAGGTGGCGCCACCACAGCCAAAAGTAGGTCACGGGGGGTACCCTCCTTTGACAAACTTCTTCTTCAGAACCGAAGCATGTATCGACAAACCGAAAGCATCAGGATGATCTAGAGAGATGTCTTAAGAAGTGTTGTTATTTTTGGTTCCACTTCGAAGTCAAATTTTTGACGCGTTTTTGACGTCTTTTCGGACTTAGTCAGAAATGCACATTTTTGCACTATTTCTTTAAATAACTCAATAAGTGTATGATTTTACACACTCATTTACTACATATTTATCATATTTAACTTACTTAATGCTTTGATATGTATTTTATGCTTAAATTTTATTTTTTGGATTTTTTATGAATTTTTTTCTTATGTAAAAAGGAAGGGGGGGGGGGGGGTGATTTTCATACATTTTCTGCTTCTTTTCTATAACCACTCTTCAGATTGTCATGACAATTTGTAGGTATGAGGTACTCATGCATGGTACCCTACAAGTGAAAGAATTTTGTCAAGATATCCACTTTTGGATTTTTAAGGAATATTTTTTTAAGATTGTACATAGGTATAATGTATGTTTTCCATGCCCAATGGACCCATGGGGAGTGGCTTCAAACCCCGGCGGGACCCCAACAAAATTTTTTTCCCCTTTTTAGCTCACCTGAGCCATAGGCTCAAGTGAGCTATTGTCATAGTGTTGCGTCTGTCGTCCGTCGTCCGTCGTCGTCGTCGTCGTCGTCGTCGTCGTCGTCGTCCGTCGTCGTAAACTTTTCACATTTTAAACTTCTTCTCCAGAAGGGCTGAAGGGATTTTGATGAAACTTGGTAGGTATGAAGTACTCATGGTCCCCTACAAGTGTTGTTGTTTTTCGTCCGGATCTGTCAACAGGTGGCGCCACCACAGCCAAAAGTAGGTCACGGGGGGTACCCTCCTTTGACAAACTTCTTCTTCAGAACCGAAGCATGTATCGACAAACCGAAAGCATCAGGATGATCTAGAGAGATGTCTTAAGAAGTGTTGTTATTTTTGGTTCCACTTCGAAGTCAAATTTTTGACGCGTTTTTGACGTCTTTTCGGACTTAGTCAGAAATGCACATTTTTGCACTATTTCTTTAAATAACTCAATAAGTGTATGATTTTACACACTCATTTACTACATATTTATCATATTTAACTTACTTAATGCTTTGATATGTATTTTATGCTTAAATTTTATTTTTTGGATTTTTTATGAATTTTTTTCTTATGTAAAAAGGAAGGGGGGGGGGGGGGGGGTGATTTTCATACATTTTCTGCTTCTTTTCTATAACCACTCTTCAGATTGTCATGACAATTTGTAGGTATGAGGTACTCATGCATGGTACCCTACAAGTGAAAGAATTTTGTCAAGATATCCACTTTTGGATTTTTAAGGAATATTTTTTTAAGATTGTACATAGGTATAATGTATGTTTTCCATGCCCAATGGACCCATGGGGAGTGGCTTCAAACCCCGGCGGGACCCCAACAAAATTTTTTTCCCCTTTTTAGCTCACCTGAGCCATAGGCTCAAGTGAGCTATTGTCATAGTGTTGCGTCTGTCGTCCGTCGTCCGTCGTCGTCGTCGTCGTCGTCGTCGTCGTCGTCGTCCGTCGTCGTAAACTTTTCACATTTTAAACTTCTTCTCCAGAAGGGCTGAAGGGATTTTGATGAAACTTGGTAGGTATGAAGTACTCATGGTCCCCTACAAGTGTTGTTGTTTTTCGTCCGGATCTGTCAACAGGTGGCGCCACCACAGCCAAAAGTAGGTCACGGGGGGTACCCTCCTTTGACAAACTTCTTCTTCAGAACCGAAGCATGTATCGACAAACCGAAAGCATCAGGATGATCTAGAGAGATGTCTTAAGAAGTGTTGTTATTTTTGGTTCCACTTCGAAGTCAAATTTTTGACGCGTTTTTGACGTCTTTTCGGACTTAGTCAGAAATGCACATTTTTGCACTATTTCTTTAAATAACTCAATAAGTGTATGATTTTACACACTCATTTACTACATATTTATCATATTTAACTTACTTAATGCTTTGATATGTATTTTATGCTTAAATTTTATTTTTTGGATTTTTTATGAATTTTTTTCTTATGTAAAAAGGAAGGGGGGGGGGGGGGGGTGATTTTCATACATTTTCTGCTTCTTTTCTATAACCACTCTTCAGATTGTCATGACAATTTGTAGGTATGAGGTACTCATGCATGGTACCCTACAAGTGAAAGAATTTTGTCAAGATATCCACTTTTGGATTTTTAAGGAATATTTTTTTAAGATTGTACATAGGTATAATGTATGTTTTCCATGCCCAATGGACCCATGGGGAGTGGCTTCAAACCCCGGCGGGACCCCAACAAAATTTTTTTCCCCTTTTTAGCTCACTTGAGCCACATGTTACAGCTGATAATTCAACAAGTGACACATGCTCCAATGTCTTATTGATTGACCTTTCATGTGATATGATTCAATTATTTAAAATTTTTTATACTTGTTTAGAATTTTATTTTTAAAGTCGGGAACAAGCCATTTTTTGCCGTGTAGGATCCAGATCCCAGTTATTTTTCAAGTACTTTCTTACCAAAAATAGGAGAAAAATTCTCAATTCGCACCGGCTTAAACACATTGACACTACTTTTGAATGTTTAGAAATTTTATTTGAATTACATAGAAAAAAATGCCGTAAAGATTAAAAGTACACAACTTTTTTAATATTTTTTCAAAGCCATGCACCTGGTTCTGGACCGGAATTATTCGAATTTTATGATCTGGATCTGAGGACCTATTTTCACACGTATTCTTCCACACATGTAGATGTCTCACACACTTTAAACTATATTCAAAATTTTATTTCATCTATCTAGTAAACAATCACGGGAAGACAATTCAAGATAAACATTGTGTGTATTTTCCACCAATTGTTGAAAATAATAAGAAAATAATCGGAACTATTTGACAGGACAATGACCTAGATAATGACCTGGACAATGACCTAGATAATGACCTAGCTATGCATATCTGTAGCCTGTACTCGAAGGGGATTCCCCATGTACTAATGTGATACCTTTAGTACTGCGATACGTTTCAGGAGATACAGTGCAAACGGAAAAGATTTTTATACGCCCGTCATTTGACGGGACGTATTATGGTATGGCGAAGTCCGTCCGTCTGTCCGTCCGTCCGTCCGTCCGTCCATCCGTCTGTCCGTCTGTCCGTCTGTCCGTCCGCCTATGGAACGCAATAACTTGAATACGCGTCAACGGATTTTTATGAAATTTATACATAGTGATCAGACTGTGGAGAGGAAGCCGCCTTTCGATTTTCAGGTTCATCCGATTTGTCGTTACAGAGTTATGGGACTTAGATTTTTAAAATACAGTGAAAATATACTAAAATATTTAAAAATTATTTAAAAATCTATTTCTGGTCGAAATGTTTTGAAATTTGGTATACTTCAAGTAGAAAGGATGTTCTTTGACATATGTAACGGGTTTTTAATTTTTTTGTCACATAACCGAGATATTGTGTGTAATGGGAAGGGGGGGTGGGTTATATGCACATACATTTTAAGCTAAGGGCAAAATATAGGCGCATGGAACGCGATAACTTGAATATGCGTCAACGGATTTTCATGATATTCATACATTATGATTGGACTGTGGAGAGGAAGCTGCCTTTCGATTTTCAGGTTTATTCGATATGTCGTTACAGAGTTATGGGACTTAGATTTTTAAAATACAGTGAAAATATACTAAAATAGTTAAAAATTATTTAAAAATCTATTTCTGGTCGAAATGTTTTGAAATTGTGTATACTTCAAGTAGAAAGGATGTTCTTTCACATATATAAGGGGTTCTTGAATTTTTTGTCACATAATCCAGAAATTATGTGTAATGGGGGGGGGGGGGTTATATGCAACATACATGTTAAGTTAAGGGCAAAATATAGGTGCATGGAATGCAATAACTTGAATATGTGTCAACAGATTTTCATGATATTTGTACATTTTGATCAGACTTTGAAGAGGAAGCCGCCTTTCGATTTTAAGCTAGGTTCATCCAATTTGTCCTTATGGAGTTATGGGACTTAGATATTTTGGTGTTGTGAAAAAAATCCCAACGGGCGTATCTTGCTGCGTGAGCGTAGGCTTTATTATACTTGGAACACTTTCGTAATGGTTATCATTCATGTACTTGGAACACTTGCATGTACTTGTTATCATATATAAAGTTTTGCTCGAATTTCCTCTGTCTTAGGACTCTCTTAGATGAAGTAATTTTACGGACTGATTTCTTGAAGAAACGTCTAATGAGTAATCTCTTCCTCTGGATTTTGAGAATGCATAGGACATTTAATATCTGAAATTCTTGAAAATAAATAATTCAGTTCAGACTTCCTGAAATCTTCCAATGAAATGTTGGACCACAGAAAGCTGTTATTTTATTAGAGAAAATAAATTATTATTCACAACCTTAAGCCACTGTGTTCGTCATCTTGTATGTATAATATTTCTAAGAGGAGCACAGAGGCCTGAGGTTGTGAATAATAAAACATTTTCTCTCATAAAAACGACAGGTTCCTGTGTTAAGACATTTGGGAATTTTTATCTGTTCAAATAATAGATACATTATGAGTTTTTATCGCACCAAATTATTTTTTTGTCGGCAAATCCGATGCAACTGATACATTTCATGAACTCTCTCGCTAACAACTTGTCCGTGTAACAGACCTATGATGAGGTAAAACAATTAGTTAACAGTAAATTAACAATGTCGTAGGTCTGCTAGTTGGACAAGCTTAACAATTTCATGGGCCTTTTAATTTGTTTCAAACTGCGAAACCTAGAGAAACCACTTGAGTTGTTGAACAGCGTATGCAGAAATACAACGCTCCTTCTCGCCTGTTGAAATATGCATAGGCAAGAAGCGCCGCATTTCAGCATATTTTACTGAAAATTATTTGTTCAAGTGGCCTCACTGGGTCATGAGGTTTGATACAACATACACTGCTTTTTTGGAAAACAAACTGGCCCAATTTCTGCACAACTCACTTGAATTGATAAATATTAGATCAAAATGATTTTAACTGTATGTTTCATGTATTTGAGATGAAATCAATACTAGTCAAAAGCATAATTTATAGATTTCAGTGAATAAAGGCAAAACCGAAAAATCTTTGTTTTTTATGCCCCTGGAATAAAAGATTCGGGAGCATATAGTTTTTGGCCTGTCCGTCTGTCTGTTTGTCTGTCTGTTTTCCGAAAAACTTTAACATTGGGCAAACTTTTGAATGGAAGCATAATTTATGAAATCATTTCATTGTTTTATTCTTTTTCTGCTGCACATTCATGTGGAATGTTACAATATGATTTTATTTTTGATGTTGCATAATTGAAATATACTAGCTGGGCATATGACGTTGGACCACTTTATCCGTCTTTTCAAATCAGTAAAAAAGTTATAGTTATTGTTTTGAAATGTGACTATTTTTTTCTTTTTTGTACTTTTAAAGGTTGTCTGAAAAAAAAATAACTTCTCTGCATCCGGCAAAAATCTTTTTAGAAAGGTTGTGGGCTAAAATCCTGGTACTGGCACTATCAGTATTCAATGTCAGTATGTCAATTAGAGCGTGCATGGGTATCAGGTGAGCGTTGTGCCCCCTGGGGCTCTTGTTTATTTATTTTGCTCTTCAAAAAATTCGGACTTTAGGCCCCCCCCCCCCCATTGTAAAAAATTCTTGGATCCGCCCATGAATTGGATGCTCATTAGGTTGATTCTACATATTCCATTTTTATAGACTATTGGGTGATTATAAAAAAACTTGGAAAAGGGAGGCGGATAACTTCCGACCCCCCTCTCTACACACACCTTGTGTCCGTGCTTACTTAAGGCACGGTCCATTTGATATTCTGGGGGGGGGGGGGGGGGGGGGGGGCTTGGGTTTTTTTGTCGGAGCAAGATTATTTTTTTTCGCCCAGGACCCAGGGGCAAAATTATTTTTTTTCTTGCAAAGTTGGAGCAAGGAAATTTTTTTTATCAATTGATGTGTATATTAAGAATAATTGCGTTTTTTCAATAGAAATTCTTTATTTTTACTTAAATTACTCTAAACATTACTTTATTTTTATGTAAAACTTGTATTCACTTCTTCACTGAGAGAGATAAAAGATTTTTACAATATGCGATATATAATTTTCAGTAAACAAAATGCATATAAGGGTCATGTAAAATGTAAGAGGGCCTGATGCAAGTTTTTACACGTAGAAATGTAAACTAGTGAAAAACTTATTTAAATTCTCCTTCCAAGCTTGTACATAAAATATTAGACTCTATGGTGATACATGCACCTATTAATAGTAATGTATTATAGAGGTAATGTATTTAAGCATTTCATTGTTTCAGTCACATGCATACTTTTTGATATTTTCAAGTATGAACTTACCATTATGGAAGAAATTACTCTGGCGAGCGAAGGGAGCCAAAAATTTTTATAGATAGTAAAATTTGTGACGAGCCGAAGCGAGCCGAAAGTTTTTCAGGAATTTTAAGCGAATTTTATGGTTATTCTTTAAATTCAGATTACTTGTAAGAGCAAGATTATTTTTTTCTGTCACACCATAAGCCAATTTATTTTTTTCATCAAAATTCAGAGCAAAATTATTTTTTTTTCGAAAAAAAACCCAAGCCCCCCCCCCCCCCCCCCCGAATATCAAATGGACCGTGCCTAACTGGGAACCCTGTATGGAAGTGCAAGCCCGATCTGGCGGGGGGGGGGGGGGGCAGAGGGTCCAGGGCAGAGCTCTCGTAGGAGGTTTTCTCAACATCTGTAATGTCAAAAGCCACAAATTTTCAATAAAAATCAGACCACTGGGACTCGTTCTTGAGCTAGTATTTCACATTGAGAACATGAATTTCACAGTGTTAATAAAATTCATTGAGGAGGTGCAATTCATTATCTAATTCCCTGGAATTTTATTCAATAATATCATATTTCAAACGCGGATCTAAAAGGCAGTACCCTCTCTCCAGAAGCAAAATTTAAAAAAAAAGCTGATTTTCCCTGTTTTTACGTTTATTTCTTAATAGCTTAAGAGCTGCTTGACCCCCAGACAGCTTACTACCCCATCTCCCCTCAATAGAAATTCGATTCACCCCCTTAAAGCCTCCTACCCTCTTTCTTTCATTTCTTTTATAGGTGTAATCCAAGGAAATCGTTTTAGCGGGGAATCCCCTCAGTTTTGACTGGTGAACAGGGCAGAATAAAAGGTGTCACACCATTGGTCAAAACTATTGAAAATTTAAGAATAGCACATGAAATCAATGTACCATTCCCTGTAGTCGGGATAAATTGAGTTTTGAACCTGTTTTTGTCTTTTATGCAATCTATAGATCGATTTAAAAATAGATGAAATTTGTAAAATTTTCGAAATGGATAGAGGGGTGATGTAAAAAAGTGGAATTTGTGAGAAAACGGTGTGCATGACCCCCCTTTTTTCTGTTCTTTTTATGTGTGTCAAAGGTGTCCAAATCCAACGAGACCAAATTCATAATTATTGAAGGATTGGAAGTCACTCAAATTGAGCTAAATGATTAATCATACAAAGAAGGTTTTTATTTCCTTGGATGACACCTATAGCTTGAAACCCCCCATCCCCCATTTTCTTCTGTAATCATTCTCTCATCCGACTTTTTATCTGAAATTTTTTTTTTCAAACCTATTTTATTTTCATTGTTTTTCTTATATATATATTTTTTCATTTATTTTTTTTCTTTTTAAAATATACAAGCCCTGGCTCATTGGCTTACATGGCAGCTACGCGCCTACCTAGGGTTCGTTGCTTGTGTCTGCAGCAGTCACCTCACCGCCTGATCACAATTATTCTAATTATTCGTGGACTGGTAAGCATATATTTGGAACTCAGACATCTTTCTCCGTCCTTTGATTTCATCACAACCCCCTCCCCTTTAAGAGATAAGCAAAATACAAATATAGGACTGAAAATATGCATTACACCTTCCAAATTAAATTTGTGTCGCTCTCAATCATGTTATCCAACCCCAACCCCCCCAACCCCAATGTCCCTTCGTCGTTTCGAATATATTTAGATTGATCTAACCCCCCCCCCCCCCCCCAAAAAAAAACTCCCAAACATTTCCTTCGAGAATCTTATGGGCAAAGACGGATAACTCTTATATGTATAATTTGAAGTCCGCGTACTAGTTCGAAGTACTAGTTTTAGGGTCCAGAAGTCCGAGTCGGTAACGAAATAGTACACAAGATCGGTTTCTATTCAGTAAACTACGGTGCAGACGAAGACGTTATGCAAAGGTATGAATATTTAGAGAGATTCGTTTTTATATATTGTAAAGCAGACATGATATTGAAGAATAAAGATTACGAGTCCGCCGAAGTCGGACATTTTGAAGTCGGAGTCGGCGTCGGAGTACCAAAAATAGGCACTACCACATTATAACGGCATCGTAGAATTTCATTGATCACTTGTATCTCGTATCGAATATTCTTCAAAATATGGTGCGATCTTTATTCGCCTTACATAACATCCAATAGGATAAATCAGCTCTATACGCGATCACATTTCGCCCCTACGGTAAGATGATTAATGGGTCAAGGTCAGCATTATTTACATCTTAGAGCCCTTCATGTATCTAAATATGGTACGATCTTTATCGCTTTACATACCATACAATATGATAAATTAGCATAATGCGAGCACGTTTCAACCCTAAGGTGATTATTGGGTCAAAGTCAGTTAACGGGTCAAGGTCAGCGTTATATACCTGTTACACAGCCCCTCATATATCAGAATGAAACTGTCCCTTTTCGTGACGTTACATCCACGTAAAAAATACCTCATATACGTACAGTCGATATTGTTGATAAATGTAGACTGCGATCTAGTGGCATTTTTCTATTATGCCTATGATGCCTTCGAACATCAAAGAGTAGTATCTAATATGGCAGTTCTGTCATGGCGCTCAGTTTCAGCAAAATCGGCCGCTTTGTGGCGGATGCCTTTCGAGGGTTATCATCAATAATCCTCGAAAGTCATTATGGCAGAATTTTGCTTTGAAACCTCGCTTCAGTTTCTGTTGTCTTCCAGACTCTGAGCCAATAATTGGGGTTTATTATTGATTTCTATTGATTATCTACGACATATACAATTGAATGTCGTCGTAGACCATTGATTTAGTTATATTGTCAAAATATTGATTCATTGATATTGAAATATTGCACATATTTCATTTCAACTTATGAGCTATTGAGCATTGAACTATGAACTATTGAGCATTGAACTTGATGAACAATTGAACTGAACTTATATTCAAGAACTAAGAAAAATCAACTTACTGAGCATTTAATTCATTTGCCTATTGTGCATTGAACTATTGAATATGGAATATCTATTTCAAATAAAGCCATGACATGAACCGCCAATCATCTTCCTTTGCTTTATTCTGTGGAGATAATTGTAGTTATGCTCTAAAGCATAACTTCACGTTATCTCAACGAATAAGCATAATTTGTTTATTATACGTATATTAAACTGACCAAGGAAGATAACTCCTTCAGTCATATCTCAGTATTATCCGGAACGTACATGTATGTACGTGTTGGTTTCTTAAAATAGAAACTCAAACTGCGCATTTCGAGATGGCGTGCTCTCTGCAGAGGAAAAACTAGAATATTTAACTAAAACCCTCCCCTCCACACCCTTTCTCGTTACTTTGATAATTCACTCCACGAACTCTAATCTTCAGATGTGCTTATCTCAGTTTCTTCCTCATACATTCATATATTATTTCAATGTCAAAGTTTACATTCATTTTCCATGTTTTTTCGCTTGTTTCACTTTTATTCCAGCAACATTCTACCATGACTCGGGATTACGCTCGACGTAGATTCTCCATTTGGTTGGCCTTGCTGATAATTCATGTATCTAGGACCCATGCCTACATCCGCGACCCTATTGCATTGTACTTCACGATGGGATGCCCGCTCAAAGTTCCGGTTGTCAGTCCAGATTACCTGCTCGTACCACCTCGCCTTAAACGCGTCATGGCTTTCCCATTCCCGTCCAAGTTCATTGTTTCAAAGACTACAGTTCCGCTCATTAATAGCTGTCTTAGTGTTCGGCAGAATTTTGCTTTGAAACCTCGCTTCAGTTTCTGTTGTCTTCCAGACTCTGAGCCAATAATTGGGGTTTATTATTGATTTCTATTGATTATCTACGACATATACAATTGAATGTCGTCGTAGACCATTGATTTAGTTATATTGTCAAAATATTGATTCATTGATATTGAAATATTGCACATATTTCATTTCAACTTATGAGCTATTGAGCATTGAACTATGAACTATTGAGCATTGAACTTGATGAACAATTGAACTGAACTTATATTCAAGAACTAAGAAAAATCAACTTACTGAGCATTTAATTCATTTGCCTATTGTGCATTGAACTATTGAATATGGAATATCTATTTCAAATAAAGCCATGACATGAACCGCCAATCATCTTCCTTTGCTTTATTCTGTGGAGATAATTTATTACTATTAATAGATACATATATCACCATTGTTTCTAATTCTATATACAAGCTTGGAAGGAGAATTTAAATAAGTTTTTCACTAGTTTTCATTTCTACATGTAAAAAACTTGCACCAGGCCCTCTTACATGTTACATGACCTTATATACATTTTGTTTACTAAAAATATATCGCATATTGTAAAAATCTTTCATCTCTCTCAGTTCAGAAGTGAATACAAATTTTACATAAAAATAATGTTTGGAGTAATTTAAGTAAAAATAAAGAATTTCTATTCAAAAAACACAAACATTCTTAATATTCACATCAATTGTTATAAAAAAAATTTCCTTGCTCCAACTTTGCAAGAAAAAAATAATTTTGCCCCGGTCCGGGGCGAAAAAAATAATCTTACCCAAGCCCCCCCCCCCCCCCCCCCCCCCCCCCCCCCCCCCCCAGAATATCAAATGGACCGTGCCTTATACGAAGGTTATGATGTTATACTCTCTTAAAAAGAATCATACAATATTCTCATATAAGTTTAAATTGCCTTGAACATGTTGAAAACGTAATGAAATCACTTACCGTTTCCTCCTTTGTTTTCATCCAGCTTTCAAGAGCGGGAAAGTAAATAGCATGTGTGTGATTGGGCGCGCGTTGACCGCTCCTTGCCGGGAAAGATAAGAACACACGTGCATGTACATGCACTTTGTCGAGGGGGATCTAACTCGCCACTTTATGTTAAGCATTTGGACATTGTAAAGCATTTGATTAATTACATATAAAGTACCTTCAAGTTTTCATTTTGGCCTAATGTATTGGGCATGGGTTTGTGTCAAAAATATATTTTGTAAAAATTAAAATTTATGTCTATTGTAACAGCCATCATCCTAATTCCTTCATTTACCCGCAACAAATTTCTCTCTCTCTCTCTCTCTCTCTCTCTCTCTCTCTCTCTCTCTCTCCTCTCTTTCTTTTTTATTCATATTATGTAATCTCTCTCTTATTTATATTATATCATATTGGTGTATACAAACAAAATGTATATTGATATAGTATCAGTATTATTTTACATATGAAACGCGTTTAGAGTTCATACGTTTAGGAAAGTGTTTAAGCATTTAGAAAAGTGTTACAGACATTCAGAAAAGTACCTCGAAGTGTTTAATATCGTTACATGTTTAGAATTTTATGTACAGTAATACTCACTTCGTCTAAACATGTTTAAGTATTAAACATATTCAATTCATATGTATTTCGAATATAAACACTTTCCTTCATATGTTTAGACTAAAACATGTTTCCGATCTGTTTAATTTCTAAACACTGTTTTTACAGTGTATACGTAAGTGATATTCCATGAATTTCGTTTTGTGTATGGAATATTATTGACTAACACCCATGACAGGAGTTATATATAGTACCATCATGCCCATCAGATTACCGTAAAGAGTACCATCGGGGAGTTGAAGAGGAATTGGGGCTTGTCTCAGGTGTCCAAAGTCTGAACCTCTTAATCCTTACCATGTTTTTATCAAGGTTGTTTTTGCGCACCAGTAATTCATAGCATAATATTCAATCATCATTTTGATTGTGGCTATTACGCGGCAGAAGCAGTATGATTTCTTTCTTTTCTAGATAGTTTATTTCTGTTAAACCAATAAACAAAGGTCGCAAAGTGAAACTGAAAGGAAGCGAGCAAGATGGATGGGGATGCTCACTCTACCTGATCACCTGAGATGCGGAGAGTGGCAAATGTTTCATAAAGAAAATGCGGATTTTCGAAAGTTTTGGATTATTGGAGATTTTGGTAACTCTTATAAATATTATAAAATGTATAGTTTAAGTCATATTTTGATCCTATGATGTACACGCAATATATATGCAATGTATATAAAAGTATTTTAATGAAAAATACACTTATTGGTTCTGTTTTATCATTGCCTAGATATTAACCTTCCTTCCTTTCAGTTCCACTTTGATTAGCTTCCTATAATCATTTGTGTAATGTCGCCCTCCATCCTTGAATGATAGAGTCCTTCAGAGATAATGATAATACTTTCCTCTAAGCATTTTCTGTCTTTTCATGGGTACGTCCGACCGTCTATACCTTTTTAAGAAACTGCCTCAAACCTCTCATTTCCTTCAATGAGACAGTTACAGAGTAGTTATAAAATTTTGTCATTTCAGAGAGAGAGAGAGAGAGAGAGAGAGAGAGAGAGAGAGCATGGGCGGATCCAGGAATTTTTTTCAGGTGGGTCCTACAGTCCGATTTTTTTGAAATGCAAAAAAAAATTTGTTATACATCCCGATAATTTTCTGAAAGGTACCCATAACCCTGTATTCGGTCAAAAAAGAAAATGATAGTGTACGTAACAGTGAGTTATATCTCCATTCAAGTTTTTAATTAGGTGACTAAATTATTGCTAATAGAGATAAGGATAGACTTTCTAATCAAGTCAGGATAATATTTCTATTTACAAATCTTCAAATGTGATTCTTTTGTTATTCATCGGTCATTTTATTTCATAAAGACCGCGGATGATTCTAAATATACGAGGTTTTGTGAACGTTCATTGAAGTGTGGAGGTCAATAAAAAACAATGAGGGGCGGAGAAAAGAAAATTATTGCAGTCGCGGGTGTGAATTGTTTTGATTATAATGAGTATTCGGCCATAGTATAGAAAATATTGTGTTTCAAGTCCGCTAAATACATCATTTTATAAGCAATGTTAACAGAAGAAGAATAGATTCTTCTATCCCGAGAACGCCAAAGTGCCATTTCATATCAATCTAGATCCCTATGGCGATTCTTGAAGACCAATTGTTCTAAATGCTTTTCAAATACATGTATATTGAGGAACCTGATGAACAAAATACATGTAAAGAAATATTATCCTCACTTGGTTAGAAATCTTTCCTTATCTTTAATTTGCAATAATGTTATCACATATTTAAAAACTTTAATGGAAAAAGAACTCATTGTTACACTGTTATTTTCTTCTTTGATTGAATACACAGGGTACCTTTCAGAAAATTATCGGAATGTATTACAAATTATTTTACTACTATGGCCTAATAATCGTTATTGTTGCATATTTCCACCCGATAATTTACATGGTCAATTTCATTTTGAAAAGCAGGGGTGTATTAAATATTTAGATTTTTATTTTTCGGAAAATTGAAGAAAATCGGCGGTTTGTAAGTCGGATAAAGACCTCGTTGAGGTCTGTATGAAGGTTAGATGCCCTCGGAGAGAACAGGGTGGTGTTTTAAACACCACCCTGTTCTCTCCTTGGGCATTTAACCTTCATACAGACCTCAACGAGGTCTTTATCCAATACATACATGTATTTGAAGAGCATTTAGAATAATTGGTCTTCAAGAATCGCTATAGGGATCTAGATTGATTTGAAATGGCATTTTGAGCTTTTCGGGATAGAGGTACACAATGTATCTATTCATTTCTTATAAAAGGATGTCTTTAACGGACTTGAAACACAATATTTTCTATACTATGGCCGAATACTCATTATAATCAAAACAATTCACACCCGCGACTGAAATAATTTTCTTTTCTCCGCCCCTCATTGTTTTTATTGACCTCCACGATTCAATGAACGTTCATTAAACCTCGTATATTTAGAATCGTCCGCGGTCTTTATGAAATAAAATGACCGATGAATAACAAAAGAATCACATTTGAAGGTTTGTAAGTCTTTTATTGACCTAGGTGTCATGTATATGTGTTGTATATAAGAAAGTGCAGCATCATATGAAAACAACGTACGTGTATGTAATAAATTCTGGCGAGCGGATGCGAGCCAGGGAAAATTTTTTAATTGCTGACGGCAAAATATCAAAATGAAAGATTTCTGATACAAATTCATGATATATTTTTCAAATGTTATAACAACAAAAGAGAAATTGTTTCGAAATTCCAAAGGGGTCCGGACCCCCCTCCCCCTGGATCCGCGCTTGGAGAGAGAGAGAGAGAGAGAGAGAGAGAGAGATTCACAGGAGTTCGATATTTATAGGAAACCCAAGGTTTGTTTATAAATATAAGTCCTTGGTAAAGTGCACTGCGACTACCCATACATCCCTTCACATAAATGAGGAATAATGAAGTAATAATTATTCGCTTTTCTCGACATTGAACCAGCCACAGAGCAAATTCCGGAAAAAAGACCGATGTCGGTTTTAACAATATATTTTCGTTTTCCTTCCTGTTGTCATCCACAGAGAGTGACTTTCAGAAACAGAACGATTTTTGAGTGAATTAAACAATATCCAAGATGGTTTTTAAGAGAATGAAGGAGTTTTTCTCTTACTGGTATTTCCAGTACCTGCTTTCCACTTCAGTTTACATGCTGGAACCAATGGAACAACGAATATTCAGTATCCTTTACTAAGACTAAGAGATTAATCTACTTGTACTAAATGGGGCCTTTCATATTTCATACACTATAAAGAGTACTACATTTTGGTACCATGACCTTTGACCCTGTGACCTTTCCCTTTACCCTATCCAGGGATTAATTTACCTCTGCGTCCTGCATCTCTGACGCATAAAAATAACTCGGGACCCACTGATTTCCGATCGCTGCGTCCCACTGTGCGCATTGTTCACATTCGTATAATGGGTCCGTTTTAGTTCATGTTTACATAAATTAAACATTCAAAGTTGAGAAAGTGTATTTACAGTATTTATTTAGCTGTATAACGTGTAAATGTCTCTTGTTTATATTTTGGCAGCTTTTTTAAACCTAACAGATACATGTATGTAAGGGTGAAACGTTTACCAAATTTCCTAAATGTGTACACGGAAGGCTGTAAACGAAACATAAACGTTTAAACGTTTCTTTGTTATCATTATTGTGAATAGTGATATTCATTAGTGTTTATTTGCAGACATGGTCATAAATTGACATAAATACGACTTAGTTATGCTTGACCAGATAGTATTCTTAACTTCAATACAGCATGCTGATGTTTCGTATAGTAATAAGATAACTTTCAAAGATTAAAAAATTAAACTGTTATTTTTAAACATGTTTGAACGATTCCCATAATTCAAAAATACAAGTGAGTTACACAAAACAGTTAATCCGTAGAAGGTTTGACACCGGGAAATCGAGGTAAGGGCGTTAATGGGCGGTGAAATGGACACAGAGAGTCTGAGACGAAGAAATAGACAGTAGTGACGGAGAAAGAGACGTTTGTGTGTTTGAAGTGTTTAAAGTTTGTCCACTGTGTCCGAATCGAGGGATGCGTACATAAATACACGTACGTAATCTCCGAAATGAGCAAATGCTTGACTTCGCGACTTCAGGAAATGACAACTATAGTATTGAGTTTTTAGAGTATGATTTATAATAATTTTAAAGAAGATATTTTTTGTATGCTATGTACAGTAGTCCGTTACGTACAGTAGTCCGTGTACACGTTTACAAATTATGTAAACGTTTACAGCCAAAAAACGAAACGGCTCCGTGTACACGTGTAAACGTTTCACCCTTACATGTATGTGGTATCGTATGAGAAATCATTGCGGAGCAACGTTTTTTTTTTTATTAATATACAGTCCGATGCGTGTCTAACTTCTTGGTATCATTCGGATTCAGAAGTAAAATATACAATTAAATATCTTTATGAAAAAGTCTTCCATTGAACATTATACAATTATTGACTTTTGATGAGGTCTACTCGTGACTATACAGACCTGGTCAGGTATTGGTTGACCGAGGCCAAAGGCTGAGGTTAACCAATGCCTGACCAGGTCTGTATAATCACGAGTAGACCGAAATCAAAAGTCAAAAACTGCTTTATTAAATTATCAGGATTTTATTAACATTTGCATTGTAATGATATGTGAAGTCAAAGATCTAACACTACAAAAATCAACGCACGCGCTGGTCACACACGCGCTAATCCCAAATAGACCGCTTTGGAGCATTAGCGGTCAACTCACTCTGAGGTACACTCTATCAAACAGCGTCTCCACCAATTAGAAATAAGCAAAATCGGCAAAAATTCCTGATCATTTAATAAAATGAAATGTATTGAAATTGTTAATTTACACAATAAGCGTACCGTCTTTGTATACCGTGTAGAATTGGTTTGTTTGGATAAGGTTTTACTATACACATGTAAAAAGCATCGCTAACTAAATAAACAATCAATATACTTAATTTGGCAAAATTAGATTGAAGTAATTAGACGTTATTTTGTGGTACATTTAACGATCTCAAGGACATAAAACGCCGTGAGGCGGTCAGCTCACTTGTATTGGTGAACTTTAAACGCCATGAAAAAAGAAGGTTTGTAGAAATTGTGACACATTAATTTCTGCTGGGACCCATTGTTTTGGCTGGGGACTCATTGACCAAGTTTCAGTGGGTCCAGAGGACCAAATAAGGTCAAATTGTAGATTAATCTCTGCCTATCATGCCTACCGTATATAACATTTTAGGTTAAGAAATTTTGAAAGAAGATCTCTTTTATACTATAAATGGTATTTCATACTTCATACACACATTTACCACAAAGAGTACTACAGTTTGGTATGACTTTTGACCTTGTGACCTTGACTTTGGGCTTATGTTGAAATTAGGTTAAG
The DNA here is from genome assembly GCA_028142955.1 of Pinctada fucata. Classification (NCBI taxonomy): domain Eukaryota; kingdom Metazoa; phylum Mollusca; class Bivalvia; order Pterioida; family Pteriidae; genus Pinctada; species Pinctada fucata. Next base: position 56,371,491 of record AP027107.1, read on the forward strand.
AAATTAAGTAGGGGGTGGGGATGGGGAGAGGTGTAATTCATCCACTTTAGGGCAGTTCTAGTTTGAATTAGGACCAATTTAGGTTGAAGTCTTATCAAGTTATGGGTTTCTTTTTCTGCTGTGGATGCTTAATATTTCAAAAGATACATTTTACTTACATCAATGGTCAGGCATCTACTGTCCGCTCACACCAGTTGTCAACTTTTTTGATAAGATGTAAACCATTTCATAGATCTTTATTTCAGAAGACCTTTTATATTGGTTTATTTGCAATGACGTTTAACACTGAGCCCATGGATTATGTTTATGGAAGATGTCTTAAGCCCGATACACACGGTAAGACTAGTCTTATAAGATTTGTATCATAAGATTTTCTCGTAAGACTCAACTGTACACACTGTAATACAAATCTTGTAAGACTGTAAACAAACAGTTTTCTCCTGCTAAAATATCTCATTAATTGAAGACAAATTAATTTGCAATGATATATATAACAGGCATGAAAGGAATTGACTCGAAAGAAAATAGATTAAAAGTAGATACTGGACAAAGCCATGCACAAAGTGGAAAGAAGCATTTAGTGTCCATCATGGACTCGTAAGGAAAGCACCCCTAAAAGTAACAGAAAATCTAATCGGAGCCCTTCCACTTGGATGTTTTTGGTTGAACACTTCCTGCGAAGGATTATATAATTCCCCTTCCACTTCCGAAAATGTAAAATCAATCAATATTAATTTTTCCATGTCAAATTTGGGAATTTGACCACCATTTTAGCATAGGTATTTTGGGGTTTTCCATGTCTAAATATTTTTAGTTACAGATGTATGTTGATAAATAATGAGAACAGAGCGATTTCATTGGTCAAAAATTAAAAAAATCTTATAAGACTTGTATTAAGGATAGAGCAGTATCGCTAATACAGTCTTATATGTTTTTGAAAATCTTACAATACAGTGTTTTAAGGGTGTACACACAGTAAGATTCTGTACTATAATAAAAGTCTTATAAGACAAATCTTACCGTGTGTACCGGGCTTTACAGTTACAGTGTTCTAGCTACTGTCCAGATGGTTCTCTTTTGACAAAAATGCAATTTTGACTATTTTTTCATGCAAAAGTTTAGATGAAATGGATACCATTCAGTAGATTTCCCTTAGTTGTAATTGTGGTTATAAGTATGATAATTATTGCACACAGTAAAACTTTATAGACAGAACAATACATCTATTCAACTGGTTCATAGAATTACTGATTCATACACTTGCAGCACAAATTAAAGTAGAGGAAGAGAGACAACTCCAGATACAGTAGAATCAGAGATGATACTGTATTTTACATGCATATCTTTTATTCATTTATTAACATAAAAATATTAACTTATGATTATCAGCTTATTGCAAGAACGTGTCATTGTGCGTGGGAAAATATTTTTTATCCTAGGTTTATAAATGTATACAGGTAGTTACAAGCGAGTTACTTATTGAGAAAATTAGTAAATTATCAATGTGGAGAGAAATTTAATAATAACATACCATCTATTTGTACCACTACATGTGCAGTACAATTCTGATCCTATGCAGTGAAATTATATATTCAGCTACATTTTGGTACATATATATATATATCACAGGCCGTAAAAGTGCCTGGTATGCATGTGATTGATATCTATCTCTCCATTCTTCCAGAATGGCATCTGCATTCTGAATTCTCTGAACAGAGTGTGCTGCTTGTTAAAGTATTAATATATCTTTAAAAAGGTTGAGAATGATAGTACATGTACATAATACTAATTCAGTGTATGAAATAAATTTGTTCAAGGATTTATTGATTTCCTTAACACTGTACAGATTGTTTCTTAGTTCTAGTGACAGCAATGTTCATGTACACAAGCTATGTGTTTATACCAGACCACATCTCAAACTTTGTCAACTTTGTGCTGTATCATACCCAGGGGAGCTCACCCAGTGTAGAAGATATAACCACATGATGTACAATCATCACCTACAGCACATCTGGTTGTTTACAGGAGTACCGAAAGCTGTGATTATCATTATCATGTCATGTCATTGTATATTGCATAGAAACATTGAAATATTTTACAATATAGAATTTATATCTTGAAAAGAACATGTTGCATGTATATTTTAATGATGGAAACTACACAAAATCTTATGAAGTACGCAATTATAATAATTTTGGATTCACAACGCTATCTTTTTTTTAATTTTTAATTATTGATTTTTGATTCAAAACTTTTATTTGTACATTTTATTTTTTTAAAGAATTTAAGCCTTACTTGATTTTGTTTTGTATACTGATGTACTTTATTTTAGATATGTAATGAACATACATGTACATGTATTACCTTTTCGCATTGCTTGATACTTCTCATCTGCAGTTTCAATTTATAATTTTTCCCCCAAAATCAAGGAATTATTTTTTATGTAACTTTGTTAAATTCTGCATGCAGCAGTGATTCATGTGTCATGAATCATGATTGCACTATAAATTGCATATGATTTGTTTGACACCTATTATGAATTAATTTTGTGTTATTTTTCTAGTGCTTTTTCAGTACCAGTATTTTATGCATTTCAAATTTATCTTGTGTATACTATGAAAAGTGTTTTTCACATGATTATTTAGAATTTTGAATGAAATGATAATTTACTGTGGAGAGAATAGTATATTCAATGGAACTTTTGCTATTTTTATCTCAATTTTACTAAATTCAATTTTAAAAAATGAAATACAACTAAAGCTAAATGGTTCAGTTTCATTTGTCATTGCTAAAATGAAGATTTTTTAATTCTTATAATCTAAAATTATTCATATATTTACCATTATTTGCAATATCTAGATATGTACACAGCAAACTTCACACTGAGACAATATACATGTATCTAGATATGTACACAGCAAACTTCACCATGAGACAATATACATGTATCTAGAAATGTACACAGCTAACTTCACCATGAGACAATATACATGTATCTAGATATGTACACAGCAAACTTCACCATGAGACAATATACATGTATCTAGATATGTACACAGCAAACTTCACCATGAGACAGTATACATGTATCTAGATATGTACACAGCAAACTTCACCATGAGACAATATACATGTATCTAGATATGTACACAGCAAACTTCACCATGAGACAGTATACATGTAAATCTGTACATAAATCACTACTTTGGCTTGAAGGTATATTGGCTTTAATTTTACTATTTTTCATCCATTTACATTACGTTTGATTTTCTTGAATTTGCTGTTTGCATGCTCAAAGATCTCAGAATTACTTTTAATTAATAATTTTTGCATTGAATTGTGATGAGCTTCTATGACTAATTTAATATTTGAGAAATTAACACAAATCAAAATTTCTTCTCAATTCAAAATGTGTGGTACATATACATGGAAATAAAAACAAAGAGTGAATTGTTCTTAATGAATTAAACTTGCAAATATCAATATTTTACTGAACATGTGCCATATATTCAGAATGTAAAAAAAAAATTGGTAACAATAAAACACGTATGAATTGTTCAAATATATGTGCTTTAGTATAATACAATAATGCCTAATTCTTTGTGTGGTGTGGGATTTGTATCAATATGTCTTGTGCAATTTTGAATAAATGGGGCTCACATATTAGACACTCCATGTACAAGCTATGTAACTTGTGTAATACACATACATGTGATGTTTAATCATGTACCAGAGATTGTAACTTGTACATGCTAGTATTGGAACTAGAGCATGCATGTTATTACATGTGTATATGAAAGTTATGTAACCATTGAGTTTGCATGAATTGGTAACTTGTGCACAAGTTTTGAATTTTAGCAAGAAACACTTAATTTGATAACTCTGAGGTTTCAATATGATCTTATATATATTGTTTTATAGTTCAGTTTCATGGGTGATTTTGTCAATTTATCGGGTGAATTCTGAAAAGAAATTAAGATCATGAGGAAATGAATGCATTTGAGTGTTTTTAGACAGTGTATACCCTTCTTTAGTATCCAATTACAAGAATAAGTTTTTAATCAATTTATTTATCCTTTTATGAAAGGAGAATAAGATCTTTTTGGATTAAGAGGGAAAAAATATATCTATTCAAACAATAGTTTTATATTTAGAGAAAATGGTGAATTTGGTAGACTTCGAAGGTCAAATAAAGAATTGAGTGGTATTAATGTACCAAGAATTTCTGAACAGAATAGTTAGTATTTTACTCTGTGGGTGCCATTATAGTTATTTATACACAGTGTAATCTTGCCAAGTATAATAGATATATACATTTTGTATATGCTTGTGGTGCTTATGTCATTATTTATACATACACCAGGTTATGATGTTTAAGTATGTACATTTAGTTTATGCATGTTTATTGGGTTTTAAAAACCGTTTAGAAAGAAGTAAAATTTTTTGTTTTGGTGATATGTACCTTATTCATAAATTAATTTAGGTGTACAACCATGTGACTTTTACTTATGTATAATAATCTACTGAAGTTATTTTATTTGTTTATCTTATAATCTCTCACTTGTAAGTTTGGACTTATTCATAAATTCAAATTATATATAAGAAATAATATACTTATGAAGATGATAAGTCATATAGATCTTTCATTTTAAGATTTACCGTATATCTACTAGATCAAATCAATTAATATGTTTGAGGACTTGCAGAGTGTGTGTGATACTGTTGAATTTATGATTTATTTACAAAAAAGTGCACATACATAGCTCAGCAAAATTTTTATTCTTAGTATTCCTTTTTAAGAAAATAAATTATTGTGAATTTTATTTTGTGTATGATTTGGTTCTTATATTGCTTTGTGTTTTCCCTATTGAGGCATAAAGGTTCATTATCTTAAGTGCAACATTTGAGCTCATCTCTGGATGAAGTAGAAGGAGAGGTCTTTTTAGCTCACCGAATGCAATTATGCAAGGTCCTCTACCAAGTTTGTGTTTTTTGTGCCGATTGGTCAACAAATTTGGCCGCCTTGGGCTCTGATTGGCTGACGCATTTTCGACTTTTCCTCTGCAATGGCTGCACAGTGTTTCGCAAAACCTTACAGGAAGCAAGTACTCATGATCCTCTACAAAGTTTTTGTTTTTGTGCCGATTGGCTTACAGGGCCTACAGGGAATTGTCCACTATCATTCTTTTGTTTGCAACTCAGGTGAGCAATGTGTTCCCCTTGGGCCTCTTGTTTCTGTACCTCCAGCATCAACACTTATTGGTACTGTACGTCACCATACTTCAGATACTGCATCTTCCTTAGATTACCTACCATAGGTTTGGGAAGGTCAGCTTTGAGAGAAGTGTAATTGCAAAATAGATTAAAGTTGCTGTACAGGTTCATTAAATAGTTTTTATATGTTACCATGCTTGAGATGCTGCATCTGACCAACTTCTTGTGCTTGACTGGTCAGGTTTAGAAGTTACTTCAGAAGCTCTGGTTTCTAATAAGAATGAAGGGAAAACCAATTAAGTGTCCATACTCTGCATCCAGAGAGGAGCCTGATTGATAATCATTGCTAAATGTGGTGCATCAGACATACATGTTTTGTTTATGAATTATGAGAAGCCATAATTTGTACATCTGTGGCTGCCACATTGTATTTTCTAAATTTCTAGCATTATAATCTCAAGTCTGTACAGTTCCAAATTTGTAAAGGGTATAAGCTCCAGACAAATGAAAGTCGCTGTACATGTTACATATGGCATACAGATCTATGCCAAATTTAGAGCCTCATTCGATTTTTGCTTGCATGGCAAGGTATAAAAAGTTTTGCTGGGTTCACTTTTCAAGGAAGTATTAGTAGTTAAAAAAATTGTAATGGGCCAGATTACCATTGACCTTTACTCAACAATTGTTATGACTCTGGTGAAACCAGAGGTGGCTTTAGGTTACCTTGCTGTCTGCCTGTTTAAATGTCTGTCAGTCTGAATAAGCTTGTCGGGACCACAATATTTGAGTGTTTGCATGGGTCTGAATAATATTTCACACAAGAGTTAATCAGAACTGAAGGATGTGCCATTGCCTTTATCCAGGGTCACGGGTCAAAAGTCAAAGTACATTTTGTCGTGAACATAAGTTTTCACCACCTGCATGGATCTGAATATTTCACATTTTTTTTCCAGAACCCAGGATGTGATAAAAGGTCAAGGTAATAGATTAAAAACAGGTTTAAAAATCTTGTCCAGAACATATTTTTATTTTTTCACTGCCTGCATGGATCTGAATGATATTTTACAGAATTGTGGCCAAGGACTCGAAGATGCTTTATGATCTTGATTTAACTTCATATGTTGGTTGAAAACCCTTGTCTGGACCATATTTTTTGTTGCTGTCATGGATCTCAATAATTCTTCACAGAATTGTTGCCAAAGGTCAAATATGTGTTATTACATTGATCAAAGCTCAAGATCATAGTACATATGGGGAGAAAAATCTTATCAAGACCTTAATTTTCCGATGACTTCATGGATGTTAACAATATTTTACAGAATTATTGCTCAGGACCTAAGTATGTGTTATGACTTGATAAAAGGTCAAGGTCACAGGACATGTGTGTTGAAAATCTTGTCCAGACCATAATTTGTTACTGCTGTCTGTGTCATGGATCTGAATAGTATTTCACACAATTGTTGCTAAGAACCTAAGGATGTGTCGTTGCCTTAATCAAAGGTCACAAGTCAAAAGTTGCAGTACATTGCCAAGAACCCAAGGATGTGTCATTGCCTTAATCAAAGGTCATAGCTCAAAAGTTGCAGTACATTTGGGTTGAAAACCTTGTCATGCATGAACATAATTTTTCACTGCATGGATCTGAATAATATTTTATATACCGTGGATATGATCCTAATGTCACCAAACGGACACTAGGCTTGGTACTTGACCAATCTACAGTCTTGTACAAGCGCATCCTTGAGACTTGCACTCTGACTGACTGTGACGACGGGACTCCATGACGGGCCATGTCCAAACCTCTTTAGAGAAGACAGGGCCCCGACCACCTGTCCTCTCTGAATGTCAGTCGGACTCCTCGGGTGATTACATACATGAGCTCGCTACAGCCGGCAGAGCACGGACTTTATTACACATGCCCTCTTTTTATATCCATTTACATATTCATCTGTGTCTCTTGGGCCTCTGCGTTTCGCGGTCTTGTTTGTGTGATGTCATCTTACAGTGAGGAGGTTGTTTTACACCACAATTGAACGTTCTTCGAGACCTCTGGGTAATCGGAGAAGTGAGAGGGTTGTGCGCACGCAATCCAGGATAACCACACCATTTGCTACTTGCGTGACAGATGGCCATCCAAAGTCGGCACCGGTTACCCATTGGTCTCGTCGGTTTATGTGTAGTCTTTTTTGTTTGATGTTTACATGTCGTGTGTCTCTTTTCCGTCTCGTGCTGTACTTGTCTTTTGTGTTTTTGCATCGGGTGTTTTGGTGTTTTACTGCTGATGCTGCAACGGGGTCTTGTTGGAGATCTCCTCCCTTCTTTTTATAGCATTGTTGAAAAAAAATCAAGATTTGTCTTGACCTTGCTCAAAGGTTTACGTTGTATTGAAAATGTTGACCAGAACATGAATGTTCACTGTCTGCATTGATCTGAATAAAATTTTACGAAATTGTTACCCAGGACTCAAGGATGTATCATAACTTTTTGTCAAATATGATAAGTCAAGGTCACAGTGCATCTTGTCCGGACCATTGTTATCCACCGCCTTCATGGACCTGAATAACATTTCACAGAATTAGTATACAGGTCCCAGGGATGTGCCATGGCCTTGATCAAGAGTTATAGTATATGTGGATTGAAAAATCTTATCCATAACACATTTTATTTTCACTGGCTGCATGAACATGGATGGAATTTCACATAATTGTTGCCTAGGATATATATGACCTCGATCCAAGGTCAAGGTCACAGTATATGCGGGTTGGGATAAAAATGTCCGGAACATAATTTGTCAGTGTCTACATGGATTTGAATAAATTTCAATAGAATTGATGCCAAGAATCCAAGGATTTTCATGACCTTTATCAAAGGTCGGAGTACTTACGAGTCGAAAGTTTTGTCCCGGCAATTTTTTTCACTGATCGAATTGAATTCAGTTCTTCACAGCCTTATGTCTTAAAGCCTACTGGCTAAATGCCCAGGGTATCAAGATCAAGACTACGGTGCAATTGAGTAATAAGATATGGAGTTGTAATGCAGAACAGTGTTGTTTGATGCATTCTAGGTAGAGTTGCAGGGCTTAGATTTGTACTGGTAGGAGACATTTATCGCTTGGTGGTCAAAAGCTTGATTTCACAAAATTTTCATTCATCTATTCGGTTGGTTCTAGTCGAAATGAATTTAGCTTGCACCAAAATTTCTTGTTGCATCGGTATCCGTATTCAAGTCTTTTCTCATTTATAGCTCCTCTGGCATAACCAGAAGATTTTTTTTTCATTTCAATTTGTGTAAATGATGTTAAACGTCTCTAAATTAAATAGCATCATTTAAAACCTGATAAATTTTAACAGCATGGACCAGACATGCACGTTTCGGGTACTAAACCCTCGTCAGTGATCCTTAGTCTAAACAATGCAATATGGCCAAAAAGTATGAAAATTATTATGTCCAAAAATGTACCAAAAGACGTAGTAGAATGAGTGGGATATGATGCTACAGGATCCACGTTTTAGACATTTCAAGCAATTTTGTAACAGAAAATTTCAAATGCGTTGAAGAGACAGACGATCAACCGAAGTTGATCGAACCTGGTATCATGTGCCCTCGGGGACTCTTGGTCCACCAGCAGTGACACTCACCAAGTAGTGCAAATGTTAAACGTCTCTAAATTCAATAGCATCATTTAAAACCTGATAAATTTTAACAGCATGGACTAGACATGCACGTTTCGGGTACTAAACCCTCGTCAGTGATCCTCAGTCTAAACAATGTAATATGGCCAAAAAGTATGAAAATTATTATGTCCAAAAATGTACCAAAAGACGTAGTAGAATGAGTGGGATATGATGCTACAGGACCCACGTTTTAGAAATTTCAAGTAATTTTGTAACAGAAAATTTCAAATGCGTTGAAGAGACAGACGATCAACCGAAGTTGATCGAACCTGGCTACATGTGCCCTCGGGGACTCTTGGTCCACCAGCAGTGACACTCACCAAGTAGTGCAAATGTTAAACGTCTCTAAATTCAATAGCATCATTTAAAACCTGATAAATTTTAACAGCATGGACCAGACATGCACGTTTCGGGTACTAAACCCTCGTCAGTGATCCTCAGTCTAAACAATGTAATATGGCCAAAAAGTATGAAAATTATTATGTCCAAAAATGTACCAAAAGACGTAGTAGAATGAGTGGGATATGATGCTACAGGACCCACGTTTTAGAAATTTCAAGCAATTTTGTAACAGAAAATTTCAAATGCGTTGAAGAGACAGACGATCAACCGAAGTTGATCGAACCTGGCTACATTATAAATTGAAAAAGTGGGAAAAAAATAAGCAACCATTGCAAGAGAATCAGGGCATGGCAAACGATAATAAAGATCAACCTGATCTTTATTATCAATTGAAAAAGTGGAAAAAAAATAAGCAACCAATGCAAGAGAATCAGGGCATGGCAAACGAACTTAGGGAACACGAAAACAAAAACGCAAAACACTGGCGTGAAAAAAATTAAACTTAAACTCGTATGTCTTTTGACAATGAAAACATCTAGTAATGCAGACTGATGATATATTTACAATTCCTTTATTATGATTTTTTTTTGGTTCGATGCCGGTACATTGAATAGCATCAGATAGCAAGACCAAAATAGATATTACATATAAATGGACTTTCATAGTTATTTTGAAATATTTTCTGTGGAGTGTTCCGGTGGCTAGAAACACATACAATAAATTCTTCACTGGCAACCTTTCATCCGTTATCTGTTGTACTGCAACTGATGATAAACTTTCGAACAAAAGTCCAGTGACTAAGGGTAATGTTTGATGAAGGTAAAGGTACATGTAGTTTTGCATTAAATCACGGTAATGTCACGAGTATAAAAGTCTCACCAAGAATCCAATGACCGATAATCCCTCCAAAATTACAACCTGGAATACCCCTATCGGCAAAGCACACACAACAAGGATACCGATAAGCGGCAAGATCAATGATAAGGGACGGCATAAGAAAACAGAAAGGGCAAAAAGTATGCGGTATAACTCCTCCATTATTTCTTCAATATCACGTATGTCAATTCAATTTCTTCCATTTTAATAACTATAGTGTGATTTTTCGCCGTATAATAGACTGCATTCTGCATAAAAAAATAAACGTTCAAGAATATCATTTAGTACAATACGTAATGATATGAAATGTTAAACGTCTTTAAATTCAATAGCATCATTAAAAACCTGATAAATTTACAGCATGGACCAGACGTGCACGTTTCGGGTACTAAACCCTCGTCAGTGATCCTCAGTCTAAACAATGTAATATGGCCTAAAATTATGAAAATTATTATGTCCAAAAATGTACCAAAAAACGTAGCAGAATGGGTGGGATGTGATGTTACTGGACCCACGTTTAAGAAATTTCAAGAAATTTTGTAACAGAAAACATATTCAGCGAGCTAGCCAGATCACCTAACAAAAATAAGCACTCTCTTGGCCTATTACATCATATTTAACCTTACTATAACAGAGGAACGATAGCAAAGATTCCCCATTATCTTCCAGATATAATTTGTTCAGGACATTTGAAACGAACAGAAGCTTCAAGATGTCTGTGGCGGTAAAAATTTGTCATAGATGACAACAAGAGTTGACAGAAAAACGGGCTGGAAACTATAAGATCTAGACCCCTTTGACGAGCCGGTAGGGACTAATGAAACTTAGTTTGAAGTCTGAAAACTGCAGCAAAATCAAAGAAAACCAAAAATATAGTATTTCCCAATGTACATAAAAGTATACAATGAAATAATAATAATTAAAAAATGCACGACCTACCGTATCCAGCCGATTTTGGTCAATACATAGAATTTGTGATGTACATTCAAGCACGGTAGGCAATGTAGAACTCAATGTTGGAAATGTATATAAACGTTTCATTAAACTGATGTCACAATGAGCAATTGCAGTTGAAAATTCGAGTTAGATATCAAATAAAAAACAACCTAATTCGTCGATGTTTGTTAAAGCGAAACAATGCTAAAAAAGAAAATAAACATTCTTTGAATATCGATATATTCGTAATGTAAACAGAAAGCGGAATACGTTACCAAAATTATTACTATTTATGCTGTTTTGATTACTGCGAAGGTAGTATTTTTCAAAAAATCGCATACGAATACTGGGCAATTCAAATCATAAATCACTTGACTCTTTGCAGTGCATGATAATTGAATTTGAAAACTTGCCAATTTGATTTGATTGACAAGGATATGATCCCATACTTGATTCTTTTGAAAAGTCCATGACAAGTTGTGTACCTTCTGTTACAAAAATTCAATTAATTTATATAAATTTTTAAAGTCTCAATTGTTATAAAACTTCTTCAAACAGCATCCTTGTCCTAATTCTTACTATAGAACATCGTCAGCGCAGATTGATTCGATGGTCCATTTGCGAAATATTTCTAAAATCTCCACATATTTTTACCTCAATCCAATAACATTTATGAATGATGATTCAGTTTTTCATCCTACATCCAGTTATTTTTTTTATCAGTTGCCTATTTTGTTTTGCTTTTTGTTTACTGATCTTTACATCTTACATGATGTACTTTATTCACTGAATTGTACATGGCCGTTTATCTGTAATGGTTTCTGGAGATATTTCATTCGGGATTTCTTCTCTCAGATGAGATGACATTTTATCTACTTTCTCTGGTTTGAAAGATACTAGTATATATCTCTCTCATTTGTTTTATAGGAGGATTTTTTTTATTTCACAAACATCGATGTTTGTCCTCTATAACGTAGGCATCACACATGTAAGGTTTATTTGTTTGATTAATATCCTTTTTCTTAAAAGAAAATGGAAAAGAAAAAAATATGAATAATTGTAACAACTCTTTATTTGAAGATAACATTTATCAAAACAAAATATAACATTTTACAATAGATTACGACATCGTTCATTGAACAAAGAAAATATCTACCCGTTTTAACTTATCATAAAAAATTCTACATTTATATGCTCAATTTATCTAAAAATATAAAAGAATATGTGATAATGTTTTTACAAATAAAATTTCCACATATGCAAATTTATCATATAAATAACAATTCATTCAACAACAGCAAACATATAGTTTTATACATTTCTTGATTTTAACTTTTGGTAAAGGAGTTCACTTGCAAATATGCTAATAGTATGCCCTTAAATTCTTTTTAAGATTACTTTAAACGTAAGTCATACAATGTTGAAAAATTTACAGCATGGACCAGACATGCACGTTTCGGGTAATAAACCCTCGTCAGTGATCCTCAATCCAAACAAAATCTGTGAAAATTATGTCCTAAATATACCGGAAGACGTAGCAAAATGGCTGGGATATGAGGCTACAGGACACAGGTTTTAGAAATTTCAGAAAATTTTGTAAGCAGAAATTTTCAAATGCGTTTGAAGAAACGACCAACCGAAATTGATCGAACTTCGCTACATGTGCCAATATTATGCATAATTTTATGTGATAAAAGATAATACAGAGGAAAAATATCAATATTGTATCATACATGTATGATTTATTAAAACGACAAATATGTTATGATTTTAGACAGAAGCACTTACATGTGCAATCATATTCCATAAAAGGGAAACGACGAATCACGAAAAAGAATGATATATGCAAACTCTGCTGCCAATAGATATTTTGGCATCTAAATCATGTTTTATAAATGGTGCATAAAACATACCTCTTTGAAACATCACTCGATTAAATTTGATATTATGCATATATTAAATTGAAAATCTCTTTTCAACAAATTAACATTTTGTCATCTGATGATCATGCATGTTCATCGATTTGAAAAAACGCACTTTGATTTCCCCTCTGGCTTGAGAAGCATTACCTCGTCTATGTCAAATGACTGCTTTGGATCTAATGAGTAATTGAAATTCTGGAATAGCTTTGCCAAGATGATCTTTCCTTCAATCTACAAACAATACAAAAAAAATCCAGATACGTAGATACATAACAAAAGAAGAGAGCAAAACACTTTAAAGAGAGAGAGGGAGCGTGCTTGGACCATACAGGAAATTTGGAGCCGCGCAATTTCTGTAAAGTAAATGAACAAATTTAAATTAAAAATAAATAACCAGAGGGTGCTAATGAAATGAATTTGAATTTTAAAACCTTGACGACGGGACTCCATGATGGGCCTTGTTGAAATCTCGCCAGAGAAGACTTGGTCTTGATTTTCTGTCCTATTCGAAAGTTGGTCAGACTTCTCGGGTGATTGATCTTGAGCTCGCTCCAGTCAGCAGAGCACAGACTGTAGCACGCATACCATAGAATTTTTTAGATCCATTTACATAGATTCTGTGTTACAAGAGGCCGCTGCGTTTAACTATCTTGTTTGTGATGTCACCTTACAATGAGAAGTTTTGTGTTTATAAAACAATTGTTTGTCTATGAAGACCTCTGTGTATCCGGATAAGTGGGAGGGTTGTGCGCACGTAATCCGGATAATCACATCATTTGCTAATGGCAGATGGCCGTCCAAAGTCGGCGCCGGGTGCACATTGGTTTCATTCATTTTATGTGTTGTCATCAATGTTTAATGTTTCTGTACGTCTGTTACGATTGTTTTGTATGATGCTCTAGTGAATATTGTTGTGTCTTTTTGCGATTTGGAGTTTGTATGATGTCTTTTATGTGTCAATTTCTTGTGGGTTTATTTCGATGGGTGAATGCAGGGTGGTCATGCTTGAGATCATTCCCTTCTCTTTATGCGGCTTATGAAAATCACTTTGGCTGGAAGCATCACTGATGAGGATTTGGTATCCGAAACACGTGTCTGGTGCAAAATAAATTCGTTCTAAATTTTCGTCAAGAGGGTATAGAGTTCAAACACTTCCGTATTATTGGATATTGATAGCTATCCTACTTACCTCAGCAAACTGCTTTCCTAAGCAGGTCCTTGGTCCTAATGTAAAGGGGAAGTATGTGTAGGAATTAATTCTGAAAAAAGAGTGTTCGCTTATATTGTTTAAACTTAATTTGTAAATTCATTCTGAAAAAAAAAAGAGTGTTCGCTTATATTGTTTCAACTTAATCTGTATATTCAGCTAATTTGGAATAATTAAATCTTTACATTTTAGATTAGTTCACGATAGTTCACTACCCAATGCTCTGCTGATAATGTCATGTCAACAAACCTTAAGTATCCCTAGGGGGAAATTCATAGCAAAAGTAACAAATAATCACTTTTTAAAAAGTATGGTGTAATTATGTACCTGCTGGCAGAGTCTGGACCGAATCGCTCGGGATCAAATTTGAGAGGATCGGGGAAAAATTCTTCTAGACGACCAGAAACGAACGTACTCATCTGAAAATACAGGATTAATTTTGTGCTAATCAAATAGCTCATCAATGTATAAAAATAAAAAAGCAAACAGCATAGTGTTAAACGTCTTCAAATTCAAAAGCATCAATTAAGAACAGATTAATTTGCAGCATGGACCAGACATGCAGTTTCTGGTACTTAACCCTCGTCAGTGATCCTGAATCTAAACAATGTAATGTGGCCAAAGAGTATGAAAATTATCATGTCCAAAAATGTACCGAAAGACGTAGCAGGATGGGTGGATTATGATGCTACAGGACCCACGTTTTAGAAATTTCAAGAAATTTTGATAACAGAAATTTTTGAATGCGTTGAAAAGACAGACATCAACCAAAGTTGATCGAACTTGGCTACATGTGCCCTCGGGGACTCCTGGTCCACCAGCAGTGACACTCACCAAGTAGTACAAATGTTAATCGTCTTCAAATTGAATAGCATCATTTAATAGCCATTCTCTGTAAGGACCAAAATCGTTCGGCACGGCATGTCATGGATTTTGATGATTTTCGGTATAATGGGTATATATTAAGTACTGACCATGAAAATAACACTTTTCAGCCAATGTGACCTCTGGTTGCCATGGTAACGAGGTCATTCTATTTATAGCACTTTTGGGACCATGAAATAAGCCAGCTCCGGAGACTTCGTTGCCATGGATACCAATGTAACAGCTTGTTCATCTTTATATAATCTATTCTTCCTTACTTCCATTCTTACTTAGTACACTTAGATATGTGAAATTTATTACAGGAACCTTATTGTATTAAGCCAAAATAAGTCAAAATGAAGCGAAAAATAGAGGTGAAAATAAGGGCCAATTTAGTGTGTTTTTGACCATTTTCAATCTTAAATATCACAAAAGGCACCAATAGGAGACTAGTGATTTTCATCAATGGAAATGTATGTTTATTGACAAATAAAATGAACGAAAAATTGGAGTGGGTATTTAAGAGTTTTACCTAAATTCTGTCGTCAAAGACCGTTGCCATGGCAACATTAGACCTTTTTGCTTGTTTCATATTATCTTTGAAATTGATTTTATTCCTCTTTAGAGCTACATAAGATTGTCAAAATGTATGCATGTATAGATATGACTTATATCTTTTACATGTTTTACATAAGAACAATTAAAATGTTCAAGGTCATTGGCTTGATGTTCAAGGTCATTTATATTTTGAGACTCAAATTTTGCATAAAATATTGATTTTTTTTTTGTTACCGATTTTAGTGATTTTTTTATTTAAATATTTTCAAAGGTCATATATATTATGAAAGCACATGAATATAAGAAAGACAAATCTTAGAATTTATTGAATTGTCGCAATTCAATGGGTAAATATTTTTCCGTCAAAAAACAAGAAAAATACAGATTTTGTCCCTTTTTTATCAAAATACTCACCAAGAATTTAGATATTCAAAGATGTGCAGAAACGTAATCAATAGTTCTAAGAAATAAGTGATACATTTATCATTTTATGGCAAATAACTGTTAAGTTCAATATTTCAAGGTTTCTAAAATATTGAAACCTTCATTTTATGAAAAATCAGGATTTTTCGTCAAATCTGGTCACTTAAAGTTTAATGACCTTGAAAATTCAGTGGGTGACCTTGAAATATTTTCAAGGTCATTTTTATATCAAAACGCCTCTGATAGATGTATACATGAACTTCTGTTCCAATATCATGCGTAGATAGTTTGATAGAGGTTGTGTTTAAATTCATCGTATTGAAACCTTCCAGCCGATTGTTGCCATAGCAACTAAATTTGATGCTGCTTTGCATATAAAAGGACAAATTAGCCCAATTAATTTTTTATATTCATGTAGAGTTCAAAGATGATACTAATTGGATAACTAGAATTTGGACTTCAAAAATTGGTGCTTTTATGAAATTTTCAACCTTGTAAAACAGTAAAAACATGCAAAAAAGGGTCTTTGAGTGCCCAAAACAAAGCCTTTTGATACCCTGTTTTGGCCCAATTTTCATCTTGTATACATAAGGCATCCAAAATGAATGTAAAAAAACTTTACAAATATGCATAATAATAAGGATTAAAAGAAAATAATCAAAGCAATTTAAGATTTAAAATGTACCTGTTTCCATGGTAACAAAGCCTACAAATATGCCTTGTCCTCTAGATTTTCCCGATTTTTGAAACTTCAGACACGGTTACCATGGCAACGACAACCTTTTTGAAAAAACTGGGGTTGATTTACATACTAGTACTTTATATTGAACTTCCATACCAAAAATCTCAAAAATCCATGACATGCCGTGCCAACATGTTTCGAAATTCTTTGGTTCTTACAGAGAATTGCTGTTAAGGTGCGTCATTTGACACGATTTAGGACCATTTTTGCCCATCCTCTGTTCTAGCACTCATTGAGATTGAATTGCATAGATATTTCAATTTATTATGGCCAATGTTTTATTTCTGACTTTATTGAAGACTTTAATTCGTATACTAGTACATACCTAAAAGCGGATAAGTTTTAAAATTTGTTCTAAACTGAATGAAGTATCCGTGAAAAAATGCTTCGCGGTTATTTCCATAAAAATGAGCTGGAGGTACTCTTTTGAAAAGTCCGGATTTCTCTTAAGTAAGAAATAACCCATGAATTTCGTTTTACGTATGGAATATTTTGACTTAAGCTGTTTTATAAGGTAGAGCTGATGGATATCAAAAACATAAAAATTGTTTAAATTCCATCCTCATTAAGGCAAATTTTACCTTGCTGACACTTTTTCAAGAAGACCACAAAATGGCACTGCTCAAGAGCGTTTGTAACCTCTTATATCAATACGGACATATACTTTTTCTTCACTAATTTAGAAAATCTTTCTCAGGAGCACATTTTACTGTGTGTTTGAAAAAAATCGTTGAAATTGAGGATCCCTGATACTTTTACCCAAATTTAGATGATTCTATTTATTTTTGTGTAATATCCAGTGTGCATTTGGTCCTTACGATGACACTTTAAAATATCAAAATGAAGTTTTGTACAAAGTTTGTAACCTGTTTTATTATACGTAAACAAAGATAACTAAAATTAAAATCAAATGAGTGCATTTTAGCACTTTGAGTATCTTAGATACAAATGTGCTTTTTTAGCAACACATTTTCAGTATTTTTTACCCCGTTTTTCAAATAAGGACAAGTCTAGATTTTCATCACGAACCTATTAATGTTTCTTCATAAAATGATTAATCTACATGAATTCTATGATTTTAACATGGTTTTCATAAGATCGTTGAAATTCCATAGTCCAGAAATGACATGCCTTAAGAACAGATTAATTTGTGTAGTAGTGTAACAGAAATTCTTTTGTTTTTTTCAAATTTTGTTCCCTGTTTGAATTTTACTCACTTACTATAATCATTGACGAATTCTACTGCTCTAAAAACAGACTACAGAATATGCTACAGAATATGCTTACCCCTACTGTTGTAAAGGCTGGTAATGTAAATCCTCCTACCACGTGATCTGTCTGTACCTCTCTGAAAGTGTTAGCTGCTGGGGGATATAGCCTCAGGGATTCCTTCAGTACCATGTCAGTATACGATAACTGTGACACGTCAGAGTAATCTAACACTCTTTTCTTTCCGACTTTATCGTCTATTTCCCTTTGCAACCTATACAAGAAAAGGTTTATAATAATGGATAATCTACATCTGAGTTACCGTTTAAAAGCAATACATCATCTACGTTTCTCTTTACTTTTAAGCATTTCATCACATGAAAACATTTCTTATCAATTGCACAAGATCTATAGAAGTAAAAGTACGCAGCAGCAACACGCAGCTACGTTAAGGCACTCCTCGTTTTTACGTTGCAATATTCGTGTCATTTTTTAAAGACATTTTCAATAATGAGTAAAGACATCCTCCAATAAAATTTCTTAATGTATTTGGTATCAGTGGTTAACACTAAGCTTGTACTACACATTCAGCCAATAGTGATGTCATGTGCCACATCACAAGTCACGTGACAACTATTTATAACATGCAAACAATGAACTGTATAAAACGAGCTGGCGCAACGCCATTCCTGCAGTTACAGTCCTATGCTTACTACCAAAATACCTTGTAGGCATTGCCATTTATGAGTTCAAGTGCGCACTTTTATTCTTTTTTATATTTTTGGAATAAAAGACGATTTTTATCTTAAAAATGACTAGAACAGCACTAAACTCCCAGTATTTTCGTATATTTTAAATAGTCATAGATAGAATTGACAAAGTGCCTACTTAGATCATGGAGGACAACCATCTATCGGACTAGTTTAACGCGACCCCAACACATAGCATTGTAATTTCAGCCTGCGCCATGCAATTTTATACCATCACCCTACGACGATATCTTTTTCAAACGTATATGTGACTAGCGAAGGGAAGCAACTCGTAGTTTATAACAATCAAGGTCGACTTCGCCGATTTCGTTCTCATAGTTTTGTGGTCTTTAAACACAAATATTTACCTGAGAAGATGAAATAAATACTATGTTGTTTAATTGAGGAAAATTTCATCGTATTTCAATAAAAAAAGTGAAAAGATTAAATCGTTGGCAATCAGTGAAATTTACTTTACAATTTCATCACTTTGACGTAACGGTGTGGTGGTGTAGTGGTTGTGACGCAGGACTGCGAATACCATGATCGCGAGTTCGATCCTGGCATGAAGTTCATTTTATTTTTCAAAATTTTACGAAGTTTTTGCTTTTTTTAATTGTTGACTCAGTGAGAGGCACCATGGTATCAATAGGCATTGTTTCCGAATATTGTATATGAATGTACTTATCAAAAGAGCTTTGTACAGTACAGATAAAATATGTGATATTAGGAAAGAGAATATTAATTCTGTAACATTTCGTTACTAACATATAAATTTTTATTTTTATTTTAGCTTGTGATATTCAATTCACGTGGTCTAAGAGAGAGAGAGAAAGAGAAATAAAAACAAACAGGGAGACGTGAAAATTTTATTATCTTTTTTTTTCATTCTAATTAAAATCTAAAAGAAAATGCATGTCGTACAATTATTCATAATTGACAAAGTCCAATCTGAATGTTACGCACGCCACTTAGTAACTTCAAGCATTTTAACTTTTTAAGCCCTTCTTTTTAAGTTGTCGTCGGTAGTATTTTCTCTCCCCTCTTTAAATTTGGCCTTTATAGAGAATTTATTATGATCTTATCATTATTACTTCTTTGCTTTCACTTTGTTAAGATTGAAAGGCTGTATCCTCAGTTAGTAAACGTCAGTTTAAAAAACGAATCATCTATTTTAAAAAAGAATCCATAAAACCTTCAAGCTTTTCTAAGACTTTGAGTAACATCCGCACGTGGTTGCTAGGCAAGCATTTTCATCAAATATTTGTATAGTACGTTATGCCATTCAAGTATTTTTACTATGAATAAAAGTTATAACATATTCAGCAAAAAATTCAACCATGTATAAAGATCTAACTCGATGATAAATGACAATAAAGAGTATCAAAATCTGCAAACGACAATAGTCTCCGTGTTGATGACGTCAAAATCTGAGGTTGACGTCATTTCGCGCCATATTTGAAGACGTCATTTCTGAGGAGTGCCTTAACATAGCTGCGCAGTTAATGAAGTAAATTTTTTCTGGAACGTACTTTGTGTACACATCTGGATTTTTCCCTACTTCCAACAACACAAAACTGAGGGTTGAAGCTATGGTCTCCTGCCCTGAAAATTATATTTGGAGGGATCAGTATTGGAGATAAAAAGAATCATTTTTCAGAGTCTTTAAGCAGTAAAAAATATATCTTTTGTTTCGTTTGAGTATTAAATATTTTTGTGATCTATTTCTTTCACATTACATTTTTCAATTGGTTTTTGTTCGTTTCGTTTTGCATGCTATACAAGATACTCAAGGAATGAAAGCAGAAGGTGCATTGAATCTTACCTGCGATAAACAGTGCCAAAAAATCATCAAGAATTTCTTCACTATTGAGATCAGGATTTTTGTCTGAAATGAAACAGTCGATGAAGAAAGGAGACCCAAATATTTTGAGGTTTCAAAATAAACATCAAAGAAGTACCTAACAGTTATTCAGTCTCAAAGTCGAGAAGGCAAGGCAAAATCGCGAGAATCCCATCTGAACGACTGCGAACCCCGGATTGAAGAACACTCCGAAGTGAAAGTAGTCTTTTTGAAAACTTTATTTATTGAGATATGCGAAAATCTATGGTTTATTCTTTAACTTTACATTCATCACACAAACCATCTTAAGGCTTACCAATAATCATTTCCTAATCTTAAGTGAGTTAGATGGACATGAACACAACTCACCTTTTATACGGACAATATGAGTCAATATGTCATCAGGAATGTATTCCCCCTTCTTCATTTTCTCCGTCCTTTTCTTTAACAATTCATTTCCAAAGTACCGCAAAAATGAACACGCTTTCCTTGTATCCCATATCAACTTCCAATATCGGGGATTGAACTAGAAAGTAAGAATTCAAGAATTAAATCAAACGAAATTGGGGAAAAATTTAAATGATCACAGTTAAGTCGAAAAGATGAAGGATTTTCGTGGTAAGTTTATTGTAAACATCAATGAAGTATCTATCAGTTATTGTTTTAGACCAATGATCTTTTTAAACATCTGAAAAAAGTCTCGTTTTATTTGTTTCTTCTTGTTTCTCTCTTTGAACAGTATAGCGTTTACAAGCTTTCATTCCATCCTTATCATATTGCATCAAGTATCAACATCTTACCATTAAGAATGGAACTCTATTATTCATTGTGAATCCTTTAAGAACCATTGTGATTGATTTTGTGAATGGATTGTTGGATTCATTAATGCTATCTAATTCTAAACCAAAAGCCGTCTGAAAATAAGCGTAGAAATATAGGTATAACAAACAGGTTTTTGGTATTTGAGATGATTTTAATGTAAACGGGAGAAAAATATCGTCTTACTTATATGTTGAGAAAATAAGAACTCTTGGCATACGTCTAGATATTGAAAACCGATTGGTTTCCCTCTGAAACTCTGCTAAATCTGAAAACCATGCTTCAGAATTAAAGGAAAAGAGACAACCTTAGCTAGAGTATCCAAGGAAAGTTTGTTGAATTCTTGCAGCATCTCCACTGGGGATATTCCGTCTGCAAAGTACTGTAACCTGGATATCAAAGCATCAGCCACCTGGTTAAAATCACTCATCATGTTTCGCAAGTAACTGAAAATATACAAAAAAGATTATGTTCCATTCGACATAGTTACTAAATAATCGTGAATGGTTTTCTTCGAATCTTGCACAGAAAACAAGAAATGTGTTCTATAAAAAATAATATTGTGAAAGATAATCTATTCTTTAATGATTTGCAAACTTTGTCTCAATGAGAGTTAACAGACATCTAACGGTCAGGCCATCCTTATTAATCTCGAAATGTAGTAGTGTTCTTACGGTTGAATATACTCACAAATCTTGCCATTGTCATTATTTCAACAGTCTTTGTTCGTTCTTTTCGAAATATCACTGAAAGAATTTTATCTGGCATATCAGTACAAAATCTCATGTTTGAGACGCCATACACATGTTCATAATAAATGAAGGTTGCCTTGGTTTGTATGCTTATTACAAAATGCCAGTTTTACCTTGCTTGAAAACAAGAATGTAGAAGACTTCTCTTCCAAGCAGCTTTCTTGATATCAACATCTGTTACAAAGGAATTACCCAGGAATCTGTGAAAATATCAAGATATTGTTGTATGATGTATTTTTCTTTAATGAAAATGAAATGTATTTCCGTTTTATAAATTGCTTGAATTTCGGAATGTTATTCCTTCCGAGGTTCGCAACTGATCCAATGGAAATTCTAATTGTTTTGCCTTGCCTTCTCGACTTTGAGACTGAATAACTAATAGGTACCACATCTTTTATGTTTGAATGAAGAAGAGAGAGGAATCAACAACAAAAATCTTAGTGTATTCATTGTCCATAGAGCTATTCAAGACCATTACCTTGCACCAAAAAGAGTCCTTGTGGTGTCGGAGATCATTTTGGATTTTGGATGATGTCCTGTCACCAGTAAATCCTGCAAATAATGTAAGAAAATGACATTTGCATTTTTCATTTATGATAGACAATCTGCTTTTCAGCCTCTACCAATACATCTTCATATTGTAATGTTTTTCTATAGGTTTTAAAGCTCTTTTAAGCCATATCATTTAAGTACGCCTATTTTGCATTTCAACAAAACATGTCACTTTACAGGATACTATCCAAACTGAAACATAGGAAATGCAAAGTATGATCATTTGAAGGGGCGTGATCAAAATCTTTAAAATAAGCCTCTATGCAAGAATCTCTTGAAGTTGTTATTGACTAAGATATGCTTATACGTGTGATGTCAAGTCTTCTGTTTATAACAGATTCATGATGAAATCTGTCATTATATTAAAAAAATTTGATATTTGGATTATTACCAATGTCATAATATACGTACCCTTATAGCCAAAGGATCTGCTGTGATTACCATCGTTTTATGGAAAAGATTCAACCGAAATGTTTTGCCGTACCGTAAAACGCTGAAAGAACAAATGGTTGTCTTAAAACAGAATCTGTTTCAGTGTACTGTATATACAAAATATTCCTCTACAATTTGATTGGCTTTTACATGGGGTAGTTTTGTTTTGTTTTTGTTAGAATTTGCTTAGTTTTGATTTCAGTAAGGTTCTAAGTGTAGAAAAAAATTCAAGAGGTAACTAACACAAGACGCGTATAAACACAAGATGATTACTCCTCCTTGGCGACTTATATCGACCTTTCCCTTTGTTGGAGTTCACTTTATGATGCTATTGAATTTGAAGACGTTTAACATTTGTAACACTTGGTGAGTGTCACTGCTGGTGGACCAGGAGTCCCCGAGGGCACATGTAGCCAAGTTCAATCAACTTCGGCTGATCGTTCCTTCAACGCATTCGAAAATTTCTGATATCAAAATATCTTGAAATTTCTAAAACGTGGGTCTTGTAGCATCATATCCCACCCATCCTACTTCGTCTTCGGTACATATTTGGACATAATAATTTTCACACTCTTTGGCCATATTACATAGTTTAGATTTAGGATTACTGACGAGGGTGTAGTACCCGAATTTATCTGTTCTTAAATGATCTATTGAATTTGAAGGCATTTAAAATGTGTATCACTTTGTGAGTGTCACTGATGGTGGACCAGGACTCCCCGGGGGCACATGTAGCCAAATTCGATCAACTTCAACCATTTGTTTATAGCAGATGACCGTCAAAAGTCGACACCGGTGCAAATTGGTCTCATTCCTTTTATGTGTTGCCATTGATGTTTGATGTTTTTGTACGTCTGTTTCGATTGTTTTGTATGATGTTCTAGTGATTTTTGTTGTGTATTATTTGTGGTTTGTAGCTTTTGTCTGATGTCATTTACGTATCACTTTTTTGTGGGTTTGTTTCGCTGGGTGAGTGCAGGGTGGTCATGCTGGAGATCATCCCCTTTTCTTCGGTTGATCGTTTCTTCAACGCATGAAAAAAATTCTGATATCAAAATTTCTTGAAATTTCTAAAACATGGGTCCTGTTACATCATAATTATGCCGCCCATCATGTTACGTCTTTCGGTACATGTTTGGACATAATAATTTTCATACTCTTTGGCCATATTACATTGTTTATATTGAGGATCACTGATGAGTGTGCATGTCTGGTCCATGCTGCAAATTTATCTGGTCTTAAATGATGCTATTGAATTTGAAGACGCTTAACATTTGTACTACTTGGTTAAAGATATTTTCCTGTAGAGAATTTGAAAATTCAAGTAAATTTTCTGGGAATTTCAGAAAATTCAATTCTAAATGAGTGATTTTCATTTGGGAAAAAATTACAGAAATAAAGTAAGTACTGCATGTGAAAGGAAAAAGGGAAGGACTATGGTGACAATCTGCTCTACATTCTAATTTGCAACATTGGTATATTGCAGCTCTTTTTCATAATTAAGATAAAAAGGAACTAAGATGTCACCAGTCGGAATCTCTTCAATTCCTTTAATATTTCTTCTAGTTCACGTCGCTGCTTTTCACTTTCTAAAGCCCTGGGTAACCACGATGTAGTCTTACTGATACATCAAAGTTGTAGAAAATCTCATATTATCCGTACTTCATATCTGAAAGGTGGAATAACTTGGTACGATTCTGATAGGATAACTCCTAAATCATAGGTTAACCAATATATTGGACATTAATCAGTCAGTCCAGATTAACTGATTCGTGAATAATTAAGTCGATTTAACAGATTCACGAATTACTTTTTTTTATTATCTGTCGAAATGTTGAGGATAGTTTGATTCGAGGATTGTTTTCACAGTAAACAATATTTTCGTGAGAAATTCAGAGTTCATGACACGCAAAGATTCTTTGTATATCAATATCTTTATATATTAGTTGCCTAGATTATAATTACGGCTCATGCAATTGTTTACGGAGAAAAGGATTTTAAAGAGAAAATTCACTGCAAGGTTTTCATACAAAAAATATTGCAGTGACCAACCAGCAAAGTACAAATGACAAATATGGATAATGGCCATATCCCTGTATACAGCACAAAATCGATAATTCAGCAAATCAGAAACCGAAGGCATATAAAATCAGGATAAAACAGGAACCAAAGCAAACAAACAAAAACCTCCACCATATGAAAAGAAGCGAACTTCCGATATGGGATTGAGACCAGGTGCCCAGGAGGAGTAAGCATCTTCTGCTTGCATGCAACACCCGCCGCTTCAATTCGGTAGAACTGTCACATCCGGTTACTTCCATTTCGGAATACATAGAGGACAATCTTTGGTTGGATGGTTCAAATAGTCTATGACAGAATATCACCCACCACTCTGGAGAGTGGGACATCATAGTGTATGACGAGTTCCCCATATCGACCGTAGAACTTCCTCGGTGACGATGTTAGTCGGTCACATACATATCTCTGACTGAGAAGCTCATCTGAAAGACGCCTGGCTCTCAGAACAAAATCCGTATATTTGGTACTTGCTCTGGCATAGCGAATCAACTGAGATATGAACACGCCATAAGCAGGCGATGAAGGGATGTTAAAAACCATTACATACAAGCACTAAATGAATTATGATCGCAGAGACGATGCAAAAAAATGTGGTTATATCTATTATGTGCGAACAACCCTTCAATTTTTCAACCATATGTCTCATGCTTTCATTATATCCGAATGTTTTTAAAAAGTATCTTCAAATGACTATGTATACGAAGGCATGATTTCGAGAAGTTGCCTGAAAATGAATTATATATTATTAGTTATAACGTATTTTTCATGCCTATGGCTTTTGGTTTGGGCATGTTGCGTCCATAAATTCTAAAGCATCTCGGTGACGTCAACAGCGTAAAGCGTCTTAGTAGAAGCAGGATATTGAAATAATATCCTGTCAGTAACCTAATACACCATAATACTTAATTCCTCACAGCCAATCAAATTGCACGAAATTTGTCAGAGATGTTGCAAAGATAACGCGCATTTTGGTCAATTTGATGAGAAATTCAGGTTTACAGTATGCATGTGCATGTATTTCTGGGAAACATCGATCGAGCACAGGCTTGAACTAGAAAAAGCTTTCGCATACAATTGTGTCTTTATATTATGTATCCGTGGTAAAAATAGGAATATTAACCATTGCTGCGTTTGGTATTTCCTATAAACTTTAGAGTCCAATTCCAGCAAATTGGCGGGAAACATCGTTTCATGACATCATGTATCTTAGTTTAGATTATTTATCTCAAAATAGTTATAGGATTTTAATCGGGGGATCCTCTATCAAAAGAACATGTCATACATGAAAAATATTGGATCGGATTAAGGAGGCCAAAAGGAGTTTTCAAACATAGTTCTTTCGATAAGGTTGAGCATGAGAAATAAAAGGATTTTTTAAGAAGTGCACTTAGAATTTGAAGAGAGAAAAGAAAAAGATATTTTAAGATAAAGCAAGTTCCAAAAAAATAATTATGTCTGGCAGACTTTGGAATGAATGAATTATAGTGCACATCTTTATCTTTTTCATTCAATTTATTCAAGGAAGCGTACCTAAACAATTTCGTTTATTGAGTGCAATGTCTTGGTACAATTGTATTTCTAATCGAATACATTACCTATTTTTTGGCAGTTTTCACGTTATTACATGGTCACATGTTTAATACAGTGCATGCATTTGCAGCGCCATGCACCGACAAAATAAATTCCGTTCACACACTGGACTCCGTGGAGTTTGCTCATTAGATAGTGATGTCCGTCGTATTTCTATGTTGCTGAGTTATGTCTTCATCTATTTATCCGATTTTTCTCTTTTTTTTACTGTTGGGATCTCCTCCCTATATTTGTTCTGTTTTACATTTTTCAAGAATTTTTATAACTATTCATTGTGATTTTTGGATCATTCTGATTTTGGGTTAAGTGTTTGACTTTTATTCACTGATCAACTTTGGTATATTTATGTTGCTTTTTTTCTAAATTCTCGAAAAATTGAAGCTTAATTTTTAAAAGTGTTTTACAGTAAGTGTTTTGAATATTTTCCCTGACATTGTCGCCATAGCACTTTCTACATAGACATAACGTCAGACAGTGCATGAACTTTATATATTGTTTTCATCTTCGTGCTTTAACATCGACGGCGGGTGCGGCTAGCCAACAGAGGATGCTTACTCCTCCCGGGCACCTGGTCCCACCTCTAGCTTGCTAGGGGTCCGTCGATGCTTAATTTTGTGCTCTATTGTGAGTGCTGTTGAGATTATCGTCAGGATCTTCTTTAACTCTTAAATGTCACAAAACTGTTTTTAGAAATAAACTACTCTGAATGATGTGGGTCTGATACACGAAATTTGGCAAAGTGCTTATGTCCTATGACAATTTTGACATATTAAAATATCTAAATTAAATATTATAATTTCTAATATAACTTCTTGTCACGTTATGACGTCACGTATAATAATAATGACGTATGACGTAACGTATAACAATATTTCAAAGTTTGCTATAGTAAATTTAGTTGGAAGAATTAGAATGAGAAAATTATATACCTACCATTTCAGTAAATAGTTGGCGAAGAATCCACCGCCCGCAACTTCATCTGTTATTCCTCCGACATTCCCGGAAAAGAACCTTAAATGAAATACGTAATTCTTGTACGAGTACTTGTAGCTAATATTGTGCCGTCATATTTACTTGGTACATGTACTGTAACAGTAGAACATGTCGAAGTTACATACTTAGAGCGAGAAACTATATTTCGCCGGTGACCATATTTCGCTGTTTCATAGTTAATTACTTCTCACTGCTTATCGGAAATGCTTGTCAAGTTTATTTTTCTGACACCATTTTTCTATATCCTTTCAAATATGACCGTAGTAGTCATGTTTTGATAAATTGAAAGAGAAAACATTTTATATGGCATGATTTCATAGAAGTTGTAATGACGAAACATTTCCTGAAAATGAAAATCACAATTTTTGTCCGTTTGTGTGTAAATAGTATACATATCAACAAAAACGGCGAAATATGGTCTTCCCCGAAAACTTGGAAACGAAATATTTTGACGTTTTAAGGAAACAATGAACTGCGTAAAATAAATTCTTTTTTGCAGTTTTTCAATCGACAATGGAGTTAAAATAAATTCTAGTAAAAGCAATCATTGAATTGGCCTCCAAAAAAAAGTAAAATTAATTCTTCCTCATAAATCAAAATTGTGTTAATTCCGACTAATGGTTTACTCTCTTCTTCAACATACATGTTGTGTTTTTTTTTCATTTATCTTTTTAGTATAGCTGCTAAAATGAGAGGAAATCAAATTACAGATACTATCTTCTAACATGTAGAGTAAAATTTCAAATTGTAACATGATTGTAATAATTTTTGCATGTAATTATTCTCGTGGAACTAATTTTTTGTATGTAATTATTCTCGTGGAAATAAAGTATTTTGAAATTTTCTGTTACAAAATTTCTTGAAATTTTTAAAACGTGGGTCCTGTAGCATCATATCCCACCTTTTCTGCAACGTCTTTCGGTACATTTTTGAACATAATAATTGTACACTTTTTGGCCATATTACATTGTTTAGACTGAGGATCCCTGACGAGGGTTAAGTAGCCGAAACGTGCATGTCTGGTCCATGCTGCAAATTTATCTGGTCTTAAATGATGCTATTGATTTGAAGACGTTTAACATTCATATATTCAGGACTGATATGCCGATTTTTAAATCTTATAAAGGAAAACGTGAAGACGAATTGTAAATAATGCATTTCTCAATGAATATGCACTCTCTGAACCTTTACAGTTACTTCGCACGAGAAATTAAAAAAAAAAAACCATAAATGACTATGTTCCAAACATGCTTATCAATTCATTCATATTGACATTTGAGTTTTCTCCTTTTTTTCTCGAAATTTTAACCGTGCACAAACATTATAATCAAGATGATAAGAGCTAGTGTTAAAAAAAATCATAGACCTTTTCCACAAATTAAAGACACAAAACTTTAACTTTTTGCTGTTGTTTGTTTGTATTTTGAGGGATACAAAATGTATTTTAGTTCTTTATTTTATGTTTTTGTATTTTGTTTGTTTTGTTTTGATTTGTTTTCTTTTGCTGATGTATATACATCAAAATATTACAGTTGAATCTGAATGAAGTCTACATAATTTGTGTATAGCTCTAATTAATTTACGTCGTATAACATACATAGTTACAAAGCGCTTCTAACATCATGTCATAGAAACTGATTTAGAAATATCAGTACTTGTAAACCGAAAGTAGATAACGTAAAGGTACATACCCATGTCGTTTTGGACCAGGGATATGGTCGTATTTCCTGTGCACGTGCAGAAGGAATAAGGAATAAAGAAGCACTAGTGACAAAACCAAAAACGTAGAAACTACAAGAAAATTGCTCCATAAGAATTCTGCAAAGTGCACAGAGTAATTCAGGATCAGGTCTAGGATAGACCAGAGTCGGAGAAGCAGCCCCCAAATCACGTTCATACTTTGTTCTTGGTCGTTTGTGAAGCTCAGTTGTTCAAATGAACAGTAAAGAGAGCCGAAGCCTTTTTATACGAGGTATAAAGGCTGCATTTACAGATACCTTAGCGTTATTTATATATATACTCAGTAATTCTTATTATTGACCCAGATCCTCACAAACGTATCACATTCCTTCTATTTATAGATCAAATTGTGAATGGCATACTAGTGCGGCGGTGTACCCCGGGACGGGTCAACCGTCGTTCTGAGTGCAGTATACTACCAAATGTTTACTTTTCAGTGTTTCTAGAGAAAATTTATGGATATTTATACATTCCAACCTGTTCACATATGTTGCCATGGAAACTCTTGTATATTTATTTTCTAAAAATCGGTTAGAATTTTGAGGGTAAGATAAAGTTAATTACTCCGTTAATATCATTATCATCAGTGAACTTGACATTCTGGTTTTTATATTTTTTCAGCCACGAGTTATAGCTAAAACTTGCCAAATTCTTAAAGTAATCGCTTTTTATAAGCAAATTACCATAAATTTAATAGTTATATATGGGTGAAAAATATTTAATAGATATATATGTTTCATCATAAATAACAATTGTCTTTTTGATCTTCAGATTGCATTAGGTAGCATATGCACCATTTTACACAGATGGTTCTGTGAAAGGTCATTTTATCGATCTATAGTTGAGTCAGGTTCCAGTTTGGGTTTTACATTTCTGAGAAGTCTTTCCTCAATGGGAATTTGATCAAATTTAAGGTGAGAGCAAGTGCAAAGACAGTTCCGTTGCACCAGCGATAAAACGTGAAGTACGAGAGTTAAAGCACGTCATCGGGTACAAGCACATTTAGATATCTATGGGTGTCACTTTAATAGTTAGTTTTGACGACTCTTTGAAAATTGAAAATGACTTGCAATTTTTAAGTGCAAACTAGAAATCTTCATACGACAGTATTATGTCAGTGGTAGGTTATCGGGACATTAACCCATATAGCTATATCGTCACCTTTGGTAAGTTGGTGTATTTCTTTGCACCAGTTGTACATGAATGGAATGAAATCGGGTGTCCTTACGCAAAAAAATTATTTAGTATGCAACATTTATTGTATAAGAGGACCCGTTTTTAGGAGGAGAGGAGAAAAAGGGTAAGGATGTTACAGTCAGGTCGAGCGTGGTACATGTAGCAAACCCTACGCAAAATTTTGAGTCGTATAGAATATTAAAAGCCTTCGGCTAAACGAAAAGCATGTGCCTTCCGCCCTTGCACTGGATATTGTTCATGAGATAAGTTGTCCTTTGTGTTTCTGTGGAGCTGTGTCGTTGTCTCCGTCTGTTTGTCCTTTGTGTTTCTGTGGAGCCGTGTCGTTGTCTCCGTCTGTTTGTCCTTTGTGTTTCTGTGGAGCCGTGTCGTTGTCTCCGTCTGTTTGTCCTTTGTGTTTCTGTGGAGCCGTGTCGTTGTCTCCGTCTGTTTGTCCAATTCTTCTTTACGCGAGAGAAAAGTTTTCCAGAAATCGTAAGCCTTTCGACTGTGGTTTTTGGAATCTGGTTTCGACTTTTGTGTGTTTGACTTTCATCTAATGATGTGTTTGTATTGGCAATGATTATGACAGTTCGAAATGGTCAATATGAAGGTTGCCCTTTTGAAGCAACAGAAGAACTTAGTGAAGGTACTCACAATGCTCGACACTTGATTTATATAGCAAATTATGATTTTTGTTTTGTTTCTGTGTTTGTTAAAAAGGAGGCGGGGTGCTCGAGTGGTCTGAAGAAGGAGCTAGAATTCATATACTCATAATTAATACAGCCCCGTTACTTCTTCCCAATCCCGCCCAAATTTCAGTAAAGAACATTAACTGATCAAATAATTCACTTCTGTCTATTCAGTACTTTTCAGCCATTTGAACCGATTTAGGTGTAAAGAGGAAATTGGAAGGAGGAGGGGTCAAATATTTCACCGTTTTTCAATGAATATTTAGCTTTTGTTTAAGAAACTGTCAGATATCATGTTCATTTAGTTTTTTGGAAAATGTTCAAACATTCACAATGACAATGCCGATCATTTACACGTGATTTACTACCATTATCACCTATTTTATTATTTGCACCGCGTGAACTCTAAAGGTGAAAAATTCTGATTTGCAAGCTTTTCGTCAGGGTGAATCGGTGCATTACGCGCGATGTATTTATTTTCCAAGAATAGAAAGCATCTATAAGCCATGAACGAGGTGCTAATCTATCTTGTATCATGTTACATTACAACAAAAGCATTTCACCTTGCCAATTATAAGTGCTTTTTCCTCACAACTGTCACGCTTATTTGATTGATTTCGTTTTATGAACATAAATGTATATAACTGATTCAGACTTATTCATGTTTTATTATAAAAATATTGCCTGAAGTTTTGTTTAAAAACCTTGAAATATGACATACTTTCTAAAATCAAAAGGGGGAGAGGGGGAGAATACATTTTCTAAAAAAAAGAAAGGGGGGTTGCAGACCGATCAATAGGTCCAGTCAATTATTTTGTGACTTTTTTAGTACGTACAAATTGAGAAAAAGAGATTCTAATGTAAATGCAGAATATTGTTAGTTCCACACGTAATTAAGACGTAAAGCAAACAGTATAGTCTGACTGCAATATTACATGTATTTCTAAAACAGTTTATCATACAAATTGTATTTATACCTAGTTAGTAAACTCAAGAATATGCAATACTTTACATTTGTCCTTATCATTTCTTTCAAAATGATGACGCAGAATGGCCTTGCATGATAATTTATGATGATGTATATGGTAGTTACTTTCCTTGCTTCGCTGGGATTTGAAAGAAGAAAAAGGGCTTAGGCACGGTCCATTTGATATTCGGGGGGGGGGGGGGGGCTTGGGTTTTTTTGTCGGAGCAAGATAATTTTTTTCGCCCCGGACAAGGGCAAAAACTTTTTTTTCTTGTAAAGTTGGAGCAAGGAAATTTTTTTAACAACGTGATGTGCATATTAAGAATGTTTGGTGTTTTATCAATAGAAATTATTTATATTTTTACTCAAAACTCTAAATATTACTTTATTTTTGTGCAACTTATTTAATATTCAATTCACTTCTAAACAGTGAGATAAAAGATTTTTACAATATATTAAATTCCAAATAAACTAAATTTATGTAAGATACATATATATATATATAAGAGGGTATGAGGGGAAGGTCTTATATACGAATTCTTAAATGTAGAATTGTAAACTTGTGAATAACTGAAGTTCTTCCAAACTTACAAGAACATAAGAATATATAGACTCTTGGGGATACATGCAACATGTATTAATAGTAATACATACATATTAATAATATATTTAAGCTTTTTAGGAAGCCTTTTTTTCCATTTACATGCATGTATACTTTTTATATCTTCAAATGAACATATGAACTTTGCCATTAGTCATGTTAGTAAATAACGTTTTGAATGAAAACTGAGGCAAGCGAAGCGAGCCAAAAATAAATTGATATAAAATGAAAACTGCGGCGAGCGAAGCGAGTCGGAAAATTTTCAGGAATTTTAAGCGAAATTTTATGGTAATTCTTCAAATTCAGATTATTTGTAAGGGCAAAATTACATTTTTCAACCACAACATAAGCAAATTTTTTTTCATCAAAATTCAGAGCAAAATTATTTTTTTTCGAAAAAAAAAAAAAAAAAACCCCCAAGCCCCCCCCCCCCCCCCGAATCTCAAATGGATCATACCTTATTAAGATTAAAGTGGTAACGTAACTAGCGAAGAAGCATACCGGTTTATACTGCAATCAAAATAATAACACTGCCCCCCCCCCCCCCCCAAAAAAAAAAGAATGGTGTAACTAAGTATATTTTTCTGCATAATTGCATAAAAGCATAATTGTAGTCATGTAATCATCTTGAACATTTCGAAGCAAGAAAGATCGAAAAGACAATATCAAATCTAAAGTATATTTTAAAAGCATGAAAGACATGTCTATTGTTTTCTATAAAAATAATGTCTAGGTTCCTTTAAAGGATTATATGTGATGCGTTCAATACAGCCTGTCGTCTAGTTCCATTGCAACAGTTGACAACGAGCAACGTATTGTATATATTGTGTGTTCATGTTTATTTTAAGACTACCTTATTTGAAGCACAGGTGCCTGTAGTTATGATCGTCCCCCTTCCTCTTCCTGTCTCAGAATCATGGATAAAATGACCGTGAGGTAAAGAAAGGAATTTTCCCCCTTTCTTTACTCCGCGGCCTTCTAGGACAGAAAGAGGAGGGGGTAGGAAACGATCATATCGCGCGGCTGCAGGGTATTCACGGGCGAGTACATGCGCATACACAGGATGAGTTGCTGATCTACCAAAATCTTATTATATATGAATGTTATGACTTTTGGGGACCATACGAAAAGATGGTATATTTACGAAGGACAATAGGAAGAGTAAGTACAAATTAATGTACTAGTAAATTGACAATCCAAAGGCCATTTTCTTCTTTGTACATAAATGTATGGACTAAGAACTGAAGTACTTGAATCAGTGATTGAAATACACTCCAGCTTCTTGCATTATACATGTATTGCAATGAAATAATCATATAAACTACTTATGAAAAAAATGTAAATAGAATTTAACATGGATTATTTTGAACATGGATCAATCATAATCTCTAATCCGTTTTGTTGAAATTGATCTAGGTGGTCAACCTATATACATTAAATACAACCTTCTATTGGTGCCAAACTGATTTGACTACGAAGGGCATACTTCTGTTCCTCGGGTAGAGTAATAGATAAAGTAAATAAATAATTCACAATATATATACCTTAGTGTTTGTATGTACACGAACATACAGCAACTTTAACATAGTTCGGGTCATCATTATGTTTATGTAGCAACGTGGAAATAGAGAGAGGGAATTAGCGGGAAAAGGAAGTAACATTGCGGAACATGGCCGATGTCCAGAAGGTAATAGTATCTACAGTTCACATAGTACTCTATAGTGTAGTATATAGGACGTATACCTCTATTAACATGATCACTTTACAGATTCCTTACAAAATAGCACTTAGTAACATTTTTAACGCGTCTTCCAATGACAGCCAATTATAGAAAGATTTGCATCAGTTATAAAGTGGCGATGTAAAATATGTGAGAAGTGATATTTATCTACATTAGCACCAGAATGTAGAACTTGGCGGGAGCACCACCTTGTAAGAGTACCCGGTAACTCGGGGAAAGGTCAACAAGTACGTTGTTTCAGCTAAAGGTATATAATATACTATGTGACGAACGGATTAAAAAAACCCTAATACTTTCCGGATTTATAATATCAGGTTAATAAGAAATTGGTGCTTACCTTCATATCTCGATTTCCTATATATACCATACATCCTTAAAGCCTGTCAGGATATATATCAAATACATAGAATTACTGTCAATGTATTCCCCACCCATTCAAGCCAAATCCGTCACATACTTAATAGTTCAAATAATATCGAAAAAATATTAAGCAACGAAGTACTTGGCCCCATGTCTGTGTTATGTCTTTTTAAGGGTGACTGCAAAGAAAAAGAAGAACCCCAAAATGAAGGCTTCCAATTAAAAGATTCTCAGTTAAAAGGTATTCTCTCGCTTTTCGTTTTTTTTTTCTGCAAATAGTCAATTTGAAAATTTCAGAACCTAGAAATGTCCTTTCCTATGAACTTTTTTTCATGATTCTTACTTATGGGATAGTACTGAACGATTCTAGCTTGGTTGCCACTCTGGCAACCTTGGGCAACTCTTTTTATCGGCGGAAATTCAAAATGGCCGCCAAATGCCTTCCACCAATAGATGGAATTAAATTCTTTCTTTAAATATTAAGTGTGGCACATCAAATCAGGGGTTTTGATGGTCAACAAATCCATTTCCGATGTCATTTTTACAATTTGAGTTCATTCAGGACTAAAAATTCAAGATGGCCGCCAAATTTCAACCTCATTATGGTACAATGTGAATATTTCAATAAAACGTTCGTGTAACACATTTTATTTGTAGTTGCAATAGTCCTAGAATATATTTACTTTGCTGTTTTGGTTGTTATCAGCTGACACATGCTTCTGGCACAACTCTGCTTATCTGGGGGAATTCAAAATGGCCACCAGATAGTATCCAACTACTGTGTAAGATGTAATAATTACTTGATATATCAAGTGCAGCACGTCTAATCAGTGGTTTTAAGGGTCAAGAAATCCATATCTGGTGTCATTGTGTTTATTAGTTCACTAAAGGCCAACCTCACTTCAATATTCACATTTCGTTACGAATAACTGTGGTGCATCCTATTTGTGATCCCAAAGGTGGTATAACCAATGTCTTTCATTTTGTCGACATGAGCTTACACATGCTCTTTTTACATAGATTGCACATTCTCAAACCGTAAAAGTGAGGATTTTTTAAATATTTATATCAAGATAACAGTTAATTGCAAATATTGTAAGCTCTAAGAAAGGGTGATAACAGTCGACCTGAAGAAATAATCTATATACATTTGTAATAGGGCTATGAGTTGTCAAAATGTCAAATACTTAAGTGATTGTCCTATTTGAAAGTCTGCAAAAGGAATTCATAGGAGCAAAGTTCAATCAGGATTGCTGCATGGTCTCTATTCTTGACATAGATCATTTTCCCTGTCACTGTTCTTTTGACTTATGCTCTTGTTTTGTTCTAGATTCATTTCAAGCTGGTCACACTGACTACGTCTTACTTTCAACCAAATACTCTCTGTGTTGTACGAAAACATTTGGAATGAAACCCTGTTTAAGATACGATATAGAAACAACCTTCAAACTATACGGAATACTGATATTCAAGACAATTGCTTTCAAGATTTCACACACTTGAGTTGTACATGCCAAAAACATACGTAGTACCATTTCATCTTTCCATAGTTGAAGACTCCTAGCTCAGATTCAATTTAGAATCACTATAGAGAAAAACGGAGGGAACCTCCAACCAGAAGTAAAGATGATCCTTAGATGTAATTTTAGCAGATGGAATTTTGAAAGGCCTGATCATTTACAAATTTAACCGGCCTTAAGAAGAAAAAGGAGAGTGCTAACCCTGTTACTATTGAGAAGCCTTCTCTACATAGAAGAATACATTCTATGCACCAGACATGCATGGTTAGGACAATAAATGATAAATTGTTTTGCCACATTTGAAGACATTCTTTTACAAAGTTCCATTTTAAGTATAAATAGGATAAAGATGCAAGGTTCAGAATTTCATTGCAAAATGGTACATGTCATCGTTAACGTTATACATAAATATAGTAGATAGCTCAACTCAAAATAAATTACACCTATTGTTGTAAAGGAAACACCAAAGACTTTCTATTGCATTCTTGCCGATTGGATAAAAGCTAATACAGACCAAGAAAGAAATGGCCAAAATGGCCAAAAAAGTCAAAACAGCCAAGTTACCTCGAGTTTACTTGCTTACTCTTGAATACCCTGCGTCAAACAAACTGGTCTTATATCAACATGATCAATAGCGAAACTTTATTTTTGCCTTTTGAGTGCCATTTTAATCAAATAAATGACATGTTTATCTTAACATTACATTTTGACGAATCTTAGTCTGTTAAAGTTGAAGCAATCCAATCTTATATGCCACTCTTACTCATTTTTCATGATATAGTAAATCTTATAAAATACTAACTTGTGATATTTCTTATTAGAAAAATACAATATTCATACATTATTTTATTATGTTAACTTATTGTTTCTTTTGTACTATTCATAGTTCCCAACTATAAGGTGGAAATCTTGAAAAAAGCATGTATGAGCTCAAGTCGTAGCAAGATCCATGCGAGGGAATACTACGACCCTCAAATTACTAATACGATGAGTTGTCCTTCCTTTTTCTTAAGAAAATGAATTAAAATAAATGTTCTTGCATTGAAGCCGAAATTTGGCTGTCATTTGGAGTTTTCAGTCTTAAATAAACCCATATTAACATAATGACACAAGATAAGGATTTTGTGGCCCTTGAAACCACTTAATAGATGTACCACACTTGATATATTAAGTAATTATTACATTTTACTCAGTGATAGGGGACTATTTGGAGGCAATTTTGAATTTTCCCTGATGAAAAAAGTTATCCTACAAGTATATGTGAACTGGAAACAATCAAAACAGCAAAATAAATGTTTTGATGGATCATTGCAACTACAAATAAGATGTGTAACACGAACATTTTACTGAAATCTACACATCGTACCATAAAAAAGGTTGAAATTTGGCGGCCATCTTGAATTTTTAGTCCTGAATGAACTCAAATTGTAAAAATGACATCGGAAATGGATTAGTTGACTCTCAAAACCCCTGATTTGATGTGCCACACTTATTATTTAAAGAAAGAATCTAATTTCACCTATTGATGGAAGGCAATTGGCGGCCATTTTGAATTTCCTCCGATAAGCAGAGTTGTCCCAGATGTACATGTCAGCTGCTTACAACAAAAACAGCAAAGTAAATGTATTCTAGGACCATTGCAACTACACATAAAATGTGTTACACGAACGTTTTATTGAAATATTTACATTGTACCATAATGAGGTTCAAATATGGCGGCCATCTTGAATATTTAGTCCTGAATGAACTCAAATTGTAAAAATGACATCGGAAATGGATTTGTTGACCATCAAACTCCTGATTTGATGTGCCACACTTATTATTTAAAGAAAGAATTTAATTTCATCTATTGGTGGAAGGCATTTGGCGGCCATTTTGAATTTCCGCCTATAAAAAGAGTTGCCCAAGGTTGCCAGAGTGGCAACCAAGCTAGAATCATTCAGTACCATCCCATAGATAAGAATCATCAAAAAAAGTTCATAGGAAAGGACATTTCTAGGTCGGCCACATGTTATATAAGGCTGTCAAATCGACTAAAAGGTAGGAAGGTAAAAGTAAGAATTCAAACACGATTTTATGAAACATTATTGTAACAGTTGCGAACCTATTTGTAATTGTATTTTTCCAGTGAGTTAGGCACGGTCTATTTGATATTCTTGGGGGGGGGGGGGGGGGGCTTGGTTTTTTTTTTTTCGAAAAAATAATTTTGCTCTGAATTTTGATGAAAAAAATAAATTTGCATATATATGGTGTGACAGAAAAAAATAATCTTGCTCTTACAAGTAATCTGAATTTGAAGAATAACCATAAAATTCGCTTAAAATTCCTGAAAATTTTTCGGCTCGCTTCGCTCGCCACCGTTTTACTTTCCATGAAAAAATTTTGGCTCGCTTCGCTCGCCATAGTTTTCTTCTGTAATGGCAAGTTCATATTTGAAAATATAAAAAGAATGCATATGACTGAAACAATTAAAATGCTTAAATACATTATCAATATAATTTATTATTATTAATAGATACATGTATCACCATAGTGTCATTTTTATTTAAATAAGTTTTTCACTAGTTTTCATTTCTGTATACATGTAAAAACTTGCATCAGGCCCTCTTACATGTTACATGACCTTATATACATTTTGTTTACTAAAATTATATATCGCATATTGTAAAAATCTTTCATCTCTCTCAGTTTAGAAGTGAATACAAGTTTTACATAAAAATAATGTTTCGAGTAATTTAAGTAAAAATAAAGAATTTCTATTGAAAAAACAAACATTCTTAATATTCACATCAATTGTTATAAAAAAAAATTCCTTGCTTCAACTTTGCAAGAAAAAAATAATTTTGCCCCGGTCCGGGGCGAAAAAAATAATCTTGCTCCGACAAAAAAGCCAAGCGCCCCCCCCCCCCCACCACCACCAGAATATCAAATGGACCGTGCCTTATAGTAAATATTGTCCATGGCAACAGCGTCATCCTTTACTATAGAAGATTGTAAGAAATATAACTGAATATAAGTAAATCTGCAATAAGGTATTTGAGTGCATGGTTAAAAATGAATTATCATGATTTATTTAAATAACAAGAAAGGTAAATGATAACTATATTATTTGCTGTACTCGGGTGAAAATGCAACTTTTGATTGCAATCTGCAATAAAAGTAGACAGTATTATATACATGTACATGAAACTGTATTTTAAGCTTACAGAGAATGTTTTGACGTGCTGGACGCGGATAAAGATGGTAAATTAGGAAGTCAAGACGTAGTTACCGCCCTTAGAGCTGTGGGTGTAAACCTTACCATGTCTGAAGTGAATGACATCATAAGTGAGATAGACACAAACGGTATTACAATTTTGAAATTCATATATTATATATACTTGTAGTTTGAATAAGATAAGTTGATTCAGATTGTTCTTCCCTAGTCCGACTTGCGACTTGTTATCTTTTTTTTTTTTTTTTCGTCTTCGGTCTGACTGCTATGCATAGGCAAAACTTGAGAAAAAAAAAATCGGCAAGACGTTTTTTTTGACAAATTCCGGTCTCTTCAACCAAAAAATAAGTTATCCAGTCCTCCTCACCTCTGTGCGCATGACAAAATGTCGTTGATCAGAGGAAAATTGGAAAAAAATGAAGAGGTGAAACCAGGCTTAGAGGGGATTTTTTAGGGGCAGGAGGATTTGGTGAGTTATTTTTTTTGGTTAAGGAGACCGAAATTTCTCAAAAAAGGACGACTTGCCGAAATTTTTTTCGCACTGAAATTTTTGCCTTTGCATAGCAGTAAGACCGAAGACGAAAAAACAGATAACACCGTCCTGTAGGTCTGCAAGTCGGACTAGTTCTTTCCTAAAATAAAGAATGGAAGTACTCTCCAAACAAGGCCTTCAAACACTTCACAAAATACATGACAGACAACAAAACATGGAAAATTTGGAATCATGAAACTGCAGATAGATCCTCAGGATCAAAACATAAATCCACAAACAGAATAGATCCTGAAGAAGACGCCGTTTCGATTAGAAATCAGTTAATCAAAAACAAAACCCGTAATCATGCAGATTCCAAAAATGCTATTAACAATCAGTAAATGAAAATCAAACACGAAACCAGAAATCAGATTCCAAAAATGACATTGAAAACGCTTAACAATTCGTGAATGAAAGTCAAACACAAAAGCCGAAACCATGTTCCAAAAAACCACAATCGAAAGACTTACAAATTTTGGGGAAAAAACCCAGAACTTCCCTTGGTACTTGACCAATCTACAGTCTTGTACAAGCGCATCCTTGAGACTTGCACTCTGACTGACTGTGACGACGGGACTCCATGACGGGCCCTGTCAAAACCTCTTTAGAGAAGACAGGGCCTCGACCACCTGTCCTCTCTGAATGTCAGTCGGACTCCTCGGGTGATAACATACATGAGCTCGCTACAGCCGGCAGAGCACGGATTGTATTACGCATGCCCTCTTTTTATATCCATTTACATATTCATCTGTGTCTCTGGGGCCTCTGCGTTTTGCGGTCTTGTTTGTGTGATGTCATCTTACAGTGAGGAGGTTGTTTTACACCACAATTGTACGTTCTTCGAGACCTCTGAGTAATTGGAGAAGTGAGAGGGTTGTGCGCACGTAATCCAGGATAACCACACCATTTGCTACTTGCGTGACAGATGGCCGTCCAAAGTCGGCACCGGTTACCCATTGGTCTCGTCGGTTTATGTGTAGTCTTTTGTGTTTGATGTTTACATGTCGTGTGTCTCTTTTCCGTCTCGTGCTGTACTCGTCTTTTGTGTTTTTGCATCGGGTGTTTTTGGTGTTTTACTGTTGATGCTGCAACGGGGTCTTGTTGGAGATCTCCTCCCTTCTTTTCCCAACGCGAAAAGAAAATAGGACAAACAGACACAGACAACGACATTAGCCCCACAGAAACACGAAGGACAACTTTATCTAAAGAATAATCTCCAGAGACTAGTTCAAATACGGAATGTATTTTTGTCGGCGCTGTGAAATGAAGTGCTACATTAATAAGTAAAGTTAATCGTCACATGAATAATAATTATGTATATATAATTAAAGTTACAGTATCTATTAGTAAGTAAGTAGGAACAATTTCTCTCACTGTGTTATTTAAAGAGAAAGTTGTGTGTGTGTGTGGGTGGGGGGGGGGGGGGGTTGTCGCCTATTGGCCTATATTAGTTAAACAATTGCAAGGGACAGCACGTAAAATTAAAGACAAAAATTGTAGACAATGTAAACGATCACATCAAATTCCCGTATGCACAAACAACGACAAGGGACACAATAAAAAAGACCAATAAACAAGAAAAAAAGAGAACCCAGTTGAAACATAAGAACAAAACATAAAAAGGCGGAGCTGATT
Organism: Pinctada fucata; assembly: GCA_028142955.1. NCBI lineage: Eukaryota > Metazoa > Mollusca > Bivalvia > Pterioida > Pteriidae > Pinctada > Pinctada fucata. The sequence goes on from AP027107.1 coordinate 56,413,442, forward strand.
TTGAATTGCCAACTGCTATATTGCATAGCAAATGATGTGGTCATCCGCATTGCATGCACTATCTGACTTACTGCACATATCCTAAGACGCACAGATGTTCCTTATAAACTTTCAGGTGACGCTACAAGTAAGACAACAATAATTTGCTAGCGGGATTGTTTCTCTTTTTAGATATCTACATTAATTCTCTGTTATGAAGTGGAGCTTGTACATTTGTGTAAAATAGTTTACCGCGACTTAGTGTTGGAAGTGTTGTTTTTAGCTCGACTGCACTTTAGTGCAAAAGAGCTATTGCAATACCCCCGGCGTCGGCGTCCGCGTCGGCGTCGGCGTCGGCGTCGGCGTCCGCGTCGGCGTCGGCGTCGTCCGAACTAGATGATAAGGTAAATGTTAAGATTACACATTTACCTTTCCTATATTCATATTCTGTTGGTTTTTTTTGTTGCAAATGTTTAATTATACATCATTTAATATATCCAGATGAGGATATAGCCCCTGGGGTTGGGATTTTTAAAATTATTTCAAATGATAAGGCAAATGTTGAGATGATAAGGTAAATGTTAAGATAGCAATAAAGTCTTTAAAAGCCAATATTGAGCAAAGTATAAGTGCTACATGTACCAAACTTACATATTTGATGTATCTTTGATCAAACTTTCAAAAAATGACCTTGACCTACTTTTTTCCGCTTGAATGATTTTGCCTTTAAAAGCCAATATTGAGCAAAGTATAAGTGCTACATGTACCAAACTTGCATATTGGATGTATCTTTGATCAAACTTTCATAAAATGACCTTGACCTACTTTTTTCCGCTTGAATGATTTTACCTTTAAAAGCCAATATTGAGCAAAGTATAAGTGCTACATGTACCAAACTTGCATATTGGATGTATCTTTGATCAAACTTTCATAAAATGACCTTGACCTACTTTTTACCGCTTGAATGATTTTGCCTTTAAAGGCCAATATTGAGCAAAGTATAAGTGCTACATGAACCAAACTTACATATTTGATGTATCTTTGATCAAACTTTCAAAAAATGACCTTGACCTACTTTTTTCCGCTTGAATGATTTTGCCTTTAAAAGCCAATATTGAGCAAAGTATAAGTGCTACATGTACCAAACTTGCATATTGGATGTATCTTTGATCAAACTTTCATAAAATGACCTTGACCTACTTTTTTCTGCTTGAATGATTTTGCCTTTAAAAGCCAATATTGAGCAAAGTATAAGTGCTACATGAACCAAACTTACATATTTGATGTATCTTTGATCAAACTTTCAAAAAATGACCTTGACCTACTTTTTTCCGCTTGAATGATTTTGCCTTTAAAAGCCAATATTGAGAAAAGTATTAGTGCTACATGCACCAGACTTGCATATTGGATGCATCTTGGATTAGACTATTGAAATATGACCTTGACCTACTTTTTCCGCTTCAGTGATTTTGCTTTAAATTGGCAATATTGAGCTAACTATAAGTGCTACATGCACCAGACTTGCATATTGGATGCATCTTGGGTTTGACTATTGAAATCTGACCTTGACCTACTTTTTCTGCTTCAGTGATTTATGATGAGATATATGTTGTTGCCTGAGAAAGGGAGTTTAAATAAATTGGCTGTCATGAGAGATATTATGCTATGCAGTCGAGCATTAGGTGACTCTGGCAACTATTTTTTAAGTACTTTTGAAAGCGCATGTGCCAGGCTTATTATAAGCTATTTAAAAACTGCATAAGATTTAAAATAAAAATCAGAGCTAGTTATCTACCTTGAACTATCCCTCATACGGTTTTGACCACTCATTTCATTGATAACGCTTTTTAAAAAATGTATCCTGCAAGGGGTACGGAGATGTTCATTTATGGAAAGTGACTACTTTAAATTTTGACAATTCATTCGAGTAAAGTTATTACAATGAAGTCAGTGAATGGTACATTCCATTGCAATAAAGGTACCAAAGTGAGATTAATTGTCTGAGGCATGTATTCCTGGAACACTGTATTCTGCTGATTTTGTCAAATGGAAATCTTTCTGGAAGCAGAGTAGTCGCGCTTTCTTCGGAAATATCGACTTTGGGGGAAAAGCAATCTAAGCATTTCAATTATTATTCAACTCTATTTAAGAAAAGATAAATTGAATAAGATACATCGGACTTTTTTCTTTTTTTAGTCCCCTTCGGCGTTGCCGGTAGGGGACTCTTAGTTTTTAAAACTTATTCAGCCAAATATTTCAACCCTCAACAGGTGATGGATTTATTAACTGGGAAGAGTTCAAAGCTATGATTCAGAGGTCATGGAAATCAACCAATCAGAATGCTTTGGAACTTATAGCATCCTTTAGACTTTTCGATGGAGACAAAGACGGTTATATAACGGCAGATGAGCTCCGAAATGCGCTCGTTTCATTCGGAGAAAAGATGTCTCTTGCTGAGGCTGAATATTATATTAAAATGGCGGACACAAATGGGGACAAAAAAATTGACTATACAGGTTAGTGGCACAGGTATATATCACGCTTTCCGGTTGCTGGAAGCGTGATAAGTCCCTGTGGTCAGTGGATGTGTAGACTGCATATTTGATTCTCTGTCTAAACTAAACGTTGATTCTGATAGAAAAACATGTTTTAATGTCAATATGATTATGTATGTCCATAAAAATGCATATACTACATCGATTCTGTGTATGAAAACAATGTTTGGATTTAATCATGAGATCTCTTTGTCTTTACAGAATACAGCAAAATTATTTGTGGAGAATAATGACGTCACGCAGAATGATTTTGACTTTTTTCGTTAGAGACAACAATTCTGAAATGGTTTCTGTACAATGATTTGTCTGATCTCGAAAGAATTTATCGCGATCAGTATTTCACATTTTTTGGAACATGTAGTGTAACTATGATGCACGAATATACACAGTAAAACATGGAATGATAGTCAAATTTGAATGGAAATCAAATATTCAATAATTTATCCGATAAAATATTGTTCCTGGATATCATGTTTCCTACCTTGTGTTATTAAAAAAATGAATATGCATATACAAGATAATCATATGAAAGAAATGTACACTTTAGGTGTATTCACTGTTTTATGAAAGCTGTCATAATGAATCCATTGTATATTGAGCTTATATGGTGAACTATTTAAGTATTGACAATTCCAATCACTGATGAGACATAACTTGTTGTAATGCGCATATGGTGCACTAAAACTTTTTGATAGAACATACATTTCAATATTTACAATTTCAGCCACTAGGTTAGTATCTCTGCTGGTGATTTGTTTAGTCCTGAGGATATCGTTCGCCTAGTTTCAATGTGTCGGCACTAAACTTGAAATATATTTGTAAATTCTGCGTCATGACAAAGCTCTATCCTCAGCAGATTCGTTGGCAAATGATTTAGGTCGAGTTTAGACTTCTGCTCTTGATCATTGTTTCATATTTTTTTGGATTTCCCTTTTCCTGCCTCCAGCATCGCTGAATATATACAAGTTGGTGAAATACACGTATGGTGCTCTAAAATTTTATCATAGAACATATATTTCAATATATATGCACAACCAATGTAATTCCCTTAGATGAAACTATTGAAAGAAATGTGATTGTATTTCGTATGAAAACGTTCGCGACGTCACAATGCATAAGATCTAAAGAAGCATGCCGCGACGGCTGTTCCAACCTGCAAACTGTACCCACGGGGACATGAAAATTAACGTCACACTAAAAGGAAATACAGGTCGCACGGGAAAAGACGAAACAGACAAAAAAGAAAACGATCCAGAATATACCGCTCTCTCAACGATTTACTTACTATAGCACGCAATGGCGGAAGACATGAGCTGTTACATGCTCTGTCGTCAATCCCAGTTATGCACTTGAAATCTATCTTGGATGAAGCAGAGGTTGCATTCTTAAGAAACACTGACTGATTCAGACTTAATATCATTGTCTCATTCGCACAGTATAAACTTTATCCTATAGTGAAAAGCACCTCACCTAAAAGACGATTCATAAAAATCCCGTTTATTAACAAAGGTTTTGATCTTCTAAACATCTCTAATATTTTTTCGGGATCATCGCGTACAAAGTACCATTCCTCAATATTTTGAAAATTTAGAGCCACCTCTTATTTGTTATAAGTACAAGAAACCTATTCGAAAATTTGTTTTTAACTATAATAAAGTTACAACGGATCCTGACATACTTGAATCGTGTCCTGCTTCTTGAGAATGTGCAACTTCTAAATATCTCTACAAACCAGCTGGCCATGTTGTTACAGGTGACTTTTCAATTATCCAAGACAGACAGCTCCGTGGTCTTCTTAAAAAAGGACCTAAGTATAGAATCCCATCCAAGATAGATTTTGTCAAATGCCGTGAAGTGCTTACGGAAGCCTTAGATAATTATACGAAAAGATGGTGTAAAACAGAAGGAGTCGAACCGCTTGCTCTGAATGACTGGAAAAACCTTATTTTAGATATAACGGATATTCAAATAGATAACTTCCATAAAAACCCTCATCTTTTTCAAAATCCACGTTCCAAATCAGAAAGATATTTCAAATCCAAACTAAGAAAATTACATGAAAAATATGTCTTTGCACCAGCTGATAAAGCAGCCAACAACACCATTATCATTTGAAAACGTTACTACATATCAGCTTTGATTTCGGAACTTTCGTCTACTAATACATATATCAAAAGCAATGAAAGTGCATCTAACATTTTAGGCAAGCATAACAGTGAACTGTCTTCATTCAATATCTCTATTTCTAAATTGGATCTCCCAACATACCGAAACTGCACAAGTTTCCTTACAAATTTCGATTTATTGCTAATTCTAGTAACTGCTCCACTACAATTTTGTCTAGAAATCTGACGTCAGCACTTACTGCTATTAAAGAACACAAAACTAGATATTGTGAAACGGTTCTAAACAGGAACGATGTAAATTTATTTTGGTCTATTAAGAATTCAGGGGATGTGATTGAAAAAATGAAATCTGGAAATTTCCAAGCCAATACGATTTCTTCATACGACTTCTCTAATATGTACACCACACTTCCTCATGACAAAATTAATGATCGATTATCTAATCTCATTAAATGGTGTTTTGATCGAGAGCGAAAAACTTACATTTGTACATCTGAATCGAAGGGTTTCTTTTCCTCGACAGACTACAAATCATACAAATCATGGACATGTAGTGACCTGTGTAATGCCTTGTCCTTCCTCTTGGACAATATTTATGTTAGATTTGAGCAGGTTGTAGGAATTCCTATGGGTACTAACTGTGCGCCTCTTGTTGCAGATTTATTTTTATACACTTATGAAAAAGAATTTATCCAAAATCTTCAAAAGCAAAGAAAATTTGATGAGCTGAAATGTTTCAATAATACTTCTAGGTACCTGGATGATATTCTAACCATTGACAATCCTGCTTTTGAATTATATAACAATGAAATTTATCCACAAGAATTAACCCTTAACAAGGCAAACCTTTCAAATACAGAAACACCCTTGTTGGACCTAAATATCAAAATTGTAAACGGAAAGATTCATACAAGTGTATATGACAAAAGGGATGATTTTGGATTCAACATAGTAAATTTCCCCTGGCTTGACGGTGATGTTCCAAGATTACCGTCATACGGCATTTACATATCACAGCTCATCCGGTACGCTAGAGCATGTACTGATGTTTTGGATTTTCACAGTAGAAATTTACAAATTACCAAAAAACTTTTAGGTCAAGGTTTCCGCTTTCGTAAACTAGTTAAGACTTTCTGGAAATTTTACAAAAATTACAGTCAACTTCTTTTAAAATTCGGATCTATACATGCAACAGAGTACATTACTATGGGTATTACACAACCTGTCTTTTATGGTGATATGATAAACAAAATAAAAAGGATCAAAGGTAGGCAGCATAACCATCGAAAATGCGTCAGAATCATCAAACGCCTTTTATACCGTGGATATGATCCTAATGTCACCAGACGGACACTAGGCTTGGTACTTGACCAATTTACAGTCTTGTACAAGCACATCCTTGAGACTTGCACTCTGACTGACTGTGACGACGGGACTCCATGACGGGCCCTGTCCAAACCTCTTTAGAGAAGACAGGGCCCCGACCACCTGTTCTCTCTGAATGTCAGTCGGACTCCTCGGGTGATTACAAACATGAGCTCGCTACAGCCGGCAGAGCACGGACTATATTAAGCATGCCCTCTTTTTATATCCATTTACATATTCATCTGTGTCTCTGGGGCCTCTGCGTTTCGCGGTCTTGTTTGTGTGATGTCATCTTACAATGAGGAGGTTGTTTTACACCACAATTGTACGTTCTTCGAGACCTCTGGGTAATTGGAGAAGTGGGAGGGTTGTGCGCACGTAATCCAGGATAACCACACCATTTGCTACTTGCGTGACAAATGGCCGTCCAAAGTCGGCACCGGTTGCCCATTGGTCTCGTCGGTTTATGTGTAGTCTTTTGTGTTTGATGTTTACATGTCGTGTGTCTCGTGCTGTACTCGTCTTTTGTGTTTTTGCATCGGGTGTTTTGTTGTTTTACTGTTGATGCTGCAACGGGGTCTTGTTGGAGATCTCCTCCCTTCTTGTTACCTAGAAAAACGTGATTTCAGAAAACAAGAATGAAACAAACAGCTGTGGTGCATATATATAGAATAAATGTCATAATTTGTGTTTTGTTACGGGTATGCAACACACAGCAAGTGCATTTATCGAATGAAATGCGCTAATAAACGCGCATTACATGTCGGATAAATGCACTTGCTGTGTATTGCATACCCGTAACAAAACACAAATTCAGACACTTATTCTCTATATCTGCCGGCGATTTGTTTAGTCCCTTAGGATATCGTTCGTCTAGTTTCACAGTGTTTCGGCTCTAGACTTGAAATATATTTGTAAATTCTCCGTCACGAAATTAAACGAAAAATTTCTAAAACTAAGGGATATCTCCTTGATAGCATAGTTCTGTCCTTAGCAGGTTCTTTGGTCCAAAAAATTAGGTCAAGATTAGACTTTTACTCTTCATTATTTCACATTATTTGGATTTCCTCTTTTTTGGCCTCGAGTATCACTGATGAGACATGAGACATTACTTGCTGAAATGCGCTTATGGTGCACTAAAATTTGAGATTAAAACAATAGAATATATATTTCGATATATTAACAGTTTGACACATTTCGTTTTGGTAAAATTATTCTCATTTTCCTGAAGACTTGCGCTTAAATGATATAGTATTACAATTACATGTATATTCTGGAAAGTTATTTATTGAGGTTGTTTTCATATATTGCATTCAAGGTGTCACGTGCCTGACCTGAAACATGATTGTGATATACGACATGGCACCATGACTTGAAGAGACGAAGTAAAGACAAGGTGAATTCTGGCCGTATCATTGTTAGTTAATCGTTACAAAGTAATTATAAGATATGATTGCCAATCGTTTAGTTTGGCTTATTAGAGTTGGGCGTAATCAGTTATGCCCTTGAAAACTAGCCGATTCGTTCCTGTAATAATCCTGAATTCAGTACAGGGTTCTGCGGCCAACAAACCCAAACAAACCAAAGAACCCAAGCGACGTGGTCGTTTCTGCGGCGAGCTGATTTCAAGATCATTCTTCAAGTTCTTACAATGAAAAATATGGGCAATGACAAATATGGATGATGACCATATCCCTGTATACAGCACAAAATCGATAATTCAGAAAATCAGAAACCGAAGGCATACAAAATCAGGATAAAACAGGACCAAAGCAAATAAACAAAAACCTCCACCACATAAAAAGAAGCGAACTGCCGATAAGGGAGTGAGACGGACCATATCCCAAAACACAGAACAAAATCGATAATTCAGACAATCAAAAACCGAAGGCACACAAAATCAGGATAAAACAGGAACCAAAGCAAACAAACAAAAACTTCCATCAAATGAAAAGAAGCGAACTCCAAATATGGGAGTGAGACCAGGTGCCCAGGAAGAGTAAGCATCTCCTGCTTGCAATCTACATCCGTCGCTTCAATTCGGAAGAAATATCACATCCATTTACTTTCATTTCGGATGATACAAGAATATTCTGTGGTTGGATGGTTCAAATGGCCCAAGACAGAATATCATCCACCATTCTGGACAAAGGGACATCATAGTGTATGATGAGTTCGTGTATCGACCGTTGAACTTCCTCAGTGACTGAGAAGCTTATCTGAAAGACGCCTAACTCTATATTTGGTACTTGCTCTGGCATAACGTATCGATTTAGATATGAAGAAGCTATAAGCAGGCGATGAAGGAATGTTGCTACTCAGAAAAGAAAAGTTTGTAATGCTGAAACTGAAGTCACGTTTGTCATAGAGTGAGCTGTGAGTTGTTCATGTGACCATCAGTGTCGTAGAACAGCATTATGTCCAAATAGGATGCTGAATTATATTTTTCTCTGTATTTTCTTTGACTTCAAGCTCCGATGGATAGATTCTGCTAAAGTAATCCGCGAATTTTGGATTGTTAAAGGACAGCACATCGTCTATACATCTGTATGTGAAGGTAAAGTCTGAAGCTAAAAGAAAGGAGTATCTTTTCCCTTCAGAGATCAAAGATTGACTGCATTCAGCTTCATATGAGTTAAGATAAATGTCGGCAAGGAGTGGGGCACAAATGGTTCCCATTGGAATTCCGACAATTTTATGGAAGACCTACCTTTCCTCCAAACACCACAAAATATTATCGATCAGAATGTGAACACCACAAAATATTATCGATCCGGAAGTGAACACCACAAAATATTGTCGATCAGAATGTGAACACCACAAAATATTGTCGATCAGGAAGTGAACACCACAAAATATTGTCGATCAGAATGTGAACACCACAAAATATTATCGATCAGAATGTGAACACCACAAAATATTGTCGATCAGGAAGTGAACACCACAAAATATTGTCGATCAGGAAGTGAACACCACAATATATTATCGATCAGGAAGTGAACACCACAAAATATTGTCGATCAGGAAGTGAACACCACAATATATTATCGATCAGGAAGTGAACACCACAAAATATTGTCAATCAGGAAGTGTAGCATCTGAATAATATCTGTTTCAGTGTACTTATTTCCAGAATCGGACTTTTCTTTTACAAAGTAGGTTTTGTCATAGTTAACAACAATAAATTTTTATTTGTGATTGCTTTTTTTTTTGCTTGTAAACGCATTACTTATATTTTTTTTGCGATTCTTTAACGTGGGATTGTTGTGTAAAATGTCGAAACAAGTGAGTATCAGATTTTCTAAAATTTCCTTCGAATTCTTTAAAATCCACATCTGGCTAATACCGCTTCGAGATAATACTGTCGAACAATATTTTTGAAGTCCAGATTTGATTTCAGATAAAACTTTGGTGAGTAAAATCGATACAGATTTGGAAGACTATTTTGATGAATTAGCGATGAAAGGTTGTTTGTACGGATTTTTATGCATTTTAGGTATACAGTATAAGTATGGTAAATCTAAATACGAAGTGTTTGTGTCAAAGCCAAAGGAAACGAGATTTGCTTTGTGATGATCTATTATTTCTGAGGCAGTAAGGTTTATTAGGGCGTTATCTGGATTTCCAGGTGTCGAATTAAACCCACCTCTTTAACAAGGTGGTCGAAATAGTACTTTTTGCAAGTAAATATGTAATTATTTTAGGCTTTGTCTGCTATGTTATTGGAGGTAGGTAAGCTCAATGATAACTTCAGGGTCTTTAAAGATAGTCTCTTTGATTGTAAGTGATAACTTCTTGATAAAAGTAACCCTCTGATGGATTTTATCCATTCAGAAAGGGTGTCAAGCTGTACGTCCTTTTTCTTAGCCCAAAGTCTTACATATTCCTCACACGACTTTTAAAATTTTGGTTCCTAGTAAAGGATTTAGTTTCTCTGTTTTTGGGACCCTTTCTAAATAATTCTCTCAACTTGACGTTCTTGACTATACTAAGGAGAAATTGAAGATCCTGACGACAATTTCAATGTCAACAATAATGTCACCAGTAATAACGTGAGCACAAGGAGAGTAGTTGAAAGTCGATTAAGAACATTCGCAAGAAAATTGATGAAGTGAGGGATTACTTAAATGAATACACTGCAGTTTAGATTATAGATGCAACTGTTGGTGTGTAGCTATAGGAAATACAAAGAGTTTCCCTTCTTTTGAAAGCTGGCCGAATACTAGTATTCATTGATTTCTAAAGTTATTACAGACCTCTTCTTAAGTTGAATCGATTGCACGGATCTTTACTTGGTGAACGATTCATGAATATCAACGACCCAAAATCCCATTGAGGAGGTTTGCTCTTAAATGCATGGAATCTCCCAAGATTAATTTCACATAGAAGCAAACATATACCTGCCAGTAGAAATATCAGCACATCAATCGATCTAATAAGAATGCATTCGAGTTGAAACATTAAAACAAAAAGAGAAATGAATATGAAACCAATTTAAATGTTGTATCGTGTCGATTTAATACAACTGTGGATATCAATGTTAAAAAATGTAATGACTTTTGCATATTATGCCACAACTTAAAACAGAAGCTGGATGTAATGAACACTGCAGAATTATGGTCATGAACTCATAAACATAACAACAAGCAGTATACATACTACTATCATTCCATCAAAAATTAAGCTAGTAGACAATGAAAGTACTCTACAATACACGAATAAAAAGGCAACGAAAACTCATCGACTAACAGTGAAATAATATCAAGGACACCAATTCTGTATATTCATACATGTAGGGGATGGTATTGTTTTCTGGATCACGAGCTTTAACAACAGATACATGTACATAGGCGATGTGCTGTCCATCAATAATTAACAAAATTCGGGAAATACCTCAGCAGGATCTATCCTTCGGAGCTTGAAGTCGAAGAAACTACGGAGACAAATAATTCAGCATCCTATCTGGACATACTGTTGTCCTACGACACTGATGGTCACATGAACACATCACTCTATGACAAAGGTGCACGTGACGACTTCAATTTCAACATCACAAACTTTCCTTTTCTGAGTAGCAACATCCCTTCATCGCCAGCTTATGGCGTATTCTTATCTCAGTTAATACGCTATGCCAAAGCAAGTACCAAATATACATATTTTGTTATGAGAGCTAGGCGTCTTTCAGATAAGATTCTCAGTCAGGGATACGTTTGTGACCGACTATCCTCGTCACTGAGGAAGATCTACGGTCGATATAGGGAACTCGTCATACATTATGATGCCCCACTCTCCAGAATGGAGGAGGATATTCTGTCTTAGACCATTTGAACCATCCAACCACCGAATATACTTGTATCTTCCGAATTGCAAGTAACCGGATGTGACGATTCTACCGAATTAAAGTGACGGGTGTTGCATACAAGCAGGAGATGCTTACTCTTCCTGGGCACCTGGTCTCACTCCCATGCTGGGAGTTCGCTTCTTTTCACATGGTGGAGGTTTTTCTTTGTTTGCTTTGGTTCTTGTTTTATCCTGATTTTGTATGCCTTCGGATTATGATTTTCTGAATTATCGATTTTGTAGTATGTATTGGGATATGGTAATTATCCATATTTGTCACTACATCCCTCCCACTTAAACATGCACAGAAATCCCCAAAAATACTCTCAACTATTGTATTAACAAAAAAACTTAGGTGACAGTAATCTGAAGGAACCAAATTAATGCATAAACTTGGTTAATGGATATGAAGAAGTGAGCAAACAAAAACAGTCAATACTCTGCTGGATGAAGCAGAAGCGAGTTCATGATCAATCTCAAGAAATGTCGGATCTACTTTTGAAAATAAAAACAGGGTCCAATTTTCTCTGATGAGGTTTGGACAGTCCCCTTCATGGAGTCTCATCCTCACGGTTGGTCGATGTTCAATATTTGAAAAGTTGTTCGTACAAAATTAAGATGGATACAGTACCATATAAACTGTTACTTTTACTTCAGGATCATATCAGTTTTAAAGAAGTAATTGATTATCTTTTTATAATTTCGATTCAATTTCAATCGATCATTGATCCATCAGATTTTTATTATCAGGTGACCATAAAATAAGGGCAATAAAATTCCAAATGATACATACAATGACGCCGGCATTGTCTATTTGGAAAGAAGTTCACTTTAATTTCTTTAGGTTTTCCAGAGTCTGAATTGTTCATACTTTCCCTAATACGCTAACATATATCTGTTACCCACGGTCATTTCCTTAGAGGATGCCAATGGACATTTGCTACCCGGGATCCATTATCATTCCTATTCATCTTTGTCATATCAGCTGAAAATTGACTTAAAAGATGCATGACAATTATTTATGATTTATTTATTTACATATTTATCTCAGAATCCAGCTATGGCATGGATTGTGTTGTCTTTGTCATTAATCCTTATTGGTAGTACTTAATTCCAAACTGAAAGTCGATAAACAAAACTGAACCGTTATGTTTTTCATCTTTTTCCGATATAGTCTATACCACAAATGAACTTGGACGATTCCATGCGTTTTAGAACAAACTTAATCAACGAATTAAGTAAAGTCCTCTTAGGGAATAATCCAGGCCGAGTGCCGAAAAATTGTGGATATTGAGTGGTTATTGTTATCTATTAATCAACGAGAATTATTCACAAACGTTCGTCATGTATATATCATTGCAATCCATCAGAGTTAAGAGGAGGTCTGCAACAACTTAAAAGTAATGTTATCAAGGAATGCTCGATCAGCTCGTAAAGAATTGGAAGATTATAATCTTGAAATGACCTGTCACTTACACAGTGGTAGACCGACAATATGTTTCTCTCCGATGGCGAGATAAACACCCCCCCCCCCGCTAATTTGGAATAGAGATTTTTCCTTCTCTGTTCGGTTTATTTCAAGATAAAATATCTAATCTTTATTTTGACAATCTTCCCCTTTTCAACACAAAAGAAATTTAAGTGTTCCAACCCGTAACTCTCTTGGACTAAATCATAATCGGTGGTACCTCAAGCCAATAATCAGTGGTACCTCAAGCCAATAATCAGTGGTACCTCAAGCCAATTATCAATGGTACCTCAAGCCAATAATCAATGGTACCTCAAGCCAATAATCAGTGGTACCTCAAGCCAATAATCAGTGGTACCTCAAGACAATAATCAGTGGTACCTCAAGCCAATAATCAGTGGTACCTCGAGCCAATAATCAATGGTACCTCAAGCCAATTATCAGTGGTACCTCAAGCCAATAATTAATGGTACCTCAAGCCAATAATCAATGGTACCTCAAGCCAATAATCAGTTATACCTCAAGCCAATAATCATTGGTACCTCAAGTCAATAATCAGTGGTGCCTCAAGCCAATAATCAGTGGTACCTCAAGCCAATAATCAATGGCATCTCAAGCCAATAATCAATGGTACCTCAAGCCAATAAGCATTGGTATCTCAAGCCAATAACCAGTTATACCTCAAGCCAATAATCATTGGTACCTCAAGCCAATAATCATTGGTACCTCAAGCCAATAATCAGTGGTACCTCAAGCCAATAATCAGTGGTACCTCAAGCCAATAATCAGTGGTACCTCAAGTCAATAATCAGTGGTACCTCAAGCCAATAATCAGTGGTACCTCAAGCCAATAATCAATGGTACCTCAAGCCAATAATCAGTAGTACCTCAAGCCAATAATCAGTGGTACCTCAAGTCAATTTTCAGACGGAGTCAAAATTTTATTTGTATCCTTTCTTTGTATAATTTTATGTATATATTTTGAAAATAGCGATTGGCTTCAAAATCCCCGAAGGGTCGATTCTGAAGCATTTTAAAAGAAAATCTATGATCAAGAAGAAATGGATGGATGGTGCTTGGATGTTAATAAATACACTTGAAGTACTCAAGATAATAAGTGTAGATAGTAATAGCAACATGAAATAATGATCTTAAACCGGCCCAAGAGAAGCAATTTTTTGAAACAAAAATTTAGATCCAAAATTATGAAATCGTTGCTTTGTATTTATTTTACAATCGATTTGATTGGCTCTACTTTACGTTGCTCCATTTAACTACTTTTCTCAATATCTCTCGAAAACACAAAATCTATGTAATGTAAAAATCCACTATTTTTCGTAACATTATAAAATCTATATTAGTTTTTGTGAAATAAAAAGATAAAAAATTAATTCCTTTATATATTTTTTATATATCACGCATTGATTAAATGAAATAAAAATTTAAAATTTTTATTAAATCCTTTCTTGTTTTTATTCTGTTGTGCGTCCATTCGTACCAGCAATCCAGGTAGATAAAAAAAACTAGTGTCTTTTACCTAACTTTCATTTCTGAATCATTAAAAGTGAACACACAACTGAAAATAGAGAAACAAAAGCTGCATTTCATACTTTTCTTAATAATAGACATTCGACACAACTAAGTCTTGATAAGATTCATTAATAAAACCAAATACTTGGTATAAGTCTTATTGTAGTATCTTTACATTATTTAAACATACTTAAGAGTGAAACAGTATATTGTAAAAAAAAAAAAAAAAGGCATTAATGTGAAAGAACGAAATAATTTTCATTTTGTTTGTTTTCATTGTTTGGGGATTCAAAAACCTACCAGCAGGAGGATGCAAAAAAGAACAAATAATTTTTTGTCAGATGATAAAATATTGTATATACTTGCAATTACCGGTAATCTATCTATAAAGTTTTTTTATTCCAAAAATTGGGAATAAAAGACGGAGCAGCATAACGTATTTTGCCAAAATATCATGATCATGGCTTACTGCGTATATTGAAATGCACATGGACATTTAAATTATCAATATTTAACCTAAAGTAACAAACATGTGCCCCATGACATGTCCATACAAATCGTTTTTAAATGTTGTACAGTAAAATCGATTTTAAAAATTCCTTGTGTAGTATGGTATAGATCATGTATATAAATCGAACGTTTCGTATTATCTCCGGGTATGTTTGTGCATGGCTCCTGATCGATTGAATCAACAAATCAATAAGACAATTATATTAAGGTGAAATCCACCCTTCAGAACAATACTAAGTATAGTGGTCAATAAAGGGAAGCTTGGAATACCAGCAGTTCAATCAGTGGTGGGACTTTCTCTCATGAATGTGTAATACGGAGGGACAATGGGATTCTGATTAGAGCAAGGATAATCAGAATGGCTGACAAGTACGCTGAACAGAAAAATCAGGAGGTAAGTTTAAGTATACTCTTTCCTTAACGAAACAACTATCAAGACTTTAATATAATGATTTTTTTTTCTAGCTTACCAACTCAGTCATGTTGTTTTTTAAAGGTAGGATATCATGCACACATACCTGACTCCATCGCAGAATTCGAAAATTGTATGTAATCTGTGTTGCTGTTATCAATCTTTTATTTAAAGTAAAGTGTTGCAATTTACTCTGAGGATGGTGCAAATATATTAATTTTTTTAATGATTATGTAGAAATTACATACGAAGATGAACACATAATTGACGAGTGCAATGATTTTCAACAGAAGCAGAGTTGTTATATTATTTATTTTTTTTTGTTGTATCAATCCATGGACATACCAATCTATGGACATATACCAATCAATTGACATACCAATTAACTGACATATCGATCAATGAATGTATACCAATTTTTGAAAAAAAAAACTTTATATAAACAAAACAAAGGTAGGGAGGAGATCCTTAACAGGTTAACGTATTCTCACGAGAAGCGGGGAAAAGCGGAGACGGAGACAATAACACTGTACCATAGAAACACGAAGGACAAACAGACGGAGACAATAACACTGTACCATAGAAACACGAAGGACAAACAGACGGAGACAATAACACTGTACCATAGAAACACGAAGGACAAACAGACGGAGACAATAACACTGTACCATAGAAACACGAAGGACAAACAGACGGAGACAATAACACTGTACCATAGAAACACGAAGAACAACACTACCTTATGAAGATTCTCCTTAGATTCCAGTGTAAGAGCGGAATCAAATGCAGGTGGCACTGCAGAAAGACTTTTCTAGTTCATCACTGCCATTTTCATCTCCTCTATATGAAAACAGTTTACAGACAAGAAGGGAAACAACTTTTGGATGAGATTTACATGGATACTGAAGACATGATATCTCCAACATGACTTCTGTTGCAATACGCATATCAAAACACCGAAACAAGACAATCAACGTATCATCATACAGATATTTTAGTTATGAATCGTTATATACAGAACAAAGCATCATCGATAAGACTTTTCGATTCTTGGTATATCTCACTGGCTAGCATCTCTCATCCATTTTCATATATCATAGCTTCATCATGGCAATTTAGGAATGAATTCACAGTAATTGCGCTATCTTTGATATCTTGTTAGCACGTTCAGCATAAAAGAGATCGATTTGATCGTCTTATAAATTCTATTTTTAACAATAACAATAAAACACAACACAACAAAGCTATCAAACTTCACAATAAAATTTGTAATAAAGAATCAATGTTGATATTACTGTACGGTTCGGTCAAATCTTAATATTTGTTACCTACTTCAATGAAAACTGTTAGAATTTAACGAGACTTTTAATAAACATTAATAAAGGAATTTTATATATAAATAAATATAAATGTACAAGATGGCATGTCTAATCATTAGAGAACTAATCATTTAGATATATCCACTGGTGGTTGTATATGTTTGTTTATTAGATTAGTTTTAGTTTGCAGATATAAATGATATTGACACAGATCTGCATGAGGAAGAAGAAGAAGATGGGGGTGTCGGTAGTTTTAAGTACGCCAAAATGTCTGAAGCAGAGAAAAAACGTAAGCAATAAACACAGAGATAAATGGTGTGTTAAACCAATATAAAAATCAAAGAAGTACCCATCTGTTATTCAAACTAATATAAAAATCAAAGAAGTACCCATCAGTTATTCAATCTCAAAGCCGAGAAGGCAAGACAAAAGCATGAGGATTCCCATTGGAACGGTTGCGAACATCGTAATGAATAATATTCTGAAGTGAGACCAGGTGCCCGGGGAGAGTCAGGGTCTCCTGGTTGCATGCAACATCCGTCGCCACAGCTCCATTGAAGCTTGTCAGATTCGGCGATTGTCTCGATGTACATATTGATATACATATCAGGTATTTCTTAAATTGTCACAATCCAGAATGTCACAGATCATTCTGGAAAGGGGGATCTGATATGCTTTAATTATATCCCCGTAGCGACAGAAGAACTAACGGATCTCTCTTTTGACCTTTTTCCATTGGGTGCTTCAAATAAAACAACAGAATAAGTAAATTGTCTAATTGAGCTGTTTCATTGAAAATTTCTAACACTGCCATTTCAATATCGAGATATCAATATCTAAGATAAAGTAAATTGAAGGGAATAGAATGAGTTAAAGAAGATCCTGACGATAACAATACAGCGCCAAATTGAGCATCGACGGACCCCTAGCAAGCTAGAGGTGGGACCAGGTGCCCGGGAGGAGTAAGCATCCCCTGTTGGCTAGCTGCACCCACCGTCGATATTCATGCGCGAAAATAAGAACAATATATAAAATACATGTATTGCACTGTCTGAGGTTATATCTATATAGAAAGGGCTATTGCGACCATGTCAGGGAAAATATTCAAAAAACTTACTGTCAAACCCCTCGCGGGGAACTTTTGTACGAGCTCCACACGGCAAAGGGCATTAGTGTGACACAAATGAGTTAAAGAATATCCTGACGATAATCTCAACAGCACTAACAATAGAGCACCAAATTGAGCATCGATGGACCCCTAGCAAGCTAGAAGTGGGACCAGGTGCCCGGGAGGAGTAAGCATCCCCTATTGGCTAGCCGCACCCGTCGTCGATGTTCATGCACGAAAAAAGGACAATATATAAAATACATGTATTGCACTGTCTGAGGTTATATCTATATAGAAAGGGCTATGGCGACCATGTCGGGGAAAATACTTACTGTCAAACCCCTCGCGGGGAACTTTTTTACGAGCTCCACACGGCATAAGAACTACTTCCGATGAGAAATCTTAATTTACATTTTCCTTCCTTTATATGTTGTTGCCTTTAATTTCAACAAATTATGGATTAATCTGTTATGTTTTCTATATGCGTGCATGTTTTATGAAGTATTATAATCTATTTCAGACGCCTGGGATTGTTTTAAGTTCTTTGACAAGGATAACAATGATAAATTAGACAAGAAGGAGGTCATCACCGCCATGAGGGCCGTAGGTCTGAACCCTACAAAGAATGACGTCGATCGCATCGTCAAGCAATTGGATGAAAACGGTGTGTTGGCAGTTTGGTTTGAAGGACAGTTCACATTTCAAACATGATTTCAAAGTGAACAAAATATAAGTTGTAACTTCTATATCCATTATTCATGTCTCCCTACCAAAGACGAGGGAGCATGCTAGTCTTGACTAAAATTGTTCGCCGTAGTATCAAGTCGAAAGATAAACATATTGTTCATAATTAAATAAGGGATTCAGAAACATCACAAAAGTTTTCGTTTAAGTCGATATCTTACTTAGGAAACTGAGAAAGAATATGAATAGCGTCCGTGCACTCTCTATGGTGAAGTGCAGGTTTACAAAAAAATGTGATTCGATGTAATTTGGCTCTGTTCCAATAATTTTTGTCAAAGATTTTTTTTCTTTTCATTTTCGATGTACAGTTCATCTGCTCGGTAAAGATGTCAACACACTTTTCATGTTTAAATCAATCATAATTATGCACTTACAATGTGTTTCAGAGAATGGTTTTATCGACTTTGATGAATTTAAACAGCTACTTGTGCGGTCATGGCGTTCTGTGAAGGAAAATCAGCTGGAGCTAGTGGCTGCGTTTCGGATTTTCGATATAAATAAGGATGGTTACGTCTCTCTAGAAGAGCTTGTTAAAGTGCTCATCTCGTTCGGAGAGAAGATGACGGAAGACGAAGCTAGAGAATACATTAACATGGTGGATTCAAATGGTGACGGAAAACTCAACTATCAAGGTATTTGTTTATTAATTCTAGGGGAATTATTTAAAATATAAAAAATCAAAAAAATCAAAAAAGAAAGTCAAGGCCTAGGACTACGTCAGTTGAGCAATCAGCGATTAGTATCTCATTCGATTCCTCAGTCGTCGTAGAAAAATACTCGCATTTCATTAATGTTTTTTACGGTGCATAATCTTGAATTGTATTCGAATTCCCCTTTTGTCGATTGACATTATAGACAAAAAGTAATCCTAAATTACTTCTTTCGCGTATTTTCTACCTGGACAGATAAAAGAATGAAAAAAATATTCAAGAGTAAAATTCTAGCTCATAGATTTAAATCAAGGCGTTCAAATAGAATCATACCGTAACAAATAAATCTGAATCATTGCAACTCTTTCAGGACTTAAAATATTATTACTCCTTTCAATTTTATTTTGCTGTCTTCACAGCGTGTTTATTTTTCCTTACAGAATTTGTTCATTTGATGGCAGGACATGGTTCATTTTAAATGCAGTCTACACAAAAAATGTGGTCTTTATACCAACATTGATCCTCTATTATTAATGCCCTGTTCTACAATCATCGGTAATAGACCACATGTCATTGTCACTTGTTATATAACTTTATTATTTTGTTTTCTTTGTATATTTTACGTAGTCTATCAATAAAATTGATTAAAAGAAACGCATTTATCTCATTCAAATGATCTAATAATTAGAAGAAGGGAGGGGATCTCCAACCAGACCCTGTTGCTGTACCAACAGCACAACACCAATACACCCGATGCGAAAACACTAAGACGAGCACAGCGAGAGACGACAAAGAGGCATACGAAATATAAACATCAAACACAAAAGACTACTCTTAAACCAAAGTGACAAATGGGTGACCGGTGCCGACCTATGATGGCCATTTGTACGCAAGTAGCAAATGAAGTGGTTATCCAGAAACCGTGCGCACAACCCTCCCATTTTTCTGGTTACCAAAAAAAGACTCGAAGAACGCACAATTGTAGTATAAAACAACTTCCTCACTTTAAAATTAACACACAAACAAGACAGCAAAACACAGGGGCCCGAGCAACACACATATGAATATGTAAATGGATACCGGTATAAAAGGGGGAGGGGTACGTAATTCAGTCTTCCGGCTGTAGCGAGCTCATGCATGTTATCACCCGAGGAGTCCGATTGACATTCAGAGAGGACATGAAGTCGGGGCCCTGTCTCCTCTAAAGAGGTTTGGACAGGGCCCGTCATGGAGTCCCGTCGTCACAGTCAGAGTGCAAGTCTCAAGGATGCGCTGGTACAAGACTGTAGTTTGGTCAAGTATCAAGCCTAGTGCCCGTCTGGTGACATTAGGATCATACTCACGTTATTAAAGCGTTTGATGATTCTGACGCATTTTCGATAGTTATGCTGTCTACCTTTGATCCTTCTAATTTTGTTTATCATATCACCATAAAAGGCAGGTTGTGTAATATCCAAAGTAATATATTCTGTTGCTTGTATAGATCCGAATTTTAAAAGAAGCTGATTGTAATTTTTGTTAAATTTCAAGAAAGTCTTAACTAGTTTATGAAAGGGGAATCCTTTACCTAAAAGTTTCTTGGAAGTTCAACAACAATGAAGAAATTGTCTCACTCCATACAATATTTCAGGAAGAGAAACGTTTACAGGAGCAAATATTGCAAAACGAAAAAGAAATAACAAAGGCAAACCGTAGAATAGATTAACAACTACGTGTACATGTATGTAATAAAAAATCCAAGTGTTAAAATTCGTAATCTTCTTGAACAACATCTTAACAATTTCATTGCATCAGACAAGTGTTTTGGTTGGTATATCTTTATCAGAAACGGGGAAAATGGGAATGTGCACTTCAGAGAAGTATCTGCTTGCTTTATTTATACAGCCCTGGTATCCTCAGTACATCGTTTGACAGGGAATTTTGAAAGATCTACCAGACCCTCTTCTCTTTCTTTTATTCCAGTGCATAAAATTCAGGAGGAGTTCCTTCATCTTGAGTTTTACCTACAGAAAAAATATGAATAAGACGTAAAAATGATATACATATCTCCTTTAAAAATCATATCGCTTCTATTAGTATTATCGAGACCCCGGCTCTCTGACAAATAGGACGGTTGTGTGAACGTAAACAGGATAACCTACCATTTGCTACTGACCTAGCGGAGGATCGTCCAACGTCCATACCGGTTGCCGGTTGGATCAATGGTTTATATATAATATTTTGTAATAAGAGTTTTGAGGATGTCGTCGATGTTACGTGTTTAATCTTTCTTGTCCCTTTGACGTCTTTTCTGTTTATTTTCGAATTTAGGTTTTTCTGTGTTTTGCTTTGGGTACTGCAATCGAATCTTGTTGGAGATCAGCTTTCTTTATGAAGATCATTCCTTGTAATAATAGGTGTTCTAAACGTCAGTCTATGAATCTTGAGAAAAAAGATATCTGCTAAGTCTTGAATTTTTGCTTAGAACTGATGGAAAGAAATAGAAAAATTCTAAGATACATTTCTTTTTCAAAAGTTACACACTTTATAGAGTTTTGTATAAGATTTTACCCACAGTATTTTAGCTATTGCAAAAGAAAACGGGAAAACTCGGTAAAGATGACAATCGGTGAGAGCAAAAGAACCATACCGTTCTTATCTTTAATCTATCATATCAAAGGATGAAGACACGTGTTCACCGGCGTTGTTTGTAAGATAAACTGATACTTCTGTACCATCAAACCTAAAGTTGGCCTGTAATTTCCTTTCACTGAAGGGTCTATCCATGTTGTGTTCAATACGGCATTCTCCTAAAGGGTAAACTCCCTTGTCTTCAACGAATGAAACATTCCTCCTGTTAGTAAAGTATAGTTTTATCAGTGCTCCATTAGCTTTTTCCCAAACTGGTGCAAGCTGTATTTCTATGGTATTTCCAACGTAGTCAACAACAGTTCCTTCTTCTATAAGTACCTCGAAGCAGTTCCTGCATAGCTCTTTTCCACTGTCGTTGGTGTAATGCCTTTCGGGTGGATGTCTGGAAATATCAAATTCTCTTTGCACGGCAAATCCGTAGGTGAAACGAACTACTCTCGAGGAAACTATTAACGGATCGAATCCGTAAAGTACTGCCCCTCTTACAACTGCCAAACTTCCGTCTTCCGGTATGATGAGACGTGGACCGTTGTGAAAATGATTTCTGAGATATTTTTTCAGATAATTATTGTTTGAAAATCCTCCAACCAGTATCAACATTTGAATGTCACTGTGTTCTTTCAAAAGATGTTCTATTTTAAACTTTATGAATTCACAAGTTGGGAGAAAGAATTTTTCGGCATATACGGCTGACATTTCAATGTTTCCATTCGTATGGGTAACATTTATGTCGTTCTCGACATCCTCGTTGATTTTGCATAACCTTTTTCTTAGTTCTTCTTTCATTTTGATTGTTCTAGTAGACAATCGAATTAATTCGTCGGCGTAATTAATAACAAGTTTTCTGGTGCCATCAAAATCCATTTTCTTTAATTTAAAATTGTCGATCAGACACATGTATTTATATGGAAAATCTCTCTTAAAATCCTCCAAGGCCTTTTTGCCAAAAATGCTATTCAGCAATTCTATAAACTTCCTATCCACGTACGTTCCTCCGCTAGCTCCACCATTAGCTTTGTGTAATTCTTTAAGAGTTCCGTCAACCTGTTTAACATGGATGGAGAAATCCGCTGTTCCACCTGGAAAGAAAGTTTAAGCTAAGAACCCGAAACGTGCATGTCTGGTCAATGCTGCAAATCTATCTGTTCTTTAATGATTCTACATGTATGAAATTTATAACGTGACATTATTACCACTAGGTGAGTGTCACTGCTGAGGGCACATGAAGCCAAGTCCGATTAACTTCTCCAAATGCATTCGAAAATTTCTGTTCACAAATTTTCTCGAAATTTCTGATAAGTTGGTCCTGTAGCATCTTATCCCACCCATCCTGCTACGTTTTTCGGTATTTTTGGACATAAGTTTCACAGCCTTTGGTCATATTTCATTGTTTGGATTGAAGATCACTGACGAGGGTTAGGTACCCGAAACATGCAAGTCTGGTCCATGCTGCAAATCTATCTGTTCTAATAATGATAAGAAATTGAAGACATTTGTGTCTTTAATTGGTAATATAATGATGTTTATGTAATGAGCGAAACACCCCCTCGTTTTTTCTTCAAATAATACAGAGAATGTAAAATAGGTGTTTAGCTTCCTTTTCAGTTCTATTAGCTGAGATGCTGTTATTTGGAACACTTGCGTATTATTATTATAAACTCTTATTTCGTGTTGCAGTTAAAATCGTTCCCCGTGACCTGATGTTTAGAAGTGTATTAATTACTTCTTTCAGCTCTGTCGCCTGAAAGAAGCTTTGTTTTGGCCCTTTGTCGATTAGACATTATAGATATTATTTTGCCATTTCGAAAACTTGTCATTCCATTCAAAATTATCACCGAAATTAAAGGAGGTTAACATCTTATCACCATCCCTCCTATGCTATTTTGAACATATATTTTATTTGGATATGCTACCCCTACAGGAAATTTAGAGCCGCGCACTTATCTAAATTCAAAACATTAAAGAGGGCACTATTGAAATGAATTTTGGTAGCTCTGTTGGAAGCGTCACCGATGAGAATTTAGTGTCTGGTGCAGGAAAGATTGGTTTGGAATTTTCTTCGTGAAGGTATAGAGTTGGAACACTTCGGTATTATTGTAGCATATGTGGCATGATTCATGTGATATTTTTGAATATGTTTACTGATGGGTACTTCTTCGATGTTTATTATCGAACTTGATCACTTGGTTTTTAGAAACTCCACTTGCAATGCATTCTGTACATGTATCGGACTCTTATGCCATTAGATAAGGTTGTCATACGTGCTTCTATGGACCTGTTTCATTGTCTCGGTCTGTTTGTCTGATTTTTCTTTTCTCTTGTGAACATTTTTGTTGTTGTTGTCGACCAGCGGACTCCTAAATAGGTGCAGATGTTATATATAAAGTCGGTAAACTGGGTACGGCGGCTTCCCCTAGTATACAAAGTTTACCGACTTTATATAAAACGGGGTTTTTTTTTCAAGAATTTGTAAGCCTTTTGATTGAGATCTTTTAAAAATCATATTCAAAATGATCCTATATTCATTAACATCCCACACATTTTATCTTGAATATAATTGGTGTAGAGAGGGATTGTGGAAAACATATCTGGATGTCTATCATTTGGAAAATTTATACTTAAGAAGATATCCTAGATACATATGTATTCGTTTGCTGGAAAAGAAGCTTTGAAAATGACTTTTCGTGAGAAAATCATTAGAACTTAGATACGGTTAGCATGGCCTCAGCATCGTTTCTTCCTTTAAGTTGATTTTAAGACGTTTAACATATATATCGCCAAAAATGTAAAATATACATGATATGCTGTGCCAAAAAGCCATGGTTCTTACAGAGAATTGCTCTTAAAATATAAATATCTTGAGTAAAATATACCTCCCACATCTGCGATGATGTACTTTGTTCCTACTTGTGCAACAGGTACTGCCTGGACAAGTGGACCATTTGGGTAGTAATGTTGGACATAAATAGAGGCTGCCTCAGGCTCTAGAGCTATGACAAGTCTCTGTGAAGGTATCCCTGCCTAAATGTGCAATATCAATATGAATTTATGAATCAAACGACATAATAGTATACTGTTTACAAAGCCTCGGGTTTTATGATCAGTCTGTACGCAGAGTGTATCGATATAATTCTAAAAGCGTTTCTGATCGGAACAGGAGACGGTGATTAATGAATTTACAGCAATTGTGTTTGATGACGAAATGTGATTGTAATTCACCTCTATGATATCAAACAATTAATTTCGTTCTGAGAAGAACGTAACAACTCGCATACTCTTTGATCAGCCAGGCTTATTTTCTGAGTTGGAGGAATTACTCTTTCATGTAATAAATGCCTATGATTCTTGCACATAAGTTGTTTATTATTATATATGTAAGAGTTACGATCGGAACAAATAATTGTGTAGTCTGTCTTTAGCTGAAATCGTTGCCAATTATTCAATCATCGAATGAAAGTCAAATACAAAACGTAAAACTAGATCCAGAATTATGCATTTCTCTGAGAACAGCACTAATTCATTACTAAATCATTTGGATGGGTCTTGACGTTTATGATTGCAGCTGACCAGCAGGTGATGATCACTCTCTCGAAAGAAAGGAGGTAATCTCCAAAGGACTAGCTTGCAGCACTCAAAGCAAAACATTTTATTCAAAACACAGAGCAATACAGCAAGAGACACAAAAGGAACAATGAACACCAAAACACAACACAGAAACATCAAACACAAAAGACTACACATAAACCAACGGACCAAAGGGCAATCGATGAGGCTTAGAATCTGACACGCCAGTAGCAATGATGTGATAATCCGGATAACATACACACAACCTTCCCACTTTTTTAATAAATGAGAGACTTGGTTCTTCAGCAGGAACCCATTGCAGCACCAAATGCAATAACGCACCTATGTGAAAAGACTGAATAGACAAGCATGACCATAGACACAATAAAGACAAGGAACAACAAACACCAAGGAATGTATAAATGTGTATGCCTGTTTATTGTTATTTTTGGATTCAGATATTGGGTTTGATTTGATCAAAACAATTAACATGAAAGACTACGTATAAACCCTTTGGACACCTATTACTTAGATTATAGAGGGGTTTTTTTTTTGTTTATCCATCGTATTTCCCTATACATGAATAAAAGAATTATGAAATGAGCCCACGTCCATCACACCTGAAGGCTATGGCCTTCATAATTAGTCCCCTACCGGCAGCGCCGAAGGGGACTCTTAGTTTCCTCTCGGTCTGTCTGTCTGTCCGTCCGTCCGTCTGTCCCTCCGTCCGTCTGTCCCTCCGTCTGTCCGAATATCAGTTTTCCGGACTTTTTCTGCAAAGAATAGAGATATTAAGATGAAATTTGATACACAGCTTGGTCTTGGATAGTTGTTTTAGATGTCTTGGAAAATTCAGTTTTTGTCAGTTTTCCGGAATTTTTTCTGCAACGGATGGAGATATTCAGATGAAATTTGATACACAGCTTGGTCTTGAATAGTTACAGAGCAAGGGTGACTTTCGTCACACTTGACCTATTTTTCGCGGAGTTATGCCCCTTGATGACTTTGAAAATTCAGATTTTGTCAGTTTTCCGGACTTTTTTCTGCAACGGATGGAGATATTCATATGAAATTTGATACACAGCTTGGTCTTGGATAGTTACAGAGCAAGGGTGACTTTCGTCACGCTTGACCTATTTTTCGAGGAGTTATGCCCCTTTATGACTTGGAATATTCAGTTTGTGTCACTTTTCCGGACTTTCTTCTGCAACGGATGGAGATATTCAGATGAAATTTGATACACAGCTTGGTCTTGGATAGTTACAGAGCAAGCTTGACTTTTGTCATGCTTGACCTATTTTTCGAGGAGTTATGCCCCTTGATGTCTTGGAAAATTCAGTTTTTGTCAGTTTTCCAGTTTTTTTTTTTCTGCAACAAATAGAGATATTCAGGTGAAATTTGATTCTCAGCTTAGTCTTTGATAGTTACAGAGCAAGTTCAACTTTCGTCACGCTTGACCTCTTTTTCGAATCGATAAAGCAGATAAAACCTCAGAACTGAGCTGCGCAGACAGTAAGTTTAATTTAAACTCATATATGTTTAATTGAAGAGTAATTCATAGGCAGAGTTGCAGGACATAAATATATGCCGCCGGTAGGGGACTATATCGCTCAGCGATCATAACATTTTTATGCTAGGTTTACACTTAGTCACGATCGCCCCGATTGCCCCGATTGCCCCGATTGAGGTAAATCGTAGGGATCGTAAGAATGCGTGGGGTTGAATCGTTACGATCGTAAGAGAGCGTAATGGAATCGTGATGATCGTAGGAAATCGCAGAGATCGTGGCAAAATTTGTGATTCTCAAAAAACTTGCTACGATTGTCCCGAATGATCCTTACATCGTGAGAGAGCGTAATGGAGCGTTGTGAACGTGATGGAGCGTAGTAGAACGTAACAGACCTTGACAAAGCGAAACAGATCGTAATATCCGATCGAAGGAGGTCTTGGTGAAACACGTTCTCCTACGATCCAATACGATTTCACTCACGCTCTTTGAAGATTTGCTACGGTTTCTACGATTCAGTCCACGATCTACAAGATGTGTTGCGATTCCAATATTCATATGATTAAAATTATTAAAAAAACAACCCGTTTTTGTTGGATTACAGTTTTTAACATCCGCAACAATTTCTAGCATATGAAGAAGACTTAAAAAAAGTCGTGATAATCAGTGAGGTGCTGCATTAATTGTCTTCAAACGAGTTAAATATCTACACGCAATCAAAGACTTGAATTGCTCAACAAAAATTTTTATCTTTAATAAATTTTTTTTGAGTTTTGCGATATATGTATGTTAAGCTTAATCATGTTCGGATATTATAAGTAATATTGAAACTGGTAGTCTATTTCATACCAAATCGTGTTAAATCGCGGCAATTTTTATCACATCGTAGTCCTGCATCGTAACAGATTGCAACAAAATACCTCACTCTATGACAAACGTGACGACTTCAATTTCAGCATTACAAACTTTCCCTTTCTGAGTAGCAACTTCTCCCTTCATCGCCTGCTATATTATGGCGTGTTCATATCTCAGTTAATACGCTATGCCAGAGCAAGTACCAAATATACGGATTTTGTTCTGAGAGCAAGGCGTCTTTCGGGTAAGCTCCTCAGTCAGGGATATGTATGTGATCGACTAACATCGTCACTGAGGAAGTTCTACGGTCAATATGGGGAACTCGTCTTGCACTATGATGTCCCACTCTCCAGAATGGTGGATGATATTCTGTCATAGACCATTTGAACCATCCAACCAAAGATTGTACACTATGTCTTCCGAAATGGAAGTAACCGGATGTGACAATTCTACCGAATTGAAGCGGTGGGTGTTGCATGCAAGCAGGACATGCTTACTCTTCCTGGACACTTGGTCTCACTCCCATATCAGGAATTCGCTTCTTTTCATATGGTGGAGGTTTTGTTTGTTTGCTTTGGTTTCTGTTTTATCCTGATTTTTTTTTTGCATTCGGTTTCTGATTTTCTGAATTATCGATTTTGTGCTGTATACAGGGATATGGTCATTATCCATATTTGTCATTGATAAGCGTAGGGAACCGTAATAGAGCGTGGCAAAGCGTAATAGCTCATCGTGGTAATCGTACGGGAACGAAAGGAAGCTTGAGAGAACGGGATGAAAACCGCAACAGATCTTATCTACAATCATAACAAATCGCTACAGCGCGTATCAGAGCGTGATGGAGCGTCGGGGAGCGTGTGAAGACCAATTTTATTTAAAGAATGGTTGAGCTTCACGATTCTGCTCAATCGTAGACATCGTAGGGCATCGTGGTTAAGTGTAAACTTAGCATAGAGAGGATTAGTTCAAGTAGTATCTGATCCTTAATTTAAAGTTATATGCCGGATGATTGTGATCTTCCGATGTAAAAATTGGGATAAAGGGAAAGTGAACTCCAATTAGTTATGGTCACGTCTTTTCTACTTAGGTCTTCAAAAGACTTGACAAGAAGGCCCATGCGAGGTTAAACAAAAGCTAAAAGCATGCCATATTAAGGTGTAGATTTGCCTCGAACTGACTTCAAGATCAACATCAAAGAAGTACCCATCTGTTATTCAGTCTAAAAGTCGAAAAGGTAAGGCAAAATCATTGAAATTTCCCTAGGAACTGTTGAGAACACCGGAACAAATAATATTCCGAAGTGAAAAATCAAATCTCCTGTTTAAATGTAATCTCCTCTTTATCAACATGTTTTACATGTATTCTCTTCATGAGAAGGAACAATATAAGCGTATTGATATTCCAATTTTGAAAGTTTTCCAACATTTAAGACTTCTAGTATACATATATGTTAACCTGTGTGGCTGCTCTTCTCATGAACTGTTTCGCTGGTTCTGTCCAGATTGCAGGAACTGTGAGAACAAATTTTATATCTTCTACTTTAAAGTTGAATCCTTGCTCTTCAAGCTTATCTAGCAGATGATCCTTTAAATATTTGATAGTAATGGAAAATATATATATGGCATCTATTCTTCTCCCACGTACATCTTCTAGCTTTGTTTTTGAAGTCGAAAGTTGCTGCAAAAAAAAATTAATAGTTCTAGTTGCCTGTCTTGTAGAAACGCATGTCTCATTCAGTTTTGTTTTTCATTTGGGTTTCACTCGCGTGTGTTTTCGGTTTAATTCTATATATCGGCTATATCTCTGAAAATGAAAACAAAAAGTGTCATCCCTATGAGTATTTACAGAACTACGTACCGAACTAGACATACTGTGTTAGATAGGCTTGTTTTATATAATAATATAGTATTACCCTTGAATTCAACAAAGAAATTTAATTCTCATTTGCAATAAAATGGTTAAAGTCAAAATCTATAAGAAAAAGTATTCAATTAGCAAAAGTGGCATGCATTTTTCGAAATGTTTCTTCTTTATGTGTGGTACTATGAGTCAAAATGACCGAGAGGTTAGCTTATACTTCACGTTTCAATAGCATTCACTGCTGGTTGATCAGGAGTCCCCGAGGGCACATGTAGCCAAGTTCGATTAATATCGATCGGTCGTTTCTTCAAGCGCAATAGAAAATTTTTGTTGACAAAATTTTCTCAAATTTCTTAAACCTGGGTCCTGTAGCATCATATCCCACCCATCCTGCTACGTCTTTCGGTACATTTTTGGACATTATATTTCTAAAACTCTTCGGCAATATTACATTGTTAAGATACAGGATAACTGACGAGGGTTAAGTACCCGACACGTGCTTGTCTGGTCCATGCTGTAAATTGATTTGCTTATGAATTTGAAGACGTTTAAGAAACATCCGACGCCAGAGGACGGACTGTTTTTCGTATACCCTATATTTTCCCGTAGGATACAGAAATCAAATTGCATTTCTTGGAAGTTTCGACTTGTAGTCAGAATATTCTGATAAGGATAAAGAATGAAGAAATGATGTAAATAGACATTCCGAAAGTTGCATGTTTAAGTGATTGATAAATAGAACTGTTAGATTAAGGTGTGAAATTTTTGAAAAGTCTAAATTTAGAATACAAAATTTAAACAAATTGCGTTAGAAATAACAACTGACTTGATTCACATGTAAATCGGTAACAAGGACTGTAATTGCTCCATTCGGCTCATAAGTATAGGTCCACTTTCTCCGTTTCATTGATACCGTTAACTTGAACCTAGTTTAAATAAGCGCTTGTATGCTAGTAACTTATTGGAAAAAAAAAATCTTTCAGAGATGAAAGTTTAAGAGTCCCAGACTTCTCAAAATACCTGTTCCCATAATCAACAAGACATTTTTAATTTTTCTATATAAATGCATCAAGTTTCAATGAATATCGTCAATAAACCTACTTAACGACCACCTATATGATATGCAGTAATAAACTTCAAAGAGGTACCTATCAGTTATTCAGTCTCAATGTCGAGAAAGCAAGGCAAAATCATTAGAATTACTATTGGAACGGTTGCGAACCCGGAACAAATAATATTCCGAAGTGAGATCAGGTGCCCGGGGAGAGCTCCATGAAACTTGTTAAATTCGGTAATTGTCGTGATGTACATATTGATGTACATCGTCATGAAATGATATGATTAAAACATACGATATTTATCAATATTTTTGATAATTTCATTCGCATGACAAATATGGATAATGTCCATATCCCTGTATACAGCACAAAATCGATAATTCAAAAAATCAGAAACCGAAGGCGTACAAAATCAGGATAAAACAGGAACCAAAGCAAACAAACAAAAACCTCCATCACATGAAAAGAAGCGAACTCCCGATATGGGAGTGCATATCTTTTAGGTATCTCGGACCGTGTGTTCTCAAGGCTAATTAATTTCAACTTTGAATTCAAACTGTCCCAAATACCTATAAGAAACATCTTTACGGGCCGAGCGAACCTTACCTCATGGGTCGAGTGGACCTATAACGGTCACAATATAAATGTCAGGTTGGATAATCAGAGAGTGAAAGTCAAACAGAAAAGCCAAAATCAGATTCCAAAAAATCATAATCGAAAGACCTAAAAATTCTTGCAAAAATATAAAACAGAAATTTCTAAAACGAAATTCGGACAAACAGACGGAAACAATAACACAGCTCCATAGAAAAACGAAGGACAACTTTTTATCTATTGAACAATCTCCAAAGTACAGTGCAAGTGTTTGCATTAAACCGATCAAATGTACGGCACAAAGGATTAAACAATATAAGGTTTTCCATTTTACACTGTGTGTATTTCGCGCCTGAAAGTAGGCAATATGACCGTTTATTACACAATAAAACGAAGCCGTTTTCATTGTCCGGATTTCGAAGTTTACCGATAAGACTGAAATACTATCTTCAATTCATTACTTTTTGGTCAATATTCTAACAGCTCCTTACCCTTTCTTGGTGAAGCCTCATCTTGAAATGTTCAAAAAAGAAATATTGTTCTCGCTCTTTCTCTGGAAAGTTCCAGTAAATCTCACGTGCTAGGTTACCAAATGCTTCTAAACTTTTGTCCTGTCTAAGAAGTAGACATGTCGGTGCTTGTCTACATTGAAATTGTGCATTGTGCATTGCAGGTGTTTTCACATCTTCCAGCCTGTTTGTAAGGGAGTAGGCGTACCCACTGAAGGTAGTCCCGAAGTCTATTGCTGCCACCAGTTTGTGGGGTCCAAGCGGTGATGGTTGACCTGACCTTCTCTCCTGGGCTCCATTCATACTGTTCTACGTTACTTGATGATTCAGATCAGACACTATCAGAAAAATGTTTCCTTTTACGCTGAATATAATCTTACATTTTTTTATAATTGGTTCGTTACTTTTCAGTAAAAATTTAATATCGGTTCCGGGTTCATCGTCGTCATACTCGTCATACTGTTTACATTTAACAGAGTGAAATATTTATATTATAAAGTGTACCTGTGTACGTATCTACCAATGGGAATTTTATCATCTATTGATAATACCCCTAAATGATAATACATACCGAGCATCAGTCCGATGTGACCTACTGTCAAAGTTATTTTTTCCTCCCTCCTGTCTGTGTGCGTCCATTTTCTCGTCTCGTGAATGTGTGTTCCGCTGTAATCACTTAACGTCATAATGTTGAGGATCGTTCCCTTACCTTTCTACTTCTAGGTCACGGCGTCGTTTTCACGTTAGAAATACACATTTTTAGGCTATATCGAGGCTCGGGCACTTTCATTCACTGATTTTATGCATTGCATCGAGGAGTCATAGAAATGTGTATACGGAGTTAAGTGAATCTCCCATATATAACATAGTATTCATTAGCATAGAAAGAACTCAGAAATAATTATTATAAATAAGAATAAAATCACAAACACTCGAATACACAAATTTTCGGCCCCTTGGCCTTTATCGAGTGTTAACATTTATGAATCGCAACCGATATGTAAGTCCCCTACCGGCATTAATAAATGTCCTGCAACTTTGCCTAAAAATTGTCATGTCCTGTTTGCTAAATCCAGAGCACCCTGTTTTGGCGATTTATTCTATCGTCTGAAGAATTTTCTTATTAATAATAGTTTCCGTGAATTGACCTCCTTTAGTAGTAACTGGAAATTAACTTCAACTTACCCTGTCAGCTGCCTTCAAATCGTAATATGAAAAATAAAATGTCTACGGGGAATTTCCATGTTAATTTCAAGCCGCCACCATATTGTTCTCCGTGTCAACAATAGTAAACAGTGACGTCAAAGCTCCCGACGTCACGAATTTTCAGCGATTTTACTATAGAAAATCCCCGTAGACTTTTTATTTTCCGTCCTATTTCTAACTTAAATGACGTACAGCCAAAACAATGTTATTTTCTGTTACGATATCTTTTTGGAAGATGACAGTATCATATTTTAGAGAAATCCGGGAAAACAGGGTGCTCTGGATTTAGTGAACAGGACAGTATACTTACACCAAAAGATGAATCCCACATCAAAATAAGTTCAATTTGTGTATTAGAAAAGAGACAGAAAACAGAAAATTTCACTACATTTGCTAAGAGGCCATACCTTTTGTAAGAACAGGTCAATCAAAACCCAACGTCAACCTAAGGTCAGGGTGGCGACTTTTAATAGACATGAGGTAGAATAAAGATGGATATGTCCACATGTAGAGGAACATCTCCAACTATTCAGACCAAAATGTCAAAATTGCCCGTCTCGTGTTTTTTTTTTTTTTGGCTATAAACGTCCATTTTTGGCCTATTTCAACATTTTCGTCGTCTTAGAGAATACCACATCATAACTTTAAATATCTCTGTGATGCATGAAATTTCAAAAATTCATAATTATATACCCTTATTTTTCGGGATTCTTATACATGTAGCTTGTTTATGAATTAAAGCCTATTTTGAGAAATTCTGTTAAAATTAACAGTTCTAAGGAGAATATTTTCTTATAAATACGATTTTGCTGGTTGCCATGGCAACAACTCGTAATTTTTATTAACAGCTAGAAGGTCGACAGTTGCACAATTTTTTTTCTACGTATAGAGCTTTGGCATTGCTGCATCCTAAAGCAGTCAAACCAATATGTACCAGAATTAGTTTTTTAGCAAAATGACTGTTTCTATAAATAACACAATAATTTATGAAAAAAATAAACATTTTGACCCCAAAACATAGAGTTTAACTCGAATTTCGAATTTCCAATTATCTCTCTTTTTAAGATACAATGAATAGTATATATTCTGATGTTTCAATCTTTAGAAGCAGAACTCATGCGAAAATGACAATTTTTTCCTATTTTCGACGATTTTTCATTGAAAAATATGCATTTTCCCCCAAAATACCCACCCAGCAATGAAAATGTCAAATAGTATTATTTTTTCTGAAATAATGTAACAAACTGAACTTATACCAGTTATTGTCCATGTAGCTTTCAAATATTACGTGATATGAAAAAAAAAAGTTATCTCCCTGTAGTAGCAACCCTAACCTTAATCTGTATCATGCTATAATTCCTGAAAATAATGGGTCAATAAAAAACAAACTCAAGCTTGATCTGTATAACAATAAGATGTATTCACATATAATTTTTTTCAGTATCTGCAGTAACTTGGAAAAGAAGACCGGAAAACTGAGATTTCATACAATTTGCTAAGTCTAAGGGCCATAACATAACATATAATTTCGTTTTAGAAAGTAAAAATACTTGTCAATGATCTGTATAACACTATGATGAAATCATTTCAATATCTGCAATACCATGGAAGAGAAGTCCGGAAAACTGTGAATATTATGAAATTTGTTGAGTCCAAGGGCCATAACTCTTGTAAAAATGGGTCCATCAGAACCAAACTCAAACTCGATCTGTATCACATTGAGATAAACTCACAAACCAAAAATGTATAATAAGACTAGGTAAAATCCATCTTTGCTTCTCTGGCGTTCATTGCAAAATTAATTTTGGAAAATTGACAGCCATAGAAAACTTATCTTGGAATCAATTGTTTCCTACATTTTACATTAACTGCATTCATCTTAGGATGGTGAAAATGAAATAGACAAAAGGTTTTGTACATTTATTACATCTTTTCATAAAATTCCATTCCGATATCAATAACGAAAATCAAATAACAACATAACAAAACAATAAGCATTCATTGTACAAAATATCTAGTTCAGAATGAAATGTAAATTCAATACAATATATAAATATATGACGATTATGATAAATCAAAGCGCATAGATGAAACAAAATTCTTGTTCCCAAATCATTAAATTATAATCTATTCACAAAAAACAGTAATACCTATTTATAGGCATTTTTATATGGAAACCAATATACAAGTAAAATGTTTTCATTCACATTCAGTACAATCATTTTGTTTTTCCTCTTGGAAAAAGTAAATTTTCATCACATTTTGTGATGATACATTTTATAGCAACATGTTTACTATAATAAACATAAAACTGTAATTGCTTTAAATATATTAAAATCTAGTGTATCAATTCATATACCAACAATTCGAATGTATTCTATAATAATTCTTTAAGGAATCATTGTAATATTTTTTTGGTTGACCGAGGTATCAACACCAAAAATTGAAGGAAAACTGGATCGTGCGCGTAGCGCAAAATGCACTTGTAAGTTTTCTCTCAATTTTTGATGTTGATACTAGTACCTCGATGAACCAGAAAAATATTACATTGATTACTTACATGTATCATTTCATTTCGTCTCTTTTCAACTTTTATTTGCAGCATTGAAATACGTTGCTTATGATGTTGCTAAGCGCGTACTTCCGTTTTGTGTTGATAGAGGCTCGGCCAATCAGAATAGTCGTTTCTTTAAAATTATAACAATGGAAATTAAATGAATTTCAAAAGTAGGATTGTTTTCATGTCGCTGTTCAAGAAAAGCCTGTGATTTTTTTATGTTTTTTTAAGTGTGTACGCTTGTTTTCAAGTATATGAATTCACAATTTTTATAGTTACCTTATTTGCACTCTACACAATAGTGTCAACCTTCGGTATGATCTCATAATTTTAGTAGGAGGTATGTGCTCAACAAAAGGATACCAAAATAATTTCTGACCTTGAGAATGGAGCAAGCATTTCTACATCATACACCAATAGACATACATGTAACACTGAATGTGTCAGTCCAAGTAAAGGACATAAAACTTGTTGTAATGGATACATGTTAAAATGTGTATAATTAATGTTGGCTAATAAATAACCTGAATATGCATATCTACATGTACGTGTAGATGAAACTGAACATGAGGTCATTTTATATCTACTAATGTTTGATATACAATACATGTATGCGAAAATACACTAAAATTCTTACTTTTATAAAACATCAAAACTCTGTTAATAAATTCAAATGACACGATTTTAAACCCTTTTAACTACATGTATAAGAAAGCATGATCAAACTATGTTTGATGACTTCTATAAAAGATTTCAAATACGAATTGGCAACTTCATAGTGGAAGACAAAAACTTCTTGTCGTATATATATGTGCCTAGATATACATTTGGCATGATAAATGCAGAATACCTACCAAATCTAAGGATGCTATCTACTTAAAAATAATCATTTTAGTAACTCTTAATGTTCTTGATTCAATTTGCTTATCAAAATTCTATCTTTTTTTGTGTTTGTTTAAACAGTTCAAGTGTCTAGGTGAACACAAGATTAGAATACTGTACAAATTTAAAACAACCTTATATCAAATGCACAAAACAAAGATATAATAAAGTCTGTAAACTCCAAGTGCAATCAAATTCAAACATCAAAGATATAATAGTTTTTATCCCATGATACAACCGTTGTGCAGTTTCATAAAGCCGTTTTATAATCAAATGTTAAGATAACAAGTTACATACCGCTCTGCTTAAATTTGGAGCCTAATCACCTAAACTTTGACACGTGTGACCTTTCAAATATCGGTCATTTGTTAAATTCAGATGCATATTCAATATCAATGATTAAAAGTTGTTGTTGTTGAATTAATTATTGTATTAAAAAAACTGAACAAGTTTGAAATTTATTTTTCTCTTTACGCACAGAAAATCTATACGATTTGGAACTACTTAATTCTCATGGCCACACAGTCCGCCTCTATTTTTCAGAAACGTTGATTTCACGTAAGAAATACACATTTTAGGCAATATCATGTGATAAAAAGAACCTCAAATGAATTTTCATTTCAAACGATGTATTATGAAATGAAAATTCATTTGAGATCCTATATAAAATATTCATATATACTATAACATGAATATGGAGTGATATGAAGTTATCAACTTGCGATAATTTCACTCCTCAATCAGTATGGAATAATGACATTCTTGATATGCACACGATAAATTTACCCATACTTTCGTTTCACAAGCACTCTTCTCTATATATACATATACCATGTATTTAAAAATATCTCGAAGAAACTTCCATCCAATCATCCAGGAATACATTTCAGTATAAAATTGTTAAAATGTAAGACTAGAAATGGAGTAGGGATTTGTCACACGTACCATTCTGTTACGTCTTTCTTCTTACCACTTTTTGAACTTTGACTATGTCCTAACAAAGCGCCATTACTTTGTTTATTTTTACCTTCTAGGTATGGAAAGTTTTGAGTTTCGTCAACCTTGTAAGTCCCTTCATCTCTGCTTCGGAATTTATATAAAGCGATAACTAGAATTATAAGTGCAATAACGACACCAGCTACTATTCCTATAATAAGTGCTAGGTTAGGCTTCGTAGGCGAATCAGTCCTAGATTGAGCAGGGGTTTTCTGTGCTGATCCATCGGGAGTTGTCTTTTCCTTCCTAGACTCTTCAGTTTTGTTTTGCGCATCCCTATCATGAGTTAGATCGGCGGTTCCGTTGGGACAAGTTGGATCATTGTCTTCACAAGGATCATAACGAGTGCTGAAAAAGTACAAACTTTTAGCATAAACGGATTGTTAAGAAGTTTACAGCACAGTCGCAAAATGAATGCTACGAATTGCAAATACAAATATATTCCAATTTGTTTTGTTACTAATATATAGTCATGAAACGAACATTATGTGTTGAGATAGACCCCGGCAAAAGAGCCTGGTTTCCCATTTTTCCTTCTTTTATTTTCATGCACCACTCCTTAATCATTTATGTATTTTTTTCTGTAGATCTAACGCCAATCAAGATATTATATTTATCTTATGTATCTGACCTTTTTGTAGGTTGTATGGTGGTAGTCGATTTTCTGATGACGGTCAGCGTGGCTTTTATTATGCCATTGTCAGACTCTGACGTCAGACAGTCCTGGTCGACGTCATCCGGACAATCTAGATCCCCGTCTCCCGACCCCGCGGCTATGATAATCCCGGGGGTCGTACCCTGACGAGGAGTGGTATGCTGAAATAATATGAAGTTACTTTCAAATCGTTCAAGGCATAAAGGTCTGTTGAATATATGATAAGGCATACCCAAATGTCAGGATGCGTGTAAGGTGTAAAAGATTTTTTTATAATTATAGTAAAACTTCAAGATAACAAAATTTTGAAATCTTTGCCAGCTAGCCACACACGCTTATACATATCTTCCTTGAATGACTTAGATGAACTCGCGAATTTATGAACATGCAAAATCTACATGCAGCTACCGCAACGGCTACAGAGAAGACATGTTTAAATGTGATGGTGATATATTAGTGCTGTTAGTATCTTTTTGGTACACTGAGGATCTCTTAATTTACTTTGGTTTTAATTTGTCATTCGTGTAACACTGATTTACATGTTTGATGTATGCATATTAGTATATAACTTTATGGAACTTTATAAAACGCAGGAAATAATTTTCAGTATCTATGATGTTCTTATTTTTTCTACATGGACGGGAATGTGGAATCATGCAAAGTAAGGATTTTATACGATATGATAATGTATGTTGTTAGTCCGGTATCTATGTTGATTGTGTCTACGTTATTAGTCCAGTTGTATGACAAAGTACGGCTGTATGGCATGCTATCAGTGGTGATCATTCAGTGACTCACTTCTGACGTGGAATGTGGAACTAGCTGGAGTCGGATACCTTGTTTTGAAGCAGTTATTTTTCCTCGATCCTTAGGGAACTTTCCGTTGATGTCGTTCCAGTCAGTATCGCTGTTACCTGATTTCCTCCGCCTGACTGTTCCAAATTCAATTTCATGGTGTAATGCCTCCTCAACCTTTTTGTGTTTTCGTGGTAACGGTCTTTGTCTGAGCTTCTTGTACCATTGAATATTCATAGAGTCTATAACCGTCGAAGGAACTTCAGCCAGGTTCACCTTCCCATGTTCTTGCGGATTTTCTTTTCGACCTGATCCTTCAAGTGATTCGCCGGAAATACTATTTAAGTCATAACTAATATCTGAATCATAGTCGTAATTTGGAAATAATTCTGAAGCATCTTGTGCGTTTATTATCTGGTTTCCTGATCCTTCTGTAAGTGTGTTTCTTGGGACGGTCTTTTGAAAAGCAGAATTCGGATCCCCGAATCGGACAGAGTTTTCTTTGAAGGAACTTTCTTCATTTGAATTGAATCTGACATGTAAATTGGCTTGTTTGATAGTGTTACTGGAATGTTTCACATTGGAATAATGTCCTGGTGTAGGTGCTCGTCTTTTGTATACCTTAACCTTGTATAATGGAAAAGTAAATCACAAAGAATTGTTTGTGTGAATAATAACTCCAAAATTTGTTATATT
Organism: Pinctada fucata; assembly: GCA_028142955.1. Taxonomy (NCBI): domain Eukaryota; kingdom Metazoa; phylum Mollusca; class Bivalvia; order Pterioida; family Pteriidae; genus Pinctada; species Pinctada fucata. The sequence continues at coordinate 56,452,913 of AP027107.1, forward strand.
ATGAATAGGGAAAGGGACATTTTCATGAACCCATAAAAGCCTGAATATACAATTTCTTCATTGGATGATCTTGCTCCAAGAAAACCTTGATACGACAAGGTGAGAGCACATGCATGTATCTATCATACAATAATCTAAACAGTATAATATGTTTTGAGAAAAATTGTGACATTAATATGATTTTTAAATTACCTGTAGACTCTCTGTTGATTGCATTTCTTGTTTTCTAAAATTAGATAAAGATGTAAATATTTTAAAATGATAAGAAAATGTTAAAGAAAACAGCTGAGAATACGAACGATCATGATCGACAATCTGCACAAATAAGATCAAAACGTGTATGACACATGAATAAAACAACTGTACCTCGCTGGCGTAATAACGACGTCGCCTGTTTTCCTAATAAAAGGATCCCTTTTAGCTGCCAGGTCCAGGATGGGAACACGATTAAGGACAAGACCTTCAAAAACAAAACAGTTATATACAATAATATGTACTGTAACATATATCATCCCTACAGACTTCATTGTTCTATTACATAATTTGCGAGTGACTTGTAATTTAACCAAAGCCTGGGGAACCAATGAACCAGAACAAGTAAAATGGTACTGTAGAGCTCATTGCAAAGATCTGCGTCTTGTTTCACAAAAATTCTTACGAACATTTTGAAGATTTTTTGTAACTTTCGCCTTTTGATAAAATGTTTTAAAATATTTCCATTTACATTGAATCATATTTTATCACATCATTTTCATTTACAGAATATAAATTTTAAATCAAAATAGTATTAGATTACGTTTATTTAATAAAGGAAGCCTTCAAAAGCTACGAAAATTCCTTTATTTTTTCATAATAATTTTTGTGAAAAAGGGCTCTGATATGCATTTAGAGTACACAAAATGTGCATATAAATAATGGATGTGAATCACACCAATGCTTACCAGATATAGTTCCCTGGAAGGGGCTTGTCCCGTTATCCGGTCGACTACTCCCTCCGACATACACAAACGCTTGGTCGTTGAATACCTTCATGGAATCCTCTACAAGGAAGAAAATATAATATCTATCTTACAATAGATATAAATGAAAAGTGTCTTCATACATATATTGAAAGATGAAAGAAAAATACTTCAATCATTGACGAATCGAGGCTAAAGAGATTGAAAATTCAGCCATATATATGTTTATGTTGGTAAATTGTCTGGCACTGGCTTGACGTATTGTTAATCTTTCTGGACAGGTTTGTTGATGAAGAAGACGTCTAGATCTAATTACCTGTCAACATTCTCATTGGGAAAATCTGTGACATGGATTCTGATGCATTAAAATGTAAAAACATTTACTCAAATGTATCACGTGATCAGTCATCTTTCAAACCCTCCAAACAACATACATATGTCGAGATTCGGTTTTATATGACTTCTAAAACATTATGACTACAAATCCTTTGGACAGATTAGAGTACTATTATTTTTCATTGCCAGGAGATAGATAAATGACTGATCATATGATATAAACAAATATACAAACGATACAATTGTATTGTAACATATAGTCACATGACTGGATCGTGAACAAAAATACAAAATAACTGAAGCGTGAAAACCGCTTCAGCTGTATTTTAAAACGTTTCATTTAAACAATGCCAGATTAAAGAAAAATAAAAATGTACATATATACGCCATCACAGGTGTTCTAACCACACTTACATGTGTATCAAGATATATTGTGATACATGCATATTTCAACAAAAAAAATCCCTTCATGCTGCATTTATTCAAGAAATAACAACTAGCTAGCCTTGGTTTATTGTCCAGTAATTCAACGAGTCGCATGAACCAATCAAATTATCACCGAGCAGCGAAGCGGCGAGGTGATAATTTGATTGGTTGATAGAACGGCTAGGTAGTCGTTAATGTCTATTCCAGGCGCGTAGCCAGAGTAGAAAGGATGTGTACTCAAATCAGTCTAGGCACGGGTCTGGGGCCCGCCTTAAGCCCCCACCCCCTTCCCAGTGGGTTCAGGGCGAACCCCTGAAGCTCATGAAATATGGCAATTTGAAACACCAAATTTCCACCGCTAAAGGGCTTTAATATACAATGTCGATGTTCGATTCAATATCTATTTGTACCTTTTTTAATGTCCATAACATGTTGACGTAATTCTTCTATTTCACATTTATATAACAATTCTTTTCAATCATACATCTAAATGTCGTTAACGTATGATTAAAACTTCTTAGTTTAGTATATAGATGCATACGAAACATTTTACTTTCGTATTTCTACTTTGATTAATATTTTCTTAACATTTAATTTTTATTTATCTATTTTTGGCAGAATGATGTGTAGGCAGTTGCGTACTTGCGTATGGGCGGCTACGCGCCTGTATTCTAATAATAGCACGTGAATGGGTGGAGCTTAGCCACTGGAAGCTTGCTGGAGATTTTACACCAGGCGAGTTCTATGGTACATATAGGGAGAAAATTTCAAGTCATATTAGAAATATGAATAACCGTCGCATGGCTTTATTTGACTGCATAACAAAATTTCTTAAATATTTGATATATCACACGTGATATGTAAAGCTGAAATTAAATTATAGCGTCACAATAATACAATCGACGTTCGGTTTCTCGCACTCAAAATGAAAGTGAATTTTGACGTTACTTTCATTTTAATCTGGGTGTGTTTAGAATATCTTAACAAGAATTTCGAATGGCATCGTAGTGTCATTGGAACTCGTTATGTGATCTATAAAATCAATAAATCCGTTTCTTACAAATCATATGAAATAGATACACAATTGAGACCCTTTGATAATGAATCAAACATTTCGCTTTTCTAATTAATAGAAAAGCAATTCTATAAATTTACAAAGCATGTGTATCTTCTAACATTTGTTCAAACCATGATATGTTCATTTTAAATGCTGTGAACTCAAACATAAATTTGGTACATTTCCAATATAAATGTATGAATTTTAATCGTATAATTATGTACAGTACATGTATGAAAAAAACTTAGATATAAGGAAATACTAAGAAATCAGAAATTAGACATAGAAAAACCAATCTTATTCAATTTTTCTCATGATCGCTTTACTAATATATGTAACAAACAATTTCTAGTTTAAAATACATTTTCTCAAACAATATATGTAACAAATACGAAAGTTTATGTAAACCCATACTTCATACATGGCATCGCAGCCAAGTATTCTGCATTAATTTAGGAAATCTAAAATATGGCCTATATATTTCACGGTTTCCTCGTTTAAATGTGGATCACCGGCAGCATTTATGAACGAGAGTAACAGTTATTAAAACAATAATCTGAGTAAAGGACTTAAGAAAGAACTACAGCAAAACTTGTTAACCCGGTAAACATGACATTTGAAAGGTATATTCAGTTTTGGTGAATGTGAAAATCTGGTTATTGTGACAATATATCCTTCAAAGGAAAGCAAAAGTCTTATACTAATATCATGATTATGTATATTTCTTTTGAATTTTGAAAAAAAAAAACAACCTTTAATATTTCAGTATTTCTTTTTCAGGAATTTTGATATCAATGTTATTATAGAAGATGATTTTTTGATTATTGACTTTCAATGGAGTTATTATTAATGTACTTACTGGCAGGTGATTTATGCACAGGACGTTTGTTATCCACCTGTAGCGTGGCGTTGGCTTGGTTACGGGTGATTCTCACCACGTGATAGTTGCCGTCATTATGGCCGCTCTGGAAGGTGTTGGCTACAGGAATGTCACTTGTACCAAGGTTATACACCATAAATACAACACCGTTAACCTGTAAGATTGAAAAACAACTCTAATACCAGTCCACATGAACAAAGCATCTTTCAAGAACTTGTAATAACTAAAGACAGCAAAGTGTTGTTAAAAAAAGACCAACAACGAGTGTAAATCATGATTACATAGAACTACAGACCAACTATAGACCATAAACTAGACCGATATTCCTACAGCATACATTGTACTTGAAATACCGTATTGCAGTTTTCATAAGTCACTTCTAGAAGATGCTTTAGAAGATGCTTTGAGAAAAAATAATTTGATGTTCATCATAATGATTAAATATTCACTGTGTCCAATAATGACGTAATTTCTACCGTACTGAATACTAAGTTACCAGTCTGACTTCCATGTAATCCACTCCAGTACTGCTCTCTACACGGAACAAGATGACCGGTCTGACGTTGTTCTGGTCAGTCCTGAAGCCAAACGCCAGGTAATCCTCGTTAGTATCTCTGACGTTAGAATCCGGGAAACGGTACATGATCATTCCCGGACCAGGACCAAACGAAGCGTACGTGCTGGCTGTAAGATAATGTTAATAACTTGTTCAAAGTTCTGATGATTTAGCAATACAAGTATGCAATAAATTTTTCTTCAAAGTGCAGTAGTATTTATTATTAAATGATTGTTCTCCTTCGTATCGTCAGAAAAGCTTAAAATTAGATAGAAAGTCGAAAGAAAAGGATCTTTTTGGATCATATCTTTTAAGCTTTTCTTCAAAAATAAACTTTGAATGAAGTATGCATTGCTAAGAATGCTGACTTACGTTGATTACAGGTATGTCCGGTGTATGAAGTCATATCACAATCACAGGTGTATGATCTCCAGCGAGGCCTACATTCACCACCATTATGGCACGAGTCAACTCGACATTTACTCATCTCTCCGGAAGACTGACCTGTAGGGACAAAACAACTAATTTAAGAATAATAGGAAATAACAGAATCGAGAGAACGACCCGATGTAGAACTGCAAAATGTACCTCTCTGTAAGTCGCCATAAAAGTATTTTCGAAATGATTGTTTCCTATAGCGTTCTCCTCGATGAAATAAAGGGACCCTAAATGTCCATTTACATCTCGTTACATGTATATGCTTGTCTTTCTATTTCTTTACATGATCTGTTAGAGATATTATTACTTTCTATATTCTGCACCTTTACGACTTTCTGCTCTTTTGAAAAAGAGTTGTCATTCTTTTTCCAGATACCGACGAGATAGGAGAATTACACCCGTTTCCATCGCAACATACAGTGTAAGACCAAAACACTTAAAGCAAAACTAATTTGATTGGTTTTTGTTACATTGTACATATTATTTATTCTTTTGGCGATATATGTCATTCATTGTATATCGTAAGTATTTATAAAATCAAGGAAATACTATCCCATGAAATTACACAAATCCACATTTGCAAGTTCTATTTTTTCCATTAAGTGTATTATAGAAAATGCCGTTCTTTTCGCAAATGCAAGGAGTTAAGTTAATATAATTTCTTATATCAAATTGATATAGACAAGAATCAATATTAATGAAAAAAATATCTGTATCCATATGATACACGTTGACCTACCTAGTGATTTCAATTGAATTTTATTTTGCGTGTATCAATAATTTCTCAAATTGTCTGATTTTAACACCGACTCCATATGCTCTGTTGGCAATTGGTTAAAGAAATGACTGACTCCCACGTCACACATGTAAGTTTGGTATGGAAATTATGTGTAGTAGTTTGAAATTGTATTCTACATTTCCTAAATGACATGATTTTTTTATTACAAATCTTCAGACGTAAATTTTAAACACATTTATCCGAATCAAATATGTATAAGAAGACATTAGATTTACATACCGCCACAACTTTCTACTACGTCGTTCAATGAAAGTGAATTTTTCACCAGGTTCGGTTTATACCCGTTGTAGTCCACGGAAGCCATACATCCCCGGTACCCGTTCCTGGAGGAGACCTTAGGGGGTAGGGAGTTATACATGCTCCTCAGGACCCCTCCTACATAAAGTCTCCCCTCTAAATCAAAGAATTTATTCTCAGAATTACTCAGGTCCTTGACGGTTGGATTCATGGCGTCCACCCGCAGTATGATTCGTTCTTTACTCGGTCTTTGTATTGTCATATCATGCCAGTTGTCATCATTAAGGGGGTCTATAGTGTTCACTACTATCCTCTCGGCACCGTCACCCATGTTATAGATAAAATGCAGGTACCCGCTCTGTAACTCCAGGGCAATGAAATCCTGGCCTTTACCGCCATTAAAAAGCATCAGTCCATCAGGTTCGGCTGTTTTAAACTTGAAATAAATAGAAAACTGCAGTCTTGCATTTAATTGAAGTAAAATAACGTAAGAATCCGTGGATCTAAACGTCACGGCGTCTCTAAAGACCGGCTGGTCGGATTCAAATCTAGCCGTCAATTCTATGTTTTTGTTTGTTTTCTCATCGTCGGCCATTTCAAAGTAATGGTTTCCGTTGAATACGAGTTGCTGCATAGAACCTACGAATCCCGTCAGCCTCCCCATTGTGTTGCCATCCTGGGACATCTGACCCAAATCGAGGCTCTGAGGGTCACGTGGTTGGTGATCTGTATGTCAAATACAAAACTTTGTTAAAGAAGCACAAAGTTTATAGAATTGTATAATTATTCATTTTACAAATGTGTTTTTCATCTTTGTTAAAATATAAACAAGGGATAAGTATTTCTTTAAATATTTCTCAACTTCATTGGATTTTCTTGTTGCGCACAGATGATTTAGTAACCATGTTTCTTGTTTAAGGCCCGGTCACACTGCGCTTTACGGCTTGATCACGGCCAAAACACGTTCAAAAAAGGTCACCGTGAAGCAGACGTTGTTGTGCGCTTTTAAGACGCGATACAGACGATTTGTAGACGTGCTAGGACGCGGTAAAAAATCTTAACGGCGTTGGACGCGGAAAGAAGTTTTGAACTGCTCAAAATTTTATACCGCGGACAACCACGAACAGTGTACGTGGTAAAGACGTGCAACGCACGCGAAACACACGTGATAATCCGTGCTCCGGCAGTAATTAAGACTTGGAGAAGACGCGGTAAGACGCGAAAGCTTAAGCTCCGGTCACACTGCACTCCACGTCCAGATCACGTTCAAAAATCTGCTGGACGTGGTCGTACGTGGTAATGTTTGCAATGACTGTGCTTTGTACGGGGTATGACAGCCGGCGGCTGTTCCACTGCTGAAACACTGCCTAAGCACGGCTAACAACGTCCAACCACGTCTAAAACTAAACGCGTCCGTGACAAGACGTTATACACACGCTTTTACCCGTGATACCAACGCTGAACACCCGTGCAATGGCCGTGCTCTGACCGTGATAGACCGCTTAAGCTTTCGCGTCTTACCGCGTCTTCTCCAAGTCTTAATCACTGCCGGAACACGGATTATCACGTGTGTTTCGCGTGCGTTGCACGTCTTTACCACGTACACTGTCCGTGGTTGTCCGCGGTATAAAATTTTGAGCAGTTCAAAACTTCTTTCCGCGTCCAACGGCGTTCAGATTTTTTACCGCGTCCTAGCACGTCTACAAATCGTCTGTAGCGCGTCTTAAAAGCGAACAACAACGTCGGCTTCACGGGTGACCTTTTTTGAACGTGTTTTGGCCGTGATCAAGCCGTAAAGCGCAGTGTGACCGGGCCTTTAAGCGGTCTATCACGGTCAGAGCACGGCCATTGCACGGGTGATCCGCGTTGGTATCACGGGTAAAAGCGTGTGTATAACGTCTTGTCACGAACGCTTTTAGTTTTAGACGTGGTTGGACGTTGTTAGCCGTGCTTAGGCAGTGTTTCAGCAGTGGAACAGCCGCCGGCGGTCATACTCCGTACAAAGCACAGTCATTGCAAAAATTACCACGTACGACCACGTCCAGCAGATTTTTGAACGTGATCTGGACGTGGAGTGCAGTGTGACCGGGGCTTTAAGGAAGCAGGTGCGCATCAGACCAGTTGATGACCCATTTAGTTTGATTGTTGTAAGTGATCGTTCTCAATCTGTTTTGGTCTTCATTTATTCGAATATTAATGCTTCTGATAAATTTAAAGAGTTTTTGTTCATTGAGTGAGCTAAATAGATCCACCATAAACTAACCAAAACCAATAAGGTATAAAGAACAAAGGAAAATTATTAAAACAAACAAGGACTGGATTTTTTTTTCAAATTGATTTTGTTTTTGTTTATTTTCTTTATGTATTTCAAAGGTACTTTGAAGTATTAGCGTCACCTATTGTTTTCCTACATCAGCACAAATTGATGATATTGTTTCTTAACAACAGCTATGGAAGCGGGGTATTCAGGATAAAGTACGTGTACAACATAAAACGAACGTGCAGGTATAAATAGTCTAAGAGAAACCCTATATAGTGATTGCAAAACATGACGGCAAAACTAAAGAAACCTTTTTTTTTACATCAAAATGACAAATACATGTGGGCAGGTTATTTAGCTCTATGCTATTTTGATCACACTGTGTCCTCATGTTACAATAATACGTTGGAGTTTTCCATTATTATTTCTTTTTTTTTTTATGCAGTTTCATCTCATATTAAAAATCAATTATTCCAGTTTAACTCCCGATATATAGGGTCCATCTTATATTTCTTTTCAGGATGTTATTAAAGTCATATTGGAATACAATAACCTGAGCTGAATCACGTAGGATTTTTTCCCTCTACTTTAGAGGCATAGTCGAAGATCTACTTGTCCAGTTTTGAATTCGCCGTATGCCTTGAGTCAACAAAGCAAAGGCAAAGTTATTTCCAGTGTTGGAGCATGTCTGCCTCCCTTTCCATACGTTACCAAACAACAAACAAAATTGAAAATAATGGGGTTTTTTTTAAATGAAGAAGTTTCTAGCGCCAATATTGAAATGATAAGCATATAGTCAAGTTGCATATAAAGCAAAGTCGAGTATTAGTTAGCATATAAAGCCTAGTTGAGCATTAGTTAGAAATAGGGTTGGTTACACATAACAACACATTACCAGCCAACATCGGACCTGGAGAACCTAGCACGATGTACTTCACGTCAAACGTCTTCGTGTAGCTTAATGATATTACACCTGGAAAATAAAGAGAAATCCCCAAAGTTGTATCTTACCACTTATAAAAATTAATTCAAATTTTGTACAGAGCATAAAATGATTTTGTTCGTATGATTTTTTCTCAAGATAAAACATGAATGGAACAAACTCAAGTTTTCTGATTATTTTTCTGTGGGTGTGTTCCGCTGTGGTCGAGGTAGTATTGATGGAAATCTCTTTAACATTCAGTTATCAGTTTTGCTCTCTATGATTAACCATGTTTCTCTAAGAGCACTATCATTAAGTTTTCTAAAGTCACTACTGATGACTTACTTTCTTGGTGACTATAGTTGTCCAGGTAGAACCCTATCCTTTCTCCACGTCTGAGTATCTTGACTGTGTGCCACTCCCCGTCATTCAGGACTTGTGTTCGACTCAGAGACATCTGCTTTTGACGAAATTTCTATAAGGATGAAAGATTCATTATAAGATCACTTGATTATTGCATTGTAAATTTAAAGAAAAGAAAAAGAAGTCAATCAGAATTGCTTTTGCTGACAATATCAAGATAAAGGAAAAACATATTCTTGGAACAAATGACCAGGTGTTTCATTAATATACAGTTATGAAATCACCGTATCTTTCATTGAATTGACACAGATTTGTAGCGTTTTTGACTCTATTATTTGATGTATTCTTTTGAATTTTTCTGTCTCTATTGATGAAGAACATTTTTATGTCTATTTATCTAGTTGTGTAAAAAACGCCTTAATTTTTTGGGAGTCAATTCTCATGAAAAAAATAAGAATATGCGTTTGTGAAACGCGAATGCCCAGTTGGCATCTTGTCAGTAAAACAGCTGAAAAGTAGTTCACATTTTTAGGTCAAGATCACATGCTTCGATTTGGTATCCATGGAAAGGTCTAGCCACAAGGATTTCAAATGTGAAATATAAAAGCCCTATTACTTACCATTCAAAAGTCATGACTAAAGTTAAGATTTTCGAAAGTAGGTAAAATTCCAAGGTCAAGAGGTCAATACTTTTGGTATCCATGGAAAGGTCTTGTCACAATGAATTCGCATATGAAATATGAAAGCCCTATCACTTACCATTCAAAAGTTATGGCCAAGGTTAAATTTTTTGCGGACAAACAGACAGATAGACGGACAGACCAAAACTATATGCCCCCGAATCTTAACAGGGGCTTAAAACATACGGACATCTCCAACTTTGAAATGTCATTGACGTCACCTTCATTCTTTCGATTTCTCATCTGATGGCAATTCTATGTGTTTGGTGAGCACTATGATAATAGCAAGACATGTCAAAACAAAAGTATCAGGAATGTGTAAAACATGTGAGTAGATGTTTTCAAACTCACTCCTAATTTGTTCTATCATAGATGAATTGAAAGAAGCAGAAAAAGCCAATTTCCTGGTCTCCATATCTGTATTCTTTATTAAATATCGCAATAACCCAATACAGGCTGATGCCAAATATTTGTAAAAGGATATGGGAGAACTAACCAAATTCACCTAACAGAAACAGAGATTTATCTCAATTCGTTGGACCCTACAGGATAACCAAATCCCCAGTTTGTTGTCAGATTTCACAAGAAATATCACTGGTCGGTCTAGACAGCCTAATTACACTGTAACTTGCACATAAAAGAGACGACTCCGTTTTATCATTCTGACAATAAAGAATGGACACCTGAGTATTGTTTTACATACAGGGAAACTCAAATACCAAATAATCCATATTACTCTGTTAAGGTTATACGTCCTACTTTTGTTTCAGTCACGAAGTAACAAGGCTTTTGAGACAAAATTATGTTACGGCCAATAAAGCACATGGATACATTAGGCCCCATTATACTTGTGCAACAAAAACAAGATTTATTGGGAGAAAAGTAAGCAAACGAGATTTAGGTCACCGATATGCCCTACATTCCTTTATATCAAGATAAATGAAAACATAAAGGACATAATTTCTAAAAAGACCTCGTGGCAACGACTACAGTAAGAAATGCAAGATCTAAATTAAAAAGAGCACCATCTCTAGAGAACAATGATTATCCTAGAGAAATGTTGCTTCACAATAATGTTTGCTAGTGGCAAACTATTTTTCAATGCGGCATGGTGCATGAAGAATCAAGCCTCTACTCACATCAATTTTGTAAGGCGACTTGTAATTGGCTAGGGGACAAATTTGTTACATTCAGGAAGTGAAGAGGTGATCAAATTATTTTGTAACATATTCTAATAGCTGTAAATACATCAATGATTTTTCGAATCGTTCATCCAATTCTTCAACTTATTTTATTAAGAAGTTGGGGCTGTACAGCTTGTGCTATCGGCAAACAGTCTGAGATTTTTGAGTCATTTTTCAGTCAGTCAGATGCTGCCTGGTTTGTCGCTTGAAAATTACGTTGTTCAGACGATTGACAAGGTTGTTTTTCTATTCTGCTGCTGGAATTCACTGCAAGACGTTTAATGATTAAATATGGTAAGAGATTTGCTTTTTTTCTACGAATGACCGAGTCAGAAATGAAATTGTTTCAACAATACTCCTAACAGTTTGATTGTCACTTTGTGCGAATTCTCTATATTGAGTTTAAAGCGCCACCTACAATGCATTCCGTACAATGATCTCTGGGGATAGTTGTCGTTCGTGTTTCTATGAAGCTGTGTTATTGTCTCCGTCTGTTTGTCTTATATCTTTTCTCGTGAGACATTCTGACATATTTTTTTAGAGTTTGTTAGCCTTTTGATTTCGAGTTTTGTAATCTGATTTGGATTTTATGTTTGACTTTCATTCACGTATCAATTTGATATTTTTCACTATTTTGAATTGGTACTGCTAATGTGGAAAACCGCTTTTGATTATACTCTGGAGTGGTTTTTATCATCACTCCATTCAATTTGAACATCTTGGAGAAAACAGAGCTGCTCAACGAAATACACCAAATGATTCAATGTAGCGTCATTATTTTACCATCAAGTTGGGAATCTTATTAGAGACTTGAGGATGAGTAGCAAAACTAACAAAGGTTGTCACTACGAGTGCGACAAAAACTGACAAGACATCGTCCTATTATGTTCAAGCACAAGGTATCATTATTTATTTAAATGCTTTTGATAAACAAGAAAAATTCCATTTATGATGGCCAAAAATTCTGTGTACTTATATAGATTTTTCAGAGTTAATTCTACTCATATCAAAGTCTTTGTCTAGGACGTTTTACATTGCAGAGATATCTCTTTGAAGTTTTAATAAGGTCATGTTATTTTCAGGATTTCTATCCGACAAGTCACAAAGGTCGCACATCATGAGGCTATCAAATTATAAAAGACTTATAAATGACATATACGTGACAAGAATCAAGTGTCGTTCTATACCAGCAATGATAGCAAATAGAACATTTATCCTCTCTGAATTGGTGCTTTTGATTTTACACTTTTAAGCCATTGGCATGTCTTCCGCGGATAGAAAATGAAATATATTTTGATTTTGACTGAAGTCAGAATGATATTTTAGTACCTTTATATTTATCTGAAATATATGCTTTAAGATTTCAAATTTCATTTTTTTCTGTTATTAAGTCATATCATTCAATCAGAAACTAGAGTTTCTCTATCACACAAACTTCTATTATCATGGTACTTTTTGACAATATTTTACAATTTTTCTGAAAATAAACTCCTCATGCCTTTTTTCTTTAGAGAATTAATTTCTTATTTTTGCGCCGAACATTAATAAAGAGTCATGACTTATGCAATTGTACACATGTTTCATTTCCCTATGATCGTAGTAAAGAACAATACAACAGTGTCAGAAAAGCGCATTAACAGAAAGTCAGCAAATGAAAAGCATCAAAAACTAGTCTAGAACATGATAGTTAGTCAATGGAAACATTCATCCATGTGAGTATTCGAACTTCCAAATTGAAATAGAAGTAGTGAGACCATGAAGAGTGAAAATCATCTGCTGGCATTCCAGACCTCTCGTATTATTTCGGTAGAAAATACATTGTAGTCTGATCTGATAATTTTTCAGATTTTGTTTTAACGAAAGACTGCCTGAATTTCGATAAACTTCTTTTAATATAATAAAAAGCAAGTATTTTTTCCATTTATTTATTCACTACTCTACCTGTCGTTGGTTGTTGATGTTGACGTCAAGTTGTACAATTCCTTCCTCTAGGTACAGCTCCATCTTATCAGAGGTTCTGTCTGACGAGGTGACAAATATCAGTCCATTACTCCGGGTCGTTTTGAAGCGGATAGAGATGTCCTCAGCCTCGCTCTGAGACTCATCCGGAAGTGTGACCTTCATGTACTGGGCACCATCAAATTCCAAGGTTGCTGCGACTTTAAGAACAAATATACTACATGTGTATTTCCTTCAGTGTTTTATCTGGAATTTCAATCCAAGAGATAATAGAAGGGACTGAATGTTGCAGAAATATGAAAAACCAAAAATAAAGACCCCTGTTACGTTATGATGATGTAATCTTCGAACATGTTTTTAAATGAACGCCCGACGAGTTCAAAGATAAAGTGAGAGCAAATGCATTTATAACCACACCATTTGCCCGTTGGTCTCGTTGCTTTATGTGTGGTCTTTTGTGTTAAGTGTTTTAATTTCGTGTTTGCTGTGCCTTGTCACTTTTGTGCTTCTTGTTTATGTCTAATCTGTGTTTTTGCTTTGGGTGTTTTGAGTTTCTGCTGTAGGTGGCGCAACCGAGTGTTGTTGGAGATATCCTCCTTAATTTCATAAAGACATAAGAAAATTTACGTCAAAATGAAGACGAAGAAATCAAATTTGAAGATATTTCAATATAATCGTTAAACTCTAAATCAGAAAAGTTGGGTTTTGTGCTGTGTTTAATTGGTTTATTATCAAATTTGTGCATGAATCTCTTCTGAAGTTTTTCAAGTTATATTCTACCAATCATCCTATCAGCTGCTTTTAAAGAGATGTCCTCTTTGTTTACAGTTTTCTATGCTAATTAACACTCTCCAATGTACATTTTCGTGAACAAATAACACGTCAAATATCGTCTGAGCTAGACACTGATATCGTCTGGACTGGACATGCTCAGACAATGACCACGTACGTCTATTTTCGCGCTTACAAATTCTTATATTTGTTCACATCGATCTGTCTAATAGGAATTGTGACTGCATCACGAGTCAGATGGTAGACTGATAGACTGTCAAGGGACCAGGGTGATGGGTCAGCCTATTATACTTGTTTACGTACTTGTTTTCCCCATTAGAAGACTACTTGTATATACAGTTCACAGAATACCACGTGGGATAAAATCACAGGGGACCGTGTGAGATATTTGAATAAGGTAGTTGGACATTAACACAAGCAAGTCTGGATGGTCTCTAACGTTAATGTTCTAAATCCGTTCATTCTGTTTTCGTAGATAGTTTTATGGATTATAAACTATAAACACTAGGGATGGAATATAATGACCATTATTTGAGATAATCAAATATTCCATGTAAGTGTGTAAATATAGCTAAAAGGGGATAATCAATATGTAAATCTACTTTGATATGATAACACTTAAAAGGGTAAATATTTTTGTATACTATGATTATACTGTGATGTTACAAAAAGTCAAGTGCTGGTCACTTAATAAGTATAGATCCAATAAAAGGTTATAACTTTCTTGACGGATGATGTAGGTGTTTCATAATCAACTATCAATAATTGTGCGGATGGATTTTTCCAGTTGATATCTTGAAATAGTTGTTTCCGCATTTGGTTATGATTCGGGTTTTTAACTGTTGGTGTTGTAATCGAGTCCTGTTGGAGATCCCCTTCTTTCTTCATTTATTTTTAGAAGATGTCTTCGTCATTGTTTGTGAGTTTACCTTGCATCATGTCTTGTTTTGTTTGAGCGGTTTGCATGTTTGCTGTTCTATGGCTATTGTAAAGGGGCTTCGTTTACAGTTTCCTCTTTTTCATTAACTACCTCTGGAGAAGTAGCATTCTCAGTCGAAAAGGAACAATTGTTAAACGTCTTTAAATTCAATTGCATCCTTTCAAACCTGATAAACTTACAGCATGGACCAGACATGCACGTTTCGGGTACTAAGCCCTCGTCAGTGTACCTCAGTCTAAACAATGTAATATGGCCAAAAAGTATGTAAACTATTATGTCCAAAAATGTACCGAAAGACGTAGCAGAATGGTTGGGATATGATGCTACAGGACCCACGTTTAAGAAATTTCAAGAAATTTTGTAACAGAAAATTTCAAATGCGTTGAATTGAAGAGACAGACGATCAACAAGTCCGGTTTTGTAAATTTCCACAATATCAGTTAAAGCTCCACACTTAAAGCGCATATAGAAATGTCTGTCCAGAGGGCTGCTCACGTGAGAAGTGTCCTAAACTATATGACTTTGATATTTATTATTCAATGGTTTAAAGTAAAGAATATTAATCACTAAGAAATGTTACATGAAAACGTTTGGTAAAATCGTTAGTCTTTTGTAAAGATAAGCCCAACTTGGAAGAATCATATAGAAAATCTGATTCTGTTTTTACAAAGAGAATATCAATTCCACTTCATTGCGTGTAGGATCGGCAAATTCTCTCTTGGGTTTTGGAAAGACTCTTGTTTGAATTGTTTGCGGTGTAAAAAATCATTTTAGTGTGTAATAAGATATTCAATTGTTCTGTAACTCTTTATCTTACAAGTTCTATATCCTCGTCTTTAATATGTCCATCTTTGGATGACACAAATAGCATTTTAACGGCCATGTAGATTCTGCACGCATAGCTTTTTCTTACAGCCAAAGGAAATAATTCTGGTGCTTTGCAAGTAATGTTTGTGATCATACAATGTGAGGGCAGGGTTACCGGTGCAGATCTACTACATGTCCAAATTAATTATTATTGATAATAGCAAGTCACGGTATGATAATGCATGATTATGTCATATTTAGTGCAGTTCTAGTTGTAAACTTTCCTTTGTTTGATAAAACTTCGTCTACCAAGCGATGATACAAATTAGTTTTCTCTTCTTCTGGGAAGGCATATTGATCCTTAGAAATAAACATCATTGGTTCTTAACGCCAAAGCAAAATGAATGGTTTGATTCTGTGAGCATCAGAAATAATTCCTGTATCAAAACTCAATTTAGGAACGCACTCAATGAACTGTATAAGATGCATGAACACTGATATGGTGAATTACGGATGTTAAAGCATTAACTTTAAACCCTAAATGACTGTCTTGTTTACCTGTCTGACAAGATGTTCCTGTAAAGGATGTGGCTCTACAATCACAGATGAAGCGGTTCCAGCCCTCTTTACACACACCACCATTGTAACATGGCTGACCAAAACATTGTGGCTCCATCACGCGGCAGGTGCCCGAAATACCCGACCTCATAGTCTTCCTGGCCACAGTAAGAAGGTCTATTTTCTCACGGTTGAGGGTGAGGTCCTGTAGACAACCAACATATCCGTACCCTAGCATTCCTGACCATAGGTCTTTAGGGAGCTTCTGTTTAGTATCCCCTACTCCTCCTATATACAATTCTCCCTCTAGGTTGAGGTTCAGACTCTGCCCACTAACTAAGTACTCTACCCTACTGCCATCTAACATGATGTATCCAGAATTGCTCAGATGTTCTAGTATGACCTGGTGTTGAACTCCGTCATTAACTTTGTTTTGTGTCACACGCTTCTTTGTAGGACCTGATCCAAGATCTATGATAAACCATAAGTAGCCATCCCACAACTCAAAGGCAAAGAAGTCGGAGTTTTTAACTTGGCTGTTGTACATAATGACTCCGTTTTGTTCGTTGGTTTGGAATGAGAATGTCAGTGTGCCACCGAGATGGTCTACTTCCCAATGTGGAAGTCGGATGAAGGATTCTGAGGTGGTGAATGTGATAGGCTGGGATTCAACCATCTCCTTACACTTGTCAAATGTGATGTCACCTTGTATAGTCATGTGATCAGCACCATCAGCCGCCATCTTGGTCAGGTCCAATTCTACATCATTTGCCGTGTATTTAATCTGTGAATCATAAATCATGTGCGTTATTTTCATTCTTCACAGTAAATTTCAGTAATCTTGCTGTCGGGTTTTCTTCTTTGTTTAATTGTTCGACTGAACGGTATTTTTTTTTACATTAAACCATGATAATTTATGTTCCGTAGAAATCTTAACAATAAACCATGACCAACTAGATTGTCTAATTTAAGTACTTCATATTTGAAATAAAACTCTTGTTTCCACCTGTTTTTCTGTTCAATTTTGACTTGATTTTTAGAATTTACTATCAAAGAAGAAAAGAAAAGATTTGTCATTGGATATTGATAGATCATACATGTATATAATCTTAAGAATACAACCATTGGAAAGCAGGTTTATCTTATTTATTTCAATACCCATGAATTCACTTATTCACTTTTTACCGTTATTGAAATATATTACTTTGAAGTTTTATTACATCTCAGAAAGAATAAGAAATCAATATAGGGACAGAGTAGCAATGACCGGGAGAAATGTATGAATCGCCGATGCATACATAATCCTTACGATCCAGGAAAATCGGAGGCAGTTAAGTAATTGTATTATTTTCTGGAGTACAGCTTTGATGAAGTAACAAGGAACCCAATCAAATCGGTCCTAGCTAAGCAGTGTATGGATGAAGACTAATACACTGATATTCAACGTCCGTTATAGGTTCTATTTTCACCGACGATTTAATTCACCGTCTCATACAAATAATGTAGATTGCTATCATTGTTTACTCACAAAGATCCGAATCACAAAAACATACGATTGGGTTTTATTGGCGAAGAATCTTAATTGGTCAAAATTATTTTTTTTCAAAAAGTTATAGCATTATATCATTGTGCTGTCAATGTATTTGGGTGGAAAATCAAAAGTCTTTAGACAAAGAAGATCGGTACATACTATCTTCAAGAACATTTCATAGGGAAGGGAAATAGAGGCTTTCAGTACAACAGGTCAACATATTGGTAATATTACTTTGGAATGAAAGTCTAAAATCTCCAACAATTTCGTACTGTTACAGCGATAGCAAGACCTTAGAAGGGTATCAACATGATGAAAAGACTTTTTTCAGATTAAAAACATTCTTATTCATATTAATATATTTAGTTTGGCATCATAGCCCCCCCCCCCTAGCTTCTTACGGAGTGGTTCTCGGTATTTATATATCAAAGGAAGGTAAAAAATACACTCTGTTTTGTCATTCAGGAAAGATATACTTGTATGTAAATGTAAACGTCTTCAAATTGAATAGCATCATTTAAGAACAAATAAATTGGCAACGTGGACCAGACATGCACGTTTCGGGTACTTAACCCTCATCAGTGATCCTAAATCCTAAATCTAAACAATGTAATATGCCAAAAAGTATGAAAGTTACTATGTCGAAAAAGGGTACCGAAAGACGTAGCAGAATAGGTGGGATATGATGCTACAGGACCCACTTTTTAGAAATTTCAAGAAATTTTGATAACAGAAATTTAGATTGCGTTGAAGAAACAATCAACCGAAATTGATCGAACTTGGCTTACGTACTTTCTTCATACATCCTTTAAAGTTGCTAAGTACGCCGATCTCATTTCCGACTTGTTTGATGTCCGGATGACCACCAGCGTATACTTTAGTACCGTCCAATAACGTGTACGCTCCGGTAATTTTAGTTTCGGTCGAGTGGATACCATCAACCCAAAGTTCCACCTACAAAAGTCAAACTGACATCTTGAAACAATACAAGGATAATATGGTGAGATCAATCCATTCAAGTCATGAAGCAGACAAAATGAAAATAGTGCAGTGCTGCTCAAAATTCACCCTACGTGCAAGAAAAGCAATTCTTATAAGAACATATTTCTGTTGCATCAACTGAAAAAAAAATTCAGAAAAAAATCCCCAAACCTTTTAATCAATAAATGTAAGCTTTTCATTGTCTTTTTATTGATATTGATATAATATGTCTCTAATTCTATATGTCGCCAGTGACAGACAGCACAATCGCTCTCTGCTATTTTCACATGGGATTTCTTCACTTCCGGGAAATGAAATAAGACTCCACAGCAGATTGTTTTTAAAGAACAATTATTGCATAAAGCAGTCACCATGGGAATTTTTTCTCTAACTGGAGTATTCAGAAACAACAGATCTTAAATAAATAACTTGATCTGAAATATAATTATACAAGGTCTAATAGTATCGAAAAATGTTTTATATCAAAATACGAGTACCATGAAAACTCACAAATCACAACTCTACAAATTTTACTTTCTCCTTTTTTATCAAATAAATCACTATTTCTACTTCGTCTTTGTGATAATGTATATGAACATTGATCACAGAGGCGATATCATATCCTCGGAACAAAATGCAATATGCTGATGGACAGACAAAATTTGTTACTCGGAAAGGAAAAAGGTTTATGATGCTTCAATTGAAATTGTCACGTTTAAATTAAAAAGATATGTTCAGGTCACAGCATTTTTTCCCGAAGGAATCTGAATACTAGGTTATTATCAATGCTCCGCTTAGTTGTTTTTCCTTTATACGGGCTTTACTGAAGAAATATTCAAAGTAAAACGGGTGCCTGGTGTTCATACATCTCTTAATTAATCTAATATGCCTAATCTATGATCTTGTTGAGGGTCATCCTTGCCCCCAAAATGTGTACAAATCTTATTTTTCACTTGTTAATACAATTTTGTTCATAGGTTTGGCCTCCCGTTCGTTTGTCTTTTTGTCCTGGACGCTGTCAGTGTGCCTTGTACCTTTTGTGTCTTGATGTAAGTCCTGCTTCGGGCTTTTGTTGTCCATAAGTGTTTGGAGGTGGTTAGGAGCAATCAATAAACAAATTTCTAAATTTTCTCTTTAACTTAGATTTAAATTCTGAACATTGCTTCGATCCGTGGAATAGAGGTTATTTTCGAATCATCGACACGTAATTACAAACCGGCAACGTACCACTGGTGCCATTGCAACATCACCAAAAGAGACAAAGTACAAAGTAAAGCAAAGGTGCTGGAAATACATTAATTTCGATCTTTGATGTCAGCAACATCGGATCCAATCTTCAGAATTTCTATAAGGATCTAATTTCATCCTTCTAAGATGATGGTAGTGCTGTTTCAGGTTTTGTGAGATTCAGTGTCCACTCAGATGTGTTCATCACGTTCTAAGCTGTACTTTAAGCTACAATAAGCAAGCATTTCAGGGCGAGATTGATAGAATATTGATAAAGCATTCTTTTGTACCGTGATAGGAACATTCAAGTGTTACT